>OU342463.1:17832500-18432500 GCA_910589355.1 Parapoynx stratiotata | reverse complement strand
TAAAACTAAAACTCTTGCCTTTCGGTCGCGGCTTTGCTCGCGTGGTTTACACTACACGTAACTATTTAGTACTTACTTTATCTGTGAATACACGATACACAAAAACGTAGCTTTTTATTAGTAAAAGGTTTTTATTTAAATCAATTCAGTATCATGTCTCTTGGAAGCAATTGCCTGTCAATGTCAAGGAGTTCAATGAAATAATAAAATTTAGGTGGGTTTGCCTTTTAAACTGTATAGGACATGTATCCCCCCCACAGGCATCTATCCCTCCTAGTATTTTCATGGTGGGGCATCTATCCATACAGGTGGTCATTTATCCCCAAAAAAAGAGTTCCACAAAAAGCTAAATTTTCCTAAATCTGTAATTGATAGATCAAAGAAAACAAATAATACTTGAACATCAATAAGTTAGCTACATTTATACAAATAATTCATTAAAGACGGGTATCTATTCCGGTTTTACCCTAGACTACGTTGACCGATTACGACCAGGCTTTGTCACCTTTGTCGTATAAAAAATATCGGAGATTCTTTGTTCCAACATAGTTGAACAAGTCTCGAGTATACTTGAATCCTGAATTGTTAGAAGGTAAGTAACGTTTAAAGTAAAGAAGGTTGATATAAGTAGAAAATGTTGGAGTTCAGAGGTAATGCAATGATCGAGGGCGGGCGGGCTCCCAGGGCGGCTCGCCATTAGGCACATTGACTGATAATGGAGTCCAAGTGGCTAGGTAGGCACGCTACACACATTAAAAACTTAGATCTTTATTTGTCACAATGTGAGTTGAACATAATGTTAATTTGAACAATGAAGTTCTAAAGATTAGGGTTTTATTTTTAAATAAATAAGGAAATTTTTTGCTTCTTTGTTTTTTTTAGGATTTTGGATTTTAATATAAAATATTTAATATACATAGACCTCGGTGGTGTTAAAGGTAGGTAATATTAGAGAATTGTCGTAGACACGAGGATGTGGTGTTCAATTTTTTTCCAGAGCCATTAGACACGTTAAGTAACTAGGTACACACGTCGAATTCGCAAAATTCTTTAATACCGATATAAATATTTCGGGTTTCGGCCTCGTTTTTTCCCCGAAGCCGCGAACAAAGCCAGTATTGTGGGTGCAAGTGGAGCCGCCGCACCACAATACGCCCTCGACACAACGTCCCGGTCCCAGTAGAGCCTGTTATTGTCTGGCCGCGGCTGCGCAAAATTTATTTTTACCAGAGAGATTTACTAGAAGCATAAAGCACCTTTTGAATATTCTACAGCGCAATTACAAAGCTCTTGGAATTTTCATTGTACGATAAATTATTTTTAATTGCTTTAATATGGTTGGCTCATATTTGTACATTGCTTCAAGTAACGTTGGAAGTTACTGTCTGATCCGGAACATACAGTTTACGAATTTTCTGTAAAAACTCAGCATTTATGTAGGGGGTTGCGCTAGCGCTACACGAAAGAAATATTACTGAATACTTTGAATATATGTGTATTAACGAGTTGTCAATTTATTGAATAGTATAAATAAAGGCCTTTAGTTTTCGCTATATTTTGTTATTCGCCCGGTGGAGGCGGGTAATGGCCGAAACTTATGTTTTTGCTCGAGTGCCCACCCCGGCCGCCACCGAGCCATGCAGACGATCGTTGGCTCAAAGCAACGTGCAATTCCTTATAGTCAAATGGACTTCAAAGAAAACACGAATAAAAGCGATAATAATGTACAAACTAAAGAAAACTCTTTAAAGTATACAATTACTACCAGTGGCGGTGGTGTTACGGTCCAGCCTAAAGACTGTATTCTCGAAATGAAATGAAATGAAATGAAATTAAATGAAATCATTTATTCTGCAATTAGATTTACATGAAATACTTTTGCACGTCAATATTTTTTTTCCTACTAGCACTTCGACGTGAATGGCCTGTTGAGAAGAAGTGCCGCAAGAAACTCAACAGTTAGCCTTTTTTAAACAGCCATAATAACAAAAGGAATATGGAACATTTTAAATATTGTAAAATAAGTATGTGCAGAGGAGCAAATTATAGTAGCCACGAATTTTTATCTGTAAAATAATCTTCTATCTTATAATACCCCTTTTTCATTAAACAGCTTTTAACAGTTGATTTAAATTTATGTAGGGGCAAGTCAACAAAACTTTGTGGCAGTCTATTATACATTCTTATGCTGATTCCTATAAAACATTTAACAGTCTTGTGAAGTCTGAGGCTTGGAACGGCGAGCTCGATGTAGGAAGCCCTTTTCTTTACAGTGAACTTAGGTGTAATAAAATTTGCAGAAATTAATGTTGTATGTATATGCGCTAAGGAACAAAGATGCACTTTTGTACTCGACGATATTTTAATGTGCTCTCTGTTTGTTTTAGTGAGTGCTTAAACAAGCAGATAAAGGCCCGATTGTAAACACTGTATTGCGTTGTGCATAAACAAACTTAAGCTGTTTGCGGCGCGCGCGCACGCGGAAGCTGTGCGTTATGGTAAACGCCACACAAACGCTAACTATGTAAAATGGCGGAGCTACGCTATTGAATAATAAAGTTATGATAATTGTTCATGTATAATGCATAAGCTTCATTAGAGAAAAATGCATGTGAGTTATTTGAAAAATTAAAGTTATGCAAAGCTTAGAAGGATTAATTACATACTAGCTGTGTGTCCGCGACGTCGTTCGCGAGGCTATTGATTTAGCGCCGGATATAATTTGACAAAAAGTTTTGTTGGTAACACAGCATATTTTTTTTACAAAATGCTTAACATAACATTCCATTTAGTAAAATGTTGACTATTGTTAGGTGAACTAATACCTCTAGGTCCACTTGCATGAAATTTAAATCGAGATTTAAAACTAATATGGCTGAAATATCAAAAATCGACAAAATCGAGATTTAACCTAGATTTAAAATTTTCTGCAAGTGGCCCGTAAATATTAAAATTATGTTAATAACAATACAATACAATGCCGAATAATTTTTAAATTCGAAATTAAATTACATTTTGACGGAATCTGTCACTTAATACTCGGTATAGCAGATATTGATAACCCTGGTTTCACCCGCGCAGTACCCGTTCCCATGGGAATATCGGGATAAAAAGTAGTTTCTGTGCATTCTCAGGCTGTAGACTATTTATGTACTAAATTTTGTTGAAGTTTTGACGTGAAAGCAAGACAGACAGACAGTCAGAGTTACTTTCGCATTTATAATATAAGTATGGATTATTGATGACACTCACACAAAAAATATTGTATTATATTTTTATTTAGAAACTTATAGGGTTCTTCCAATGTCTGGCCTCTAATAAGCCAGTTGCACCTTAACGTTGAATAAATGTATGTTCTTTGTAAAAGCTCCATCGTAGTTTTCATACAATAATATATAATTAAGTCCTATTTATAATTCTTTTAAGTAATATCAGTTATATCTCGGCTTAGCGGTCAACAACCCTTAGCTGTCAAGAACAAGAGGCCTTGTGTTCTCATCTTCTGATGTCTGTCTTCTCTCTTGTATATTATCATTATTATCTTTATTATTAGTAAATATACAAGTTAGTTTTGCTCGGTGGCTGAGTGGTTAGTATTCTTTGGCTTTTGATATCGAAAACAAAGCTACCTTCGCCATGGTCAGGCCGTGGATGATGATCAAAACTTTCTGTTCTTGATCACCTCCATGTTTCGAAAGGTACGTTCAGCCGTTGGTCCCGGTCGCTTTTACAACCGTTTCTACTCACCAACCCGCATTGGGCCAGCCTAGTGGTGCTATACTCCTCATGTGTTTCTCCATGAGGAAAGCCTGTGTCCGGCAGTGGGGCTTATTATATTGCTCAAACTTTTTACCTATTACCTTACATATTAGAACCTACACAACGCATTACCATTTATGTATGTGGTTAATGTAATATATTTTTTTTATTAGAGTGGCGTTACTTTTTCTATTATTTTTGTTCTGCCTTCCACTAACCTATAATTATTTAGAAGACTTGTAAAATCTTTTTTAGTTCCGCTAGAAATGAAAATAACATTTTCTGGAAATTCTCCAGATCAAACCAGGCATTTAATCAACGTAAACTTTTGCAAACGTTTGACGTCAACGTTTCCGTTGTTCGGGATTTCCTCGCAAAAATTCATGATAAGCAATAATTAGTTAAGATGTTTTTCCTCAATTTCCCCAATATAAACGTTAGTGTGCCGGTATCCGGTGTATGCGGGCTCTAAGCGGGTCTAATGGAGCTAGCGATATCAAATTATCTGATAAAAGCTGCTCTTCCTGTCTGAAGTTAATAATTTAATGAATCCCGTGATTAATTCGTCCGCCGGCTTTCTTCGCGTCTCGGATGTAGTTGCCGTCTTCCCGCCGAGCTCGACGACGTGGGAATCTCATCATTAGTGGGTTCGTTAATTTAATCGTGTTTAATGAATTCAAAGACTTGTCAAGAGTACCATTAGGAAATCGCCATCGTCCTCAGACTTTATACGTCCCACTGCTGGGCATAGGCGTTCCTGATGGAGAAACGCTGGTTCACTGCGGGTAATTATCAATAAATAAATAAATAATAAATATCCTCAGACATTCACACCTATCAACTAGTCCCATTTTAAGCAAGTAAATGCTGCTTGTGTTACGGATACTAATAGGTTGGGGAAAAACTAAAGTATGTAGGTACCATTTTGTTCGATAACTTTTTGTCATCTTGTAGGTAGGGACATGATCCCATTGCTATAGAAATTTTGGGACTTCTGGTCAAAATACCGCGACAAGTGGTTTTGGCAGTCCTCTCGTGATGTTAACCTGACACTGCCTGAAGAATTCTGAAGAGACCGAAACAGGTGGAAATCTGAAGGTGCAAGGTCAGGACTATACGGCGGATGCATTAACACCTCCCAGCCAAACTCTCTTAATTTTTGCTGAGTGGCTAAAGATGTGTGAGGTCTAGCGTTATCATAATGAAAAACCACACCCCTTCTGTTGATTAATTCCGGCCGCTTTCTCTCAACTTCTTGCTTTAATCTCATCAGTTGTTCGCAGTAGAGTTCAGAATCGATGGTCCTGCCTGGTGGTAACAGCTCATAATGAATAATGCCCTTCCAATCCCACCACACACACAGCATCACCTTGTTGCAAGTTAACCCGGGTTTCGCCACAGTCTGTGAAGCCTGACCGGCCTTTGACCACGACGGCTTTTTCGCACGTTCTTGTCGTACGTGATCCACATTTCATCACCAGTTATCAGCTTCTTCAAAAATGGTTCGGTTTCATTACGTCGTAATAAAGAATCACAAATGAGTACACGGTTCATTAGGTTTCTTTCAGTGAGCTCGTGAGGTACCCAAATGTCGAGCTTTTTTGTGTACCCAGTTTTTTTTAAAATGCGCCAAAACTGTTTTGTGGTCAATTCCCAGTTCTTCAGCTACGTCGTAACTACTGACATGCCGATCTAGCTCCACTTTTTCAAAAATGGCATCCATTTTATCTGCAATAGGGCGACCAGAGCGACGTGCATCTTTGACATCAAAATTTCCGGATTGAAAACGCTTAAACCAAATTTGTGCTACTCTCACAGACACTGCACTAGGTCCATAAACATCGCAAATTTTTTTCGCGGCTTGCGTTGCATTTTTACCTTTTTTTGTAGTAAAATTTTAAAATGTATCGAATTTCTTCATTAGATTCACTCATCTTGGCGGTACGAAAAACAAATGAAAATCACACATTTTCCTAATTTGAATTTGGAATTATGTTCTTTAAAATTTAAACTTTCAATGATACCAAAACCAGCCAGATACAAATAGTATAGCCAAAGAGATTTTATTACAAGTTTATACATACTATAATGCGAAAAGACTTTTTCCCCAACCTAATATATGACAGGCAAATATATTTAATAGATATATACACAAAATATTTTAAAATATACATAATATTATACATATATAATGAACATCCAAGACTGGAGAACCAATGTCTGAAAATTCATCACCCAAGCACCTGCCACCACCTTGAGACCAGCGTACAGACCACTCAGCCACGGAGGTCGTATTATTTGTGCATTAGGAGATAAGAATCTATGTCGTTAGTAATTAAATTATGTATTTATTTCATTACACTATAAACTTAAGACATGACAGGATCACAATTATAAACCTCGAAGTGGTTAGGTGGTATAACCCATATTTCATGATATGTCAGGGCCGTCTGTGGTGATGCGGCTGGCATGTTCTTGATAAGCTATTTATGTATATTCAATTTAAACTGTAGTCACTTAAGATTTTTTCGGGCATTGAATCGGGCGACTTGATCTAGGAATAGCATCGATTTTACAAGTCTTGTTGAAAATAACTGACGCTGAGGCGACTAGATATTAGGTCCCTACCTATGAAATTGGTGTTTCGTATGGAGATTTTGGGGATGTCTGCATTTTACATACTAACGTTTTATCAGTTTTCTTTAAAACGACAAATCCAGAGATAATAATATTTGGCATGTATCATTAGACAAGCTTTAGCAATATGTGTGTGAACACGCTTGATAAAAATTATTCATCGTTTTTATGTTAATGCAATTCAAATAATGTATTCGGGAGGCAGTTAAAAATAATTGTCTTTGTGTCTAATTTTAACACAATTAAACGTACAAAAAATTATCAAATTAAATAATACGAGCTCAAATATATGGTCTATTTTGAGAAGAGGCAATTATTTTATAAGAATGTTCTGAAACTTAAAAATTACGGACAAATTGCTAAGACAGAATAAAAACACCAATTTCATAGGTAAGGACCCAATATTATATAGTTACCGAGACGTGTTTGTATTGGTAATTAATATTATTAGAAAACATTTATAAAGCTAATATTTTTTTTTATAAGACACAATCAAATAAACGAGATGAAAACACCCGCAGATTAGTATTTCAATCAAAATAATACCGCCACTTGTTTCACCAAACACCTTCCCCCCGTACCCCCGCCCCGCGTGACGCCCGCCCACCTGTTGAAGTGGCGCTTCACCAAATTACTCGTCAACTTCCTTCGTAACTTGTGGCGTACCCAGATTAGTTCGTCGATAGTAAATTACACTAATATATTTATGAGCGATCGCTGACAGCCAGCCTTGGAGCTTTAATTGAAAGTGGCGCGTGATTGAGTTAGGATTAAGGGTTCGGGTTTATATCCCTTTTACGGAGATCCACTTAACAGTATCTTTATGTAGCTTGTGTTATACAATTAATCCAATCTAAACATATCTTTATCTAACATATCTTTTTCTTTTATCTAAATAAATAAATAAATATATTTTTTTAACTTCAATAGCTATTAACTATCCATTAATCAATACCTATTTATTTATCTTTGAGCGAATTCGACCAAATTTTGATAAGCGACACTGGTGTAGTGGTAATACCAATTGGTCGGGTTTGCTCTTAGTGAAAAAATTTATACGTTAATTATTTTTGTTCGGTAACAAAATTAGATAAAAGAAGGAAGACTAAGTAGACTTTAGGAGAATGGATAATGATTTGGTATTTCATTTTTATAATTAATTATAACTTGTGTAAATCATATCTGTAATGTTACTCGTCCTGTGGAGTAAACAGACAATATACTCTTATTTATTTAAATATATTCCCTCATTCCTCCATAATACATGTGAATAAAATATTACATTAATAAGCATAAGGTGCTCTGTTTGATTAAATTGTCGGCTTTGAAGTATTCACACGAAGGAGTCCCTTTTCAACATTGGTCATGACATTTCAGAATAATTGCAGTAATATAAAAGTAAAAAGGAATTGAAAAGTTATGTGGACTAAAACACTTATAAACAAGTTAATAAAATCCATTCCATTACAGTCTTAATTTTATTACTGGTCGTGCATGAAAAATGTAATTTTAAAATGTTGCTGACCTTTCGAGCTCTTTTTTATTGGGGTGAACATCTCTCGCGGTGCGCGGGCGCTGTCTTCAATATGTATTAATTTCAAGGCTACTGCTTGTCGCGCTGCTGTGATAAAGGTTTATCGTTACAAAGAAACTTACAGTCACTCCGTCTGACAGAGTGATTGGATTATGATGACATTTTTAAAAGCTTTAGGACGGCTCCGAAAACATCGTTTTACGCTTTTGATATCATGTCATTGTAGCACAAAGGAAATATAGTGAAAAGCTTGTATAAGAATCTTGAAAAAATTGTGAGCTTCAAATGAAAGCCATTCAAACTCAAAAAATATTTAATCACATAGGTATAAAAATATTCGCTTACATACAAGTACCATTTTAAAATTAACAAAGTACACTTTTCCTGTCTACTTGATTATACTCGTTCCGCAATATTCTATTGCCTTTTGCCGCTATCGGAAAAGATTCAGGCAAGAAACTATAGGTGCCATCCGCCAACTAATTCAATTATATTTTATGTTCTTCCGTAATTAAAATTTACTTGTGTTGTGCAATACCTTATGATACTCATAATATCCATTTATAATACCGAGTTGATGAAGCTGTAAGGCTTCCTAGATTAATAAAACACAGGAGTAATTTTCATTTCTCATTCTTCTCTTTTATCGGCTTTTCTCCTAGTCTGGTGGGGTTGGCATAACAACAACACTGCTTAAAAACAAACTTAAAAAGTTCAGGGCACGAATAAAATAGTCTATAATGAGTTGATCTTATGGTATAGAAAGTTTTTTATCCATTAACTGCGATAAAAAGAATGCCATTACATGTTCACTGTAATACATATTGAGACCATCATCATAATTTCCCTTTTCTCAATTTTATTGGGTCCTTACCTATGAAATTGGTGTTTTTTTTCTCATTTAGTATTTTGTCTGTAACTATTAAGACTCAGAGTATTCCTAAAAAATAATTACCTCGTCTAAAATAGATTATATTTTTGAGCTCTTTTGATTTGTTTTGATAATTGCTTGTAAGTTTAATTGTGTTAAAATTGGACACGGAGACAACTCTTTTTAAGTGCCTCTCGAATACATCAATTTATTTGCATTCACTTAAAAACGATAAAAAAAATTTATGAAGTGTGATATTACACATATTACTAAAGCTTGTCTAATGATAGATGCCAAATATTATAATCTTTGGATTTGTCCATGTGAAGAAAACTGAAAAAAAATTAGTATGGAAAATGTAGAATTCCCTAAAATCTCCATACAAAACACCAATTTCATAGGTAAGGACCAAATATTTAGGGTCTATTGAGTATGGATTTTTGAATTAAACCTGCGCCTTATAATGATTTGATATTAGCCCGTAGAAGTTCGATATTTTGCCGTCGGTAATGAAACGGTCCGTTTTAATTGTCCGGGAGGCGGCGAAACATTTACTGCCGCGGGAGATAAACAGTGAGCGAGCTCATCCAGCGTCGAGTGCTTTATGTAATTGCTATTTTCCTTTAGAACCGCTGCAAAAAGCACTGAACTAGATCATCAGACCTTTTTACTAACCTCTTGCGTATCAGGTTTAATATTTCCCTTCACAATACCGCTGAAGAAAACGCAATTAAAATTAACACAAACTATAATTCAAAGGAACATAAAATTTGTACAGAGAAAACCCAAAACAGACAACGTCAAAAAATTTGTCTCAAATTAAAAATATAAACCACTAACTCAAAGGAGTTTTAACAATCTTCCGAAGCAAAAGAAAAAAAAAACTAAATCATTCCTCCAACTCCAGAGGGAACAGGCGCTGAAGTTTTAACAACCGCAGTGTACGGTTCACTAGACCGGATCCAGCCCAGATCGTATTTTTATTGTAGAGAAATTAACTTTATATTAAATATTATAAAAAGTTCATAGAATTTAAAATAGTACTACTTAATACTGGTAAAACAAAGGGTTTTTAATGTATGAGAAAAACCCGGTTTCGGTAATGAATATTGAAATCAAAGCAAAGGTTATAAATTGATGACCTTGTCAATGATTCTGAAGTTTGTCAATGATTCTGAAGGCACGTTAAGCCATGCACCTACTTCAACATGCAACACAATTTCATATTATAAAAGCTAGTAACATTTTTAATATAAGTGCAATACTTTTATAATTTACTTGATGAATGCAGCTGTTCCTTTTCGCCAACATTCTATAGGAGGATTCCATTGAGCTAGGTTTGTTTGTAAGAGCCGTGACGCGTAGTGCGGTACCCTCACAGTGCAGTAACTAATGTCCTGTCGTTCCGGCCCAGTGAATATCCGTGCGAAACCCACCAAGAAAATCTTACGTTATCAATTTCTTTTTCAACAGGCTGGCCTAGCTAGCTCTTTTAGGTAGTGATACCTACTCAATTGTGGAAAATATTTATATAAATATTAGGTCCTTATCTATGAAATTGGTTTTTTGTATGGAGATTTTGGGGATGTCTGCATTTTACATACTAACATTTTATCAGTTTTCTTCACAACGACAAATCCAGAGATAATAATATTTGGCATGTATCATTAGACAAGCTTTAGCAAAATGTGTGTAAACACGCTTGATAAAAATTATTCATCGTTTTTATGTTAATGCAAATCAAATGATGTATTCGGGAGACAGTTAAAAATAATTGTCTTTGTGTCTAATTTTAACACAATTAAATTTACAAAAAATTATCAAATTAAATAATACGAGCTCAAATATATGGTCTATTTTTAGAAGAGGCAAGTATTTTATAAGAAAGTTCTGAAACTTAAAAGTTACGGACAAATTGCTAAGACAGAATAAAAACACCAATTTCATAGGTAAGGACCCAATATAATTCCAACAACACTAGATAGGCCTGCGTGGCATTTATCATATAAATTATAGTAGTGGTATACCCTATCGCTGCACCGCCCGCGCCGGCTCAAGCGAGCGCGGAATGCGGCCGCCATTAGAGGGCCGGGGACTTGCTAGTGGGTGGTGCGCAGTGCACAGTCAGTTGGACAACCAGTATGCCTCTATGTTACATGAACATAGTCACAGTCAATTAAACAATACGATATGGTCGTCACCAACTTAAATACGTCGCACTGCTGGGCACATGTGGCTACTGCTTCTTCATGGAGCAACACATGCGGAGTAACACCTATGCTGGATCAATGCAGACTGATGATTGACAGCAATAGCAACCGGGAGCAACTGCTAATGCTTTCCGATGCACGGAATTACCTACTAGAGATCACACGGCTTTGGTCACTGGCGATGGCAAAATAGCTTTATTTTAATAACAAAAGTCAATGCATAGGAACCACTAAGCCACGAAGTTTAAAAAAAAGCTTTATATATAATTCACATTTATTTATGTAGAACAACTTAAGGAGAGAAATGATGCTATTGCGCATTTACCATGCAAAAAATGGAGGTTGCGCATTTATTTTCGATACACACACCATTGCTTTGTTAATTTTGGTAAATAGTAATATGGCTCTATAAAAATGTTTTCCGATTCACGACAGCCTGAAGCGTGAGAATCATCACGTCGTAGCTTACGCACAATGGTTATGTTCAGAGTCAATATTAGATATCCTTCTTGGAACACACACTTAAGAACTCTCAGATATGTCGGAAGCAAAAATACTCTGTAGATATACACAAAAGTACACCTGCAAGTATGATATATCTAGATACCTATCCTGTACCGATGTGGGTGTAGATATATAAAAGGCGGCAAACGACAATTCCATAGTTTATAACTCTTACCTGGTGTACACAATCAGTTATCTATGTTTGCAAATGGCAAGATTGTTGCTAGCAGCGTTAAAAGACTTTGTTATTTCTTTTGAACAACTGAAAATCGCTATCGTAAACGTTAAATCAGCTATCGGAAAATGTATAACAATTGGCAATTAGGTTCGAATCGTGAGAAGATCGTCATCACATCGATTCTCGATAGGCATTTTCTCTGGGGCCATATGGGCACTTGGTTAAAAAAGATCGAGACATTTTGTTGGGGGTGTAAGGTGTTATTACCGCCTGTACCTCAATGTTTTTTTCTTAATTAATACACATTATTGTGAATATCGCTTGCCTCACATTGTGCCCGGTGCATGGCAACAGGCTTCGCCACCTGGTACACGGGGACCTAACATATCTGAAATGTGGGTGTTAACACCGCTGCCTACCCTTCCGGGATAGAGGCGTGATGGTTTGTGTAGCCACGAGCACAAGCAAAATTTTAGCCTCATTACAGATTAGGCTACAACTTTAGATAGGTAAGTACCTAACATTATTTGTAAAAATCTGTAAACAGAGAGTAGGGCGTGTATCAGAGATGATTAATCCTGCAATGGAGCACAATATCTGTCTATGTCGAACATAGCGCACCGGGAGCCTTTTGACTGCGCGCTAGCGATGTAACCGGTCTACTACGGCGCTCAGAGCCGGACACCGGAGCCGTCCGCCGGACGCCGCCGACGGACAGGCCGCGGCCGGCCGGCGCACACTATTTGAGTCCGCTTACCCCGGAATACAATTGAATGAAAATGAAAATGAAAAAATGAATAATATCTTATTGTAATAAATAATAAACGTTTTAACAATAACCGAGTTTGGATTCTCCTTGTGTGTATTATATCAATCTATTATCATAAAGATATTTTCATAAATATGAATTTCTACTACTTATAACAAATAATTAAAGAGTGTGTGGTGGGTGCGTGCGCGCGCGTGTGTGTGTGTGTGTGTGTGTGTGTGTGTGTGTGTGTGTGTGTGTGTGTGTGTGTGTGTGTGTGTGTAAACAAATTTAACATTTTCCAGCAATTAAATCTTCTACTTCTTCATAATTAAGGCCTTTTACCCAACTTATCAAGAGTTTCTTACACTCGAAATTTTATCGGTTGTCTGGGCACATTCGCGGGGTTACGTTGTTCATATTATTATTCCAAAACATTTTAAGCTCCGTGTAAACTAGCAGAGGTCACTTTCTCACTTGCTACGATCCTGACATAATGCCTTTGTTCATCTACTTCATTACAATCCTTATAGATGCTGAAGGATATCAGGTACATTTTACCTGGCCTTAATAGAACGATTTCGATTTGGTATTCCTCGTCCCTAATATCCTGTCACTTCCGATTCACATTTCCTTTTGACTTGTCAACGGGCACAAAACGAGACAGGAGTAACTTCTATTGTTTGTGTACACCGGTGTTCGCGGTGCCCGCCAAGGGGTTAATCAATCTACTTTCACTTGTCCTTCCCAAGTCACCAAACCATTTGAACATCAATTCATTCTGTATTATTGTCGCTTTAGTTCACTTTTGAAACAAAGTTAAGTTCTAATAATTAAATAAAAATTGGAATGGTTGTTTCATACACAGTGCTGTAATGTAATCCAAAGGTTCGTTTTGTGACAGCGTGCAGCGGGAACGGTCTTACTGAACTCAAACAAAGTACCCTTTAAACGTTAATTACACTCATACCCAACCCAATACCACCTCGCCTCGGGCCAGTACACGGTACCACTGTTAGCTTTGGAGAATAAACAAATTAGTTCTTGGTTGATTTATATATTTCATGTCTTTTCATTAGGTACTGGAAATAAGTAGACGTTTTTACTCCTGGGGGCAATTGGTTGGCAAGGTTCTTTAGTTGTGCGTATAGAGGTGTAATTTGTTTTATTTTAAAATTTATGAATTTTCATGCACCCGAGTTCATTTCAGACTTATAGAGATACTTTGTTTTTTTCAATAGCTTTTATAATTAATAATTGGGTGTTATTTAAATGGTCAACTATTCGAATTAGCAAACTATTCGAATTTTAGTAAGCAAAAATCACTAATTGGTCAGCAAAGTATGGGCAGCAAATATTTCTACATTGTTCAGCAAAATAACTAATTGGGCAGCAAGCTATGGGCAGCAGATATATCGAATTTGTCCGCAATTAGACAGCAACTCAAACTGAAACTTCTGTGCTGCCATATTGTTTAATATATATTAGGTCCTTACCTATGAAATTGGTGTTTTGTATGGAGATTTTGGGGAATTCTGCATTTTCCATACTAAAATGTTTTCAGTTTTCTTCACAACGACAAATCCAAAGATTTTTGGCATTTTGGATATTTGGCATCTATCATAAGACAAGCTTTAGTAATATGTGTAATATCACACTTCATAAAAATAATTTATCGTTTTTAAATGAATGCAAATAAAATGATGTATTCGGGAGGCACTTAAAAAGAGTTGTCTCCGTGTCCAATTTTACCACAATTAATCTTACAACAAATTATCAAAACAAATCAAAAGAGCTCAAAAATATAGTCTATTTTTAGACGAGGTAATTATTTTTTAGGAATACTTTGAATCTTAATAGTAACAGACAAAATACTAAGAGAGAAAAAGAACACCAATTTCATAGGTAAATATTTTGCTGCTCAATTTGTTATTCTGCTGACCAAACAATTATATTGCTTGCCAAATAATTATTTGTTGACAGATATTTGTGTGCTGATTTTTATTTAAAAACGATTTAAATACGTATTTAAATCGTTTTAAAGGGAGGATGGAACCCTTGCAGAGTTTCTTGCCTGTATCTTCTCTAGACAAGGCCTCCCGGTAGTGAACAGGCCGAAAAAAAGAAGTCGTATAGTCAATTTTTAGGATAATTATAATTTATTTTGTTTTGACTTGTCAAAAGTGTATTTGATGATACCAATTTGATTTTATGACTTTCAGTTTGAGTTTGAGCTTTGGCTTTTTACCTGTAGCACCAGTTCTTTATAGTATGATTCAGTATCATTGTACTCTTAAATGTGTTTTTGGTTTCTTGCGCATATGCCATTATCCCGGTGCCGATGCCGGTGGGGTTCCATTTGATACGACATATCGCTTCATCTCCCACATAAATGTCTTCTTGTAATCCTCTTAAATAGATACGCAAAACATCTCTATCTATCTATATATATAAAACACAAAGGTGACATATCAACGCACAGCCCAATACACTGGACGGATCGGGCTGAAATTTGGCATGAAGGTAGATGTTATAACGTAGGCATCCGCTAAGAAAGGATTTTGATTAATTCTACCCCCAAGGGGATAAAATAGGGGATGAAAGTTTGTATGAAACTTTGTCAATTTTAAACCGAACTGGCTGAGACTTTTAGGGAATTGAAAATTAAAATTAAAGGGTTCCCGTGGGATTGTTAAAAACCATAGTAACCGCGGGCGAAGTCGCGGGCAATGGCTAGTTATAAATGAATAAAATAGAAGGTATTCTTAATATATCTACATCTTTTTACTACGGTCCTTACATATTCCTTTCGCTTCATCAAATTTCATTACTGTCAACATACATGCTCGGCGATTTTGGGTACTTTTGACTCAGAACTCTTTCAGAACTCATTTGATTTGGTCGAAAAAGTTTTGCCTTCCTCGTCCCATTATCATATCACATCCGAACTGAGCAAAAAATGAGACAATAATCGTATATGGTGTACTTAAATTATTAACCTCTCAATGGCAATCATAATTATATTGTTCGCGAATGGCGGCGTTTGCGTGGCCCTCAAGGAGTTAATTATTAAAAACTACAATAATAAGAAGTAGCATTTAAATCATCCTGAGTTTCCACTGACTTGTTGCAGTGTATAATATTTCGTAGCAAAAAGTCACTGTCCCCGCTCGTAATTAGGTTGGGCAGGTCGTTCGCACTGGCGCGGCAAGTCGCACTCGGGGGTGATCTTAATCTTCTGGAATTAACGCTAAATATACTACCGGAATAAATAATTTAAATCCCACTTGCCGCAGTAAGAATAATGGCTATAAAGTATGCAGTACCTGTTTAATAAGTGCGTGCCGCTTAGGCGCCTGACAGACGCGGACGTGTCGGGAGTGGACACTTGTAACATTCATTTAAATCTGCAGACAGGCGTTTTTTTCAACTAATTGTAAATCGACGTAGTGTGTAATTAACGAAATTAAAACTATGAGCAATGGAAAATTCATAATAATAATATTGTCTGTAAAACAATTATAGCGATATATGAGTGGAATGAATACCAGAATGTATCAATAAGCTAGTTGACTCTAGATCTAGATTGCTCAAAAGTTATGAAAATAATGTTTAATTCGCAAGGGACCGAAATATACCAAGTACAATAAATATATATATAAGGGATTGCTGTAGAAATTTAATTTAAACATGTTTTATTTAATTAATAATCAGCAAAACGTAATTTAAAATTAATAGTCCTCAAAAATTTAAATATTTTTTTTGTGATGGATAACATTAATCAATCATTTGGGGCCCAAAAAAATAGGGTCAAGTAAATTATTACGGTTCATAAAGAATTATGTTTGTTCCATGGTGCCCGTCGCAACAGGCTCGCTCTCTGTTACACATGGACTCAAACTTAAAGACGACATGATGGTTATGTTGTAACAAAAAGTATACAATATTATGTAACCGCACCTATACTTTTTTGGCAGTTAACGTAATCACACACTTGCTTACTTAATTACTGTATTTTTGAAAATAGCTTAACTGTATGTTAAGTTTGTTAAAAAAACAATGTGTTCGCAGCAGCAAACGGCCTACTCGAAGGCAACTTCCCACCACCAACCCATGGTCTTACCTGCCTTACGGCATACAGACCGAATCACGGGAGAGCGCGGGGTACTTGCGAATGCTCTTTCCTACACCGCGCTTGTTCTATGCTCCCTACAAATTATATTTCCATCCCTATTGTTGCCACCTCTCCCCCTTCTGGGGCGTGACAGCGACACAGTCACAGGACTTCGCGTCGGGCTGCTCTTCTGCTGATACCCGATCAATCGAAAGCGTGCCTAATGGTGTGCCAGGAGTGCGCGAACTCGCGCAACGCGTTCCAATTGTTGCGGCTGCAAATGAGGTCCTCGAAGGCAAGTGGCTATAACTGCCGAAGTGATAAGCCGGTGTGGGAACTGTTACGTTGTTGGTGTAGGACGGGCCTAAGGGCGCGCCGCCCGCCGCCGCCCGTCGGCAGGCGCCCGACGAGGCGGTAAAGCTTTATCTCAGTCGCTGCATTAAACAAACAAATATAATTATGGCGAGCGACGCTCTTGCGGGGCATTGTCTCGGGGTGTGGTGTTCAGTGTTCACCGGGTAATGGACTATGACTTCATTGTCTACTCGCTCATACACTTTTAGCTTGATGATTATGTTAGATTTTACTATTTGTCTTCTGTGCTATTCCGAATTCTCTTTGATCCATAATTATATTTTGTTAGTCGCCATATTATTAACATTACTCCTTGCTTTTACTCCTTTCCTCGTCGTAATCAATATTATAATAAACACATTTTCCAAAATTTCTTAAGTCTTTCTCATTCTTCGTTGTTGTATTCAACAATTTTTTGTCAATCTTGACTTTAGAACTCTCAGATTAATAGTGAAATGAAATACACACTACCTGTAGGTGGAAGGAGAGTGTTTTACAACGATTTTCACTCATCATGAAATGTGTATTTATACACATATAATAACGACTATTATCCCCTGAGGGTTAGTCAGAGACTAGGCAAAAGTACCGCAAAAGCAATCACTGCCATAGTCCGCGCTTCACCAACCAGTGACTGCACTCTGCGTGACAGGTGGTGAGCCCGTTGCCGCTATAAGCAATATAGTTAAGCAGTTCTAAGTCCATTAGTCGCTTTTTACGACACCCAAGGTAAGAGATGGGTTGGGATAACTATAATTGCACATTTGTTGTGCTGAAATAATTAGTGATTTCTTTATATAGGTAGTATGAGTAGGTAAAGACGATTGGTGCGAGCGCAGCGGTATTGATTGAGTCCCCGTCAATTCCACAGCCCGCATTCTGTGCCCGGCGGCCGCCGTGCAGACTCTTGACCACTGTCTGGCGCGCAGTCAACGCGATGCCCAGTAAGTATTTTATGTTTAAAATACGTAAAATTTACTACAACTATACTGAAAAAAGGATATGGATATTTATTATCCATTCGACGGCGATAGCGTGATAAGTAATATGTGTGTATATTAGTTAAATAATTTTGATGATGACCAATCTATACATATAATAATACTGTAGAGGTCGAATATTTGTACATTGAAAAAAAAATGATTGAAATCAAGGCAGGCGGATGTAAAAAGAGGGAAAATACCAGATTTTTTTTTTGTTTATCTGTCTGTTTGTCTGTTTCTACGGGCTAATCTCAGAAATGGCTGGACCGATTTCAATGACATTTTGCATAGTGATACCTTATATGGTCTCTGTCCCCGTGGATAGTTAATACACCAGTAACCGCGGACGAAGTCGCGGGCAACAGCTAGATTATATATTTATTCAAATACTTACTTTATAGATACAACTCGCATTCATATAACTATACCAGTGGCTTAAAATTTCAAAAGAAGAAGAAAATAAACACATTAAGTAATCTGAAATAATTTGTTTAAGACGTTGCACCCTGGTTGCACCTCAATGTGCTTAAACCCACATTGGCGCCCAACGTGGGGTCGCCCCACATCACTTATGTTATCCGGGGTGTAATAATTATAATACGTTAGCGGTTAATATATCGTTGACATACTGCCAGTACCTTTATAAATATTTAGATAGCCTTTTTAAGTCGTGCCGCGTCGCGCCGTAGTCGGGCCTGAGGACCCTCCACTCGCAGCGACTCGCAGACGGACAGCGGACAAGTGTCCTCGTTACTAGAAATATCTGACGGATTTAAAATTGTGCTGGAACGACAATGTCGTCGTGTGCTTGATATAACTTGTTTTTGCGACTCGTGGCTGGATGTTTGTATTCCAGTTTTAAGTTACCGCCATCTGTTAGTTTCTCAGTTCGAGTCCCGGTGGGACAAAATATTTGTGTGCTGAATTCTCTTATTTGTTCCCGAGTCATGGCATTAATGTACAACAATATTATCTGCCCATGTGTACCAGTTATCCCAGATGTTTTAAGTAACACAAGCTTTTCTGTGTATGCTTTGGCCTATTTTTAGACATTCAGTAATAAACACAGACATAGATCTACAATTTTTTTTTTTTTTTTTTTTTTTGAGGATCGCCAACGCAAGTTACAGTTAATACACATAAAGAATAAAATCACTTAGGTACAATTATTTATCGTACCTACTTTCTCAGAATCGGTCAATCATGAAGGAGACTGAAAACTAATATGTTTATAGTGTAATTTAGTGTTTATAGAGCAAGCATTACTCCCCAGTGGCAACAGCCTTCAAGTTTATTTGCGTATTACCAGAGTTAGACAACTTAGTTTACATAAGATTGTGGCCGGGAAACTGCAGTCGTGTGCTTCTAGCTCTACAAGGAACATTTTGATATTTATTAAAGTTTATAAGTAATATCACTATTTTTAGATGTCTTGACTGGTTAAGTTATTTTATTATACTTGGGAAAAATGAAAGAAAAATTTGTTACACAAGCATTTACGTAAAAATGTCTATTTTTTTTACTTAAATGCCAGTGAATATTTCTGTCTTCTTTTATCTCTCTTACCTGTCTGCCTGGCACGATGTATAATATACATTTAGTAATTATGACACATAAAAAGAGCAAAATTTTTTCTTGATTCTTCGGAAATCTCTAATGAATAGCTCATTAGAGAGTTCTTTAACGAATAGCTAAAGTCGTCATGCTACGCCGTAGCGGATTTGATCCCAAATAAGGAGAAGGAAGGATCCGTTACCGTTGGTCAGGGCCGGTGGGCTAACGGGCCGCGACCGGCGCCGCGGGACTCGACTCGGCGGCCTTCGGGGAACTATACGGTTACCGATCATATACAGATAGACAATTGGACTAAACGCTAGTGGGAACAGGAAAGGGATTTGTAACTATTTATATCTATTGTTGTTTGTAACTTTTTTTCATTCTATCAAAGATTTAACGTAACACTTTGTGACCAATCAGTAGGTATTACTAATTGGAAATCGAGCGGAAAATCTCCAGAAGAAACCTAGATCTTTTGAAACATTTCATTTTAAACGGCCTGAATCAAGACCAAAGTTAGTTTTTAATATAAATAGTACATTAGAGAGAGGTAAACGTAGTTTTACACATACAAACCACAAAAATAATCCAGAATTAATTTTATTTTAATAAACTTTAATAAATTTAAAATAATATTATTAATATTATTATGCTTCAAAATTGTTAATTAAAATAATTGTACAAATAATAAAAATCAATGCAAATTATATTGAGTCCTATCAATTATAAATGTTAAAATAATATTATCATTGGAAAGTATCCCCCTTTCGTCTCTTTTGTCAATTGTGCAGTGCCAACAGGGTTCATAATGTTGTCAATATTTTCCTGTTAAGACCTATTGTATGTAGATTATGATGCAATAAATTAATAAATAAAAAGTAGTCAAATGAATAAAAACAATATTGAGTCACAACAGATGCAATAAAGTTTACTCTATATATTTGTTGAGTATAATAACCTGCCTCTGTGGAGTGTCACTGGCTGCTTCATGACCGCGACAATACCGCTATACCTTGCCTCCTGCGCGTACGCACGGCCGCGCGCGCAGCGGGGCGTTATTCGGAAAAATATCTACTATTCATTTCTCTCCGATTGTAATTCTGCAACTATGTTTAGTTAGGCTTTATTATGTACAAACCTAGCAAAGACGTATTCTCATTTCTGGGCCAGGCTGCAACCAATCGATTTTTTGCTCTGTGGTCGTTGGCGTCGAAGAATTATAACGATGAAATTTTCTTCTCAGTGAATTCATAATTAGGCAATTGATTGGCGTAAAACCGGAGCCGTCTTCACGTCACGTAACTTACACATTTGGAATGGAGATTATTTTGTTAATATAGAGTTTCTAGTCATGTTCTCGTATAAGAATCTCCTCACCGGAGCATCGCTAAACTTTTTTCAAAAACTTACGTGCAGACGGTATTATTACGTGCGCAATTTTTTTCACCATGTATTTTTGTATGTGTATATATATTTTTATATTATTTTTATTGTTATTTGAGGAGCTCGGTGGCTTGGCGTAGTGGTTGAGTACGCATTGGCTTTAGATATCGAAAACAAAGACTACCATCGCCATGGTCAGTCCTTGGATCGATGACCAAAACCTTGTGATTTCGAACTTCTCCGTGCTTCGGAAGGCACGTTTAACAGTTGGTCCCGTTCGCCATTGCAACCCACATATGGCACGTACTCCTCAAGAGTTTCTCCATGAGGAAGGTCTGTGCTTAGTAGTGGGACTTAAATAGGCTGTAGGTTGAAGGCAATTTTTTTATCATACCTATTGTTAAAAATAACTCTTCTTTGGCTTGAATCAGGAACCCCTAGGTGGTGGTCGAGTCAGCGGCTGCGGTCGCGGCGCCCGGCCAACCGCAACTCGATTAGAACGTAACAATAGCGAGAAAACTATTTTGGTTAACCACATTTAGTTTTGCTTCAAAATACATATTTCGTCGGTGATAACTACAATAACAGGAACACAATAGTCAATTGTTATACAAACCTATAATTTTAGACGAATTATTGTGATTTTTATATCTTTTATTTCCGGAAACGTAGCTTTAATACCTACTGATACTATTATGATGTTCGTAATCGTAGCTAAGTGACGTGTAGGTGCGGGAGGGGGCTTTCCATGTCTGAGGTTCTCATCTGTCGTCTATTGTCTTAGCAAATAGATTTGATTTCATTAGTGTAAGCCTCATTAGTAACGGATGATTATATCCTGTTGCCCAAGTTCATTCGATATCTTAAATCCGATCAGTTTATATGACAACACGCCATTTTCGAGACGTCTTATAAGCCGATACAAAACCTTGAAAATTGGAAGTGTCAATAAAAATGTTATTCCTCTGAATAATAGTTATTACATACCAATGTAGGCCTGCGCAGATTGCAACCGTAATATTAATGTTTATAGAAAACTATCAAATACATAACGGCGTTTGATTTGTGCCGCTATCTCGTCTATTTCACTGCTAAATATTGACAGTAAAAATTTTTATTGTGTTTGGTTATCGGCCGCAGACCGCTCACGAGTATTGACTATATTTTTTGTTATTCATAATAAACTATGCATACTATGACATAAGGTCGAAAGTAAAAGAAACAAATAAGCCATGCCATTAAAAATGATTTAAAATAATAGGGTAATGTAGGTAATGAAATGAAGGGTATTGTATTTTACATCATAGAAATGATGTAAAATAATAGGGTGTACGGATATATAATACAGATAATACTACACTTATATACAGGAACGGATAGGCATATTTGTTAATAACTCTTCTTTCATCTGATACACCTGCATTACACGCTGTAGAAGGCGAGCAATATTCTGATTATACGAAGCTCAGTGGTACGGGCGGTGTTGACCCAGCGACCTTATAATATAGAGTAATAGTGTTTTTCCAATCGGGTCCCCCGGCTTACCCCTAGAAATAGGATTTTGATGGCATAATGGTATGAGCGTTCTGTTCTTACATTAAACATTAAGAAATTTCCTCCATAGTTGGTCTCTATATCTAGATGGGTGACCAAAGTGTTGTGACTTCGAGTTCCTCCAACGGGCGTCGACTCGAAACCCTGGCGGTGTAGTACCTACACCGCGCCTGTTTCATTTGTAAATAGACGTTTGTACAGCTATAAAAACAGAAAAAACGTATTTAAAATGGCCATCATACTTTATTTTCTGTGTTATCGTGTATTTGCACACGTTTTAAATTCAAAAGGAATTTCATCACTTAGTAAAAAACCAGTGTTTGCTTTCATTGTACAATTACAATAAACACATTCGGCGAATGTTCGAGTGTGAAGAGCTATTCACAGTACCTAAGGCACACACAGCAATAGGCCATAATGTTTTCTCATTACCTAAGGTAATAAGTTGAAGACAATGTTAATTCACCCTTCTTTGAAACAAGGCACTACATACAAACATACTCCTCCTTAGCTCTTTCAACATTTAGTAAGGCAAGTGGCCTGTAGGAACGTATATGGGCTGGTGACGACCACAACTATATTCTAACTATCAGCCTATTGTCGTCCACGGCTGGACATAGGCCTCCCCCAATGATCTCCACAACGACCGGTCCTGCGCTGCCCGCATCCAAAGACTTCCTGCGATCTTCGCCAGATCGTGGGTCCACCTCGTTGGGGGCCTCCCTACCTTACGCCTCCAAGAACGTGGTCGCCACTCGAAAACCTTTCCGCCCCAACGGCCGTCAGTTCTACGAGAAATGTCGCCTGCCTACTATCACTTAAGGTACGCAATTCTGCGGCCTATATCAGTGACCTTGGTTCTCCTGTGAATCTCCTCGTTTCTGATTCGATTCCGCAGGGAATCTCCAAGCATAGCACTCTCCATTGCCCTTTGAGTGACCTTGAGCCTTCTTATGAGGCTCATTGTAAGCGGCCACGTCTTAGGCCCCAGTTGATGACGACTATATTAGTGACATAAATATAAGGAAACATGTGAAAATACTTACGTGAAGAATATAAGGCACCTAGTCCCAATAGCGACCGGCGACCACACGTTTAAAATTAGGCCCCAGTTGACGGTTACAACTTTACGAGCATTCAGCTTAGCTTTATGGACGCATACAAATGACTCTTGATTCTTGCAGTAAAATTTAATATGCAAATGGCAGTGACTACTGCTTACTATATTTTCCCATAAAAAGGCAATTCAAATGAGTCTGAGGTTTTTAGAAATTGCTGTAATTCTTGTTCAAAAATGCTTAAAGAGCAAGGCTTAGAGCTTAAATGGCTCTAGCAGATAAATTTCCTCCCGATGAAAAAACACTAGGTAATAAGTTATATTGTCATTGCCATAAAACATTTATTGCAGAAGTTTAAAAAAGCATAATCTGAGTTTACGCCTAACAAAGAGAAATACTCTTGTAGACTTTTTTTAGTTTCCAAAATGGCTAGTGATTAACAGCAAAAATGCCATGCCATGGGAATGTGATTTAATACCTTAGTTATGTAACAAGTTGACGACGTAAAGCGATCCTTGTTAGTTGCATCTGCTTAATTAATTTGTTTCCAGGCCGGTTGCAGCCCCTCACCAGCAGTTGGGCAGTCTGATCGTGTGTGTCCGTCGTTTTAGGGCGAGTAACAACCAACCCCAATACCCAAATCTTCTAGTATTTTTACAATTTCCGCAGAGCAACCGCCACCAGCACTGGTCACACGCGCGTCCTTATACGTCAAAATGTATGGAAATCTCGACGCTGCTCTAAAACCAGCCTAATTAGTTTGGCAGGTATGGATTCGCCTTTTTCTCAGGCTGATATTACTTCTTTCCAATCTATGCATTATTTCTCGCGTTATTTTTGGTTTTTAAAATAGCTTTCGTTTGATTTTATATTTTAAAATATTATTCCAGCAATTTCAACTGTCAGGCGTTAAAAGCTTCAGCTCTTTACTGTGATTGTTGGTTTTCGCCATTTCAGTGATTTTGAGTGTAAGGACGTTTGTCATTTGGCGCCAAATTCTCCCGGGCTTTCACTGAGATGCGGGGGTGTCGCATAAATCACAAAGAATTATGCCGAAGTCTCGCTCGAGTGTAAGGGTTTGTCTTCCCTTTATGGAGGGATTTTATTACAAAATTTCTTTGTCTCTTTAATCTATGTCTTTTTTTGTGCTGCAATGTAAACGTGTTGAACAATAATCGGTCCAGTTTACGCAAGTAGTCAACATCACAGAGCCAATGAAAAAAGTAAACTTTTTAATGTTATTTTGTTTTGTTTTTAGTGTAGTTAATATTATTTATTTTTTAAGTTTTTAGCATATTATTTAATGCATGCCCAGAATTGTTTTCCCGTCTGCATAATTTTCATATTATTATGGTAATGTATGTTATTAATGTTGTTGGTGTAAAGAAATTGGCAAACCAAATAAATGTGGACCAAATGAATGAAAGTCTAAATGTTGTTACGCATTGTGCTCATTCAAAATAAGCGATGATTATAAGTACGGTTTTTGTGCGAGTAATTATAATAGGTCTTTGCCTATGAAATGGCCGTTTTTTTCTCTCTCTTAGTATTTTGTCTGTAACTATCAATTTTCAGAATATTCTCATGAAATAATTACCTCCTCTAAAAAAAGACTATATTTTTGAGCTCTCTGATTTGTTTTGATAATTTGTTGTAATTTTAATTGTGTTAAAATTAGAAACGAAGACAACTCTCTTAAGTGCCTCCCTACATCATTTAATTTGCGTTCACTTAAAAACGATAAATAATTTTTAGAATAGTGATAGCACACATATTGCTAAAGCTTGTCTAATGATACATGACAACAATTATTATCTCTGGATGTGTCGTTGTGAAGCAATCTCAAAAAATTTTAGTATGGAAAATGCAGACTTCCCCAAAATCTTCACACAAAACACCAATTTCATAGGTAAAGAGTAGACCTATTATAAAATTTTTAAGTTGGAATAGTAATACGTTACGTTAGTGGTAAGTACGCTTTAGCTTTCGATCGAAGACAAAGCTTGCCATGATCAGGCCGTGGATGGGTGACCCCCATCCACGGCCTGACCATAGCCCGCATTGGGCCAACGTGGTGGTGTTACGGCCCATACTCCCCATTGTTTCTCCATGAGGAAGGTCTGTGCCCAGCAGTGGGACGTATATAGACTGAAGACGAAGTTGGAATATTTTTGTTCTACAATATTTGGGGGTGTGTATTATAAATACGCTATTCAAATAGTAATTTTTGCAATTGTAGCATACAATGAATAACCATAACCAGATGTTTCTGTGTAGTTGTTCAAGGAAGTAGGATCCAGCGTAGCTGCGCTCGCGCGGCCAGCTCTGTTATCGATGCCGTATTATTTCGAAGCATCTTAAATAATTTCCGCCATGATTGTATCTCATGTTTAGCATAACCATGGCATAAAATGAATATAGAGTTTAGAGGATTTACATTGCGGGTTTAGTTATTTTCTATGATGTTCAATAATGTAATGAGAGAGCAATGGATTGTAAACAAAGCAAGCTAAGCTCGATTATACAGTATAGTAGACGGGAAGGAATAGTCCCGCTATGCGTAACGGGTACGGTGCGCACGCGCAGCGACAATGAGCGCGTGATTTGCCGCATGCTGCCGCGTCACGCGTCACGGCGGGGTGACGCCGTCACAGGTAGTTGGAGGCAGAGTAATGACTGCTGGTAATGGGAGGCGCAGTGCGATACCGGGCCGATTGAGAAGCCACTTATGTCGCGATATCACGCTTCTCTTAATTGACTTTGTCATTTAGACTCATCATGTTATACAGAAATATGCCGGTTAATATTTCTTACATAAATGCTTCGATTCCAATTTTGTAATATTGATCTGTTGCATGGCTTAGCTTAACTACATAAAGTGATTCGTTTGAAGGATAAGTTTTTTACGATGTAGCTTAACACATATTCGAATTGAATTAAAAAGCAATAAAAAGAGAGCATGCTCAGTTTCTTGCTCGTTTTTCTCAGAAAAATAGATAAACTAAGGGCCGCATTACGATTACCGTTCACAAAAGTATTGTAAAATGACTCAATTGCATAAATTATTAATTAAGCTTTTAAAATAAGTTAATATTTTCAAATCAAATTCTTAAGACCACTTTTATATCTACCGTGTAATAGGTTCTGAAATAATTTTATAACAGTTGTAATTTTAATGCAGTGCAATAAGAGTAAAGTTTAGGAATATTATTATTTTACTACCTCTCTTAAAAGATTATTCAAAAAATGATGGCCTATCAAACTTGGTACCAGTATAAATTTAATTTAAGAATTAAGAATACTTACTGTAACATTTCGAATCTCAATGTTTACTGCAGCCTGTCACTTGCGTTAGTTTTTCATATTACAAACTTAATTAAATAAATACGTTATCAAAACTTATTGTGTCGATGGTACTTACTCAGTTCGTCTAGCTAGAGATTACTGTGGGGCTCCGGCGCAGCGTCCACAGGATGTAACGGGACCTTATCTTTGTGAACCGACAGGCGCCTGCCTGATCTATTTCAAAAAAATCTCATAGAGAAAGAAAAAAAAAACGAAAAAACTAATAATTCACCAAATATAGCAAGTGGAAAACGAAAAAAAAACATAATAAAACAAAGAGTAACACAAAAAAAGAAATATTTCAAAAAATATTTAATTGAGAAGATTGGTGGTGGAGATGAAACAACGAGATTATTTGTTGTTGTACGTAATACGACGCCAGATCGTATCCCGCATGAAGTACTTTGGTTGGGATAAGAGGTAAGAACCTACTTACTTACTTACCTGTATTGTATTCTAAATACTGCTTGTTATTTTGTTAAATGCATTGGCCTCGTCCACTGCTTAATTAGAAGCGAAACATTATGGACAATTGCTTAGAAGCTTTCAGGCTTCAAAGAGCTAGGTCTACTTAATTAAGCTCTGTTTATAATTCTATTTGTGGAAGATTTTTCTTGTTGGGAGTCATGATAAATAAGCATTGTCTTCGTAAGCTTGAAAGTCACATGTGAGAGATTTCGGTGTCCGTATAATAGAATTAGTGATGTAATTTAATTACGCTTTTGCGTAACTCTGGTTTCGAGAATCAGGCGTTGTGATTTCCCACGCATTATTGGTATCACGAAAACAATCAGTAAGCTCCCGGAACAGGTAAGAAAACGCACGAGCGTGGCTCTTCGGCCCACGCGGCGCTTTGTTCGACACTTTGATGTTTGATTAAGATCATATTATTATACCACTGATACATCAGTGTTTTAAATATTTAACATCAAACATATCTTTCGTAGAATAATTTCTACGTTAATAATTCGCTATACATACCTAGTAGGTATTGGTTCTTAGAGCTGAATTTGAGTATTTATATTATTCTTATAACATTATCATCAACATATACGTACGATAGCGGCAGTATCATCCCCTCTTCCGAGGATTTCCACAACGATCGGTGCTATGCTGTCGTCAACTAGCGGCTCTCGAGACCTTCTCTAGCTCATCTCCTTGATGACCTCGAGTCCACCTTGCTGAGGTCGACCAACTTTCCGATTTACAATATTAGTCTACTCATCAAATGGGGGCTTTAGATTTTCAAATTACAATGTGTTCCTTAGTGGAACTGGAGGTCTTCAAGCCGCAAGGGAAAATTGTATCTTCTAGGCAAGCGTGGTCTAATCTAGATTCCTTCAAGTGAAATAGTATCCAAACGTTTAAACATCATCATAAAATAGTGCGAGTCCATAATGAAGACGAATATTGCTAATCTAATTCTTATCAAAAGAATTTTACATACATACATATAATTATGACTATTATACCCTAAGTGTTAGTCAGAGACTAGGCAAAAGCACCGCAAAAGCAGTCCACTGCCAAAAGTATTTTAGTAGACAAAAAGCTGTTAAATATATCTTGTATCCGCAAAAATATTTTATACTGCCACTTTGACGTCGTCCGTTCTATAATGACTTAAGTTTGATGGCGCGGAATACGCGACAGCAATCATTTATCTGTGCGAAATGTGTCTCCGTTCCCATGCCAACTACATCTTCCCGGGTTCTTACGTCCTCGTGAAATATTTAGATGATTCTTAGTTTATCACTCGAGTATCTCATGAGTTTCATTAACCTGACGTTACAAATGTCTTGTTTGATAACACTGATAAATTGCATCAAGGTCGCGATGTCTATTACTCGTTCCAGTTTGCAGTTGGTCCTATCTTCCCAAGACATCTGTGTTCCGAGTTACATGTTCCTGACGGCGGTCCCGTGAATCAGTCTCCACTTGTGATAACTGATTTGAACAGTAGCTTGATTTTAGACTTAGAAATAGTTCTGTCGGTCTGAACAACGTAGATACTCTAAGTAACTTAGATTGATGAAAATCTTTATTGCAATTTTAGCTTTATCACCAAAACCGCTCGCTCTCGTTCTAAAGCGATATGTACGGTATTGTAGGAGCTTGAGTTATAGCATCAAATCCTCTTTGCGCGCGTTCGACGGCTTAAGTTGCAATCCAAAACATGCACAGGCGCCTTCCAATTCCACGAATAAACAGCAAAACAATCATTAAATAGATTCAGTGTCAACGTGGGTGCGCGGGCCCGGCAGCTAAGCACTCGTCCGAATTGCCTCATTTGCCAAAGTAACTTCCACCAGTCCCCTAAAAAATCTTTTCACTATAATCAAAAAACTTTTGATACTTGCCAAGATGGATTATTTTTCCTAATAATATAAGAAGCGAGCCTTTGAAGCGTTTCAAGTTTGATTAGATTCCATTTTGTCCATCAGTTCATGCTAAGAATATTTATAGTGCGAGCTATGTGAGGCATTCAAAACGGCTCTCATTAAACTATGAATTACAAATGGCAGCCATTACGGGTTAGCGAAGCTTCGCGTGCGCTGGCGATGGACAATAACATAGCTTATCGACATATCGAGAGACAATCACTGATTGTATTGAAAGCCTTTGTGACCTTAGCAGTTCTTCCGGACTTTAGGAGGCACTTTAAGTTGTGAGTTTCGACTATTGCAATCATTTCTATGAATTGGGCCGGATTGATGCCCGATACCCACGTGGAAAGCTTTGTATCTAGGACACGTAGAATGTATCTGGGTAGGTATTATGAATTGTATTTTTAGTAAGTTTACCTAGGAGACGTATGAGTGGGAAGAGGCTTAATGTCGGTGTGACCTTAAGAAACACCTAAGATAAAGGTAAATGTCCGTAGGCTGTCTGAGGCAGTCAAGGAAATATGAGTGGGCGCTCATTCAAAAGATCCAATATGTAAGTACAGCCTCATTTACGACTAAAGACTCTTTTACGAATGTTTTTAAGCCATTTTTATAAAAGATCCAAAGCTTAACAATGCCATAAAATACATTGTTACCGTGTATACCTGTAAAGTATCGATAGCCAAGCCCCGCTGCCCTCGACTAGGGTGCGCATACGCATGAGCGCGGTCGCTGCAGGCAGATCACGCACGCCTCCTCTAATGATATTCCCATGAAAATTCATCACAAAAACTCCATTGCATATGCAGAGATGCATGACAAATGAGATGTAAAATACTAATAAAATGAATATGGATAGGTAATGATGATAAAATGTTAATTGCATCATAAGAATAATGTTATTGGTATAATGTGAATTTAATCCCTATTTGCTTTTATTTTAATAATTTATTACCGACTTCATAAAAAGGAGGAGGCTCTCAATTCGTCTCAACCATATTTTATGTAAGTTCATATGTTCCCTGGTTACTAATTCAGGAAATCCCATAGTCATCAGGCAAGAATCTGATAATGTAATTCTTGAGAAATCCAAGGGACTCTTCAAATTTCATAGCCACACTTGAAGCAATCTGATTTATTTTGGGTTATTTTATATATACATAACTAAAAAGCATAAAATAAATGATCATTAATTAAAAAACCGCCTTTAAAAACACTTCTGAACTAACTGTCCAGCCAATTTATGTAAAAAAACACAACACTGGGCACTTGGGTGGTACCTGGACACCGAATCCACAAATTGTTTAAGTGGAGTTTTTATACTTATAGATATAATTTATGAGATTGGGTAGTTACCAATTACATTCTTCTTTGTAGTTCTAGGGTATTTTTAACCGTGGCGTTTTTTCTCTATAGTCAGAAGGAGAGTCTTTACCGCCACTAGTCCTTTACATGCGGGGGGAGGAGATGGTGAATCCCCGGATTCCCGTCGGCCGACGGCCATGACGGACTCTTACCGACGAAACACCACCTTGCTTTAAGCTTTCACGGCCTACAGCATAACCTGAATGCGCCCTCACCCTCAGCACAGGGAGAGGTGCGTCACTGCCTTAGCGAGCAGGAAAGGCCACTTGTACAGCGACAAGTGAAAATTTAATTCAGTTTAACTTATAACTTATTGAGGGGGTCTGCGTGTTCGCAGAGGGCGTAAAGTCGTTCCTCCTCCTCCGCCGCTCTCCTTAATTTGGATGCAAGGGTTTGGATGTCCGCCAGGTTTATATTTCTGTTGGTGTCAAATATCAATCTGAAATCATCCTGGATGGGAATGGACGATTTTAGATTAAGATGGGTAGGTCATACAGACCCGATTGCATTGATCAACATTTGAAAGTATTTTTGCCACCATCTCACAGATTGCCCTGCCTGGACTCGAATTTGAGACCTGATTTAACACCCACCCAAGACCAATGACTAATTATTATTACACCAAGGTATCTTAGTGATAGTGTCGATGGTAGCACTGATTGATATAACACGTCTCCCCGTCGCCCTCGTTCTGTGAGAGGAGCAGCATGTGAGCACCGACATGGCTCGATCTGTTTTCTATCACGGCCTGTACGCCGGTGTTTTGTTTCAACGTGTTCTATATTTTTCATAGTGACTGTTTGTTTAAAATGTACTCATATTAGACATAAGGAGGTCGCAAATAAGCGATATCTTAACATACTCGTATATTTATTTTACTTTGCATGCATTGCGTAAAAGTTTATGAATTCCCATAAATTGGAGTAGAAACCGAATGTTTTTACACCAATTTATTTCAATGTTTTATTTTTAAAAACGCCGCTAGTTTCTTAAGCGTTCGCGCTGTATATTTATTTAGCACAGTAGTCCGTATTCATAATACAAGCGCGTCTGCTTATTTTCAGATAGTTTTTAGGTGTGAGTGAAATATTTTGTTTATTTCCATTGGTATTGAATAAGCGGTGGGCGTATGAAGCAATGTTTACCTATGTCAAGAGGTATACAGTGATGTCGGCTCCCGCATTTCGCTTGATAATAATATGTGTCTGTCCTTAAGTAACAATGAGCGAGCCTGTTGACCGGCACCGGGCATAAAGTAAAGATATTTATAACAAACTAAACTTACGTTTTATTCAAAGTTAGTCAGCGATATGTTCAGGGGGAATTGATCCGACGATCTCTTGCACGGAGGAAAGCCGTTTTCCCTACTTTGTTATCGCAGCCTCTTCTCTCAGCCGACCTCAGCCATATTGGCGTGGGCCTCCTTCCGATTGCGCCATGTGTATGTCTTGTGTACACATGTGTATACGTAGATGGCGCAATTGTACTGCGTTTGTTCGAAAACTCCGACCAAACGTCGGGGTTGGCCGCTGCTAACTAGTCAGCGCACGGCCGAATAATTGCAAAAAAAGATTCCTCGTGTGAATTGGCAAAGGGGAGTCGGCGGCATCGGTATCTTTCAATAAGTTTAGATCCCGTCTCCAAATTACGGCTTAGACGTCACAGTAGACGTTAAAAAGTGGACACGTTTGGTTTCAATACAAATCGTTAAACTTGAGTTATAGTATAAGATCTATGGTCTTGTGCTACCCCAATCCAATTAATCCTGCAACTTTCTTGACATCGCTCGGTCATCTTTCCACCGTATTTGCAGTCTTCCTCTAGATCTCCTCTCACCCTAAGGTCCTCCACCCTAACCTCTATTCTAATACCGTCTGGCCCCGTGACGTGATGCGATAAGGATAATAATTATAATTGGTCTGGAGACCACAGTATTGTGAAGAAATCATTGATTAGGCTTCAGAAGCCTTCAAACGGGCACAATGCCCTTTTCTTTTTTATTTTAGAGGTTGTCGGAACAACTTTTAGAATAAGCAAGCTCTCATTTTTACGTATAAATGATTTGACATCTAATTAACTGTTTGATGGTTTTATATTCATGATATTCTCTTTGACTTGTTCCACATACTAACTTTGGTTTCTGGCTTGTTCACTCATGCGTACTAGCTGGCTGATGAAAAAGTTATTGTTAGGATGAAATTAAGAACCAACCATTTAAAAAGAAAATAGCAATTCATCTGCGAATTAAGAATATTAAGTGTAATTTAAGCGTCAATTCTTCAAAGTTTTTATTCCATTGGTGCTCTAGTAAAGAACCCGCGAATTACCTAGCTTTTTTACTATCTAATGTTCAAATATTATATATAGTTACAGTTTTATTATCAATAAAAAGTTGATGTCCCACTCCAGTTAACACAAATGCTGGCACGCCTGCATCGCGAAGGGCAGGGAAGGGTGATAACAGGTACATTTCATCAATTCAGATATGTTTTTTTTTATGTGTTATAAAATTCTGCCATGTAGGGAAGGCAAAGGGAACGAAGCCCACAGAGACAAGTCTTCAGTATTTTATTTCTTCAGTAGTTTGCATTGAAATGCTAGTGTAATGCATTTCAATGCATTTTGAGAGAGTTTGGCGTCAAATGATTGATGGCAGACACTGTGGTGGTACTTCGATGAGGTGGATCACCACGATAAAAATCTCAACTTTTTTCACACCACTTGACGCACATTTCAATGATCCTCCACATTGCTCGTCAATACAGACACTTATTACACAAAAGTACACTGATTTTACGCAACAAGATCCACTCCGAAACAACATTACAATCACGGAAATAAAAATCACGTCCGCCATAGTTGAATGTTGCCAAAAACCACCGTTTTTTTTTATTAAAATGTCAAATTCCATGGACTCTTTTGGACCATGCCTTTTTTGAGAGTTATGTTTTGTTATTTTATTTCGTTAAAATTTTTATGAGCTCCGAATTATTTCATTTATTTTAAATAAAGGGAAATTGGGTGATTGGAACATTTCTCTTAATCAGATATGTTTAGTAACTATTTAGTAATCTGTGGTTTAGGTGCTATGTAACAAGGGGTGGTAATTATTTTTTCTCTCATTCTGTCCATCAGCAGGAGTGGATCACTAGGATCGCTTTTCCACAAAACGGACCGTAGGCAGTGCACAATCCCGCATAATAATTATTATTCATTATCAATCATTAAAGATCATAGTCCGAATGCGTTTAATGTATAGACAGAACCAGCAATGAATCGTTCAATTACTAAGCTTTATGATTTCGAAATAAATTATGAATGAATGCTTCAGAAAGTGACGTGACGAAAGATTAATGCTGAGGCTTAGAGCACGGGATGTCCCTTTGAACACAGTTGAGGACAGATGACATCTGTCATTGAGTCGTTACCCAGGGCTTGGTGATTGAGTTATGTCTTTATAGCTATTGGGTTGGAGTTCAGCTCTTCTATTGATGACGGATACATGCCATATTTGTAAATAATATACATATTTTATTCATGGATTCGTGTTCACTTTACCATGCTAATAGAGTTAAGCATTGATCTATTCTCTATTCTATTCTTATCTCTAGTATTTGCGTCACGAGCCGACATTCGACTTGTGGAATAAATCAACCTCAGTACACAATTTACATACTTCAATTTCTAATATTATTTAACTATGCTTATGCCTTTATCTTGGTAGAGTCGGTATAGCTCCGATTGCTATGAACCTGGAATATTTTACTCAACATCTTTCATTATCTTTAATACTGGAATCTCTATTGGGAATATATTCACATCTATTCATATGTTTATTGTTTATTAATAACGATATTATCAGTACAATATTAATAAGGTTAAAATAGTTGCCTTTGCGTTGACCGTTAAATAAAGACAAACGTATCTTAGTATATGGTACGAGTATATTACAGCTGCGGTGTTTATTAAGCCCAGTATTAATATAGGAAAACATAAAAGTAACTGAAATGTCAACGGATTTAAACTACGCAATAATTCAGTAAGTAAAGTACTTAGCTCACAGACTTAGCTCAACCGACCACAGACTAATAAGTCAACAAGTGGTAATGACTGTGGCGCCACCGTTCATCAGGGTACTGCATTTATTGCCATTCATATATCACAGTCATCAATACTAATGTATTAGGTCCTTGCCTATGACATTGGTGTTTTGTATGGAGATTTTGGGGAATTCTGTATTTTCCATACAAAAAATTTTTCAGTTTTCTTCACAACGACAAATCCAAAGATAATAATATTTGGCATCTATCATTAGACAAGCTTTAGTAATATGTGTAATATCACACTTCATAAAAATAATTTATCGTTATTAAGTGAATGCAATTAAAATGATGTATTCGGGAGGCACTTAAAAAGAGTTGTCTCCGTGTCCAATTTTAACACAAATAAACTTACAACAAATTATCAAAACAAATCAAAAGAGCTCAAAAATATAGTCTTTTTTTAGACGAGGTAATTATTTTTTAGGAATACTCTGATTCTAATAGTTACAGACAAAATACTAAGAGAGAAAAAAACACCAATTTCATAGGTAAGGACCCAATATTTTATGCTAATTGGTACGTAATATAGTTATATGTAGGTTTAGAATAATATGTGGTTTGCAGCTGCAGCACATAGCGCCGCTTTGTGCCGCGGCAGGCGCTTCCGCACTGGTAATGCCGGCACACACCGGCGCACACGCAGCGATACAAGGAATATATCTAAATTGATTTCTAAATAAAGTAAACTTTACATAAAATAATGTAAAATTGTTATTGTAAAAAAACAAAGCGACCTTTGCAAGGTGTCCAAATTCTAGCACGTTTTAACATTATGACAGGTAAGCTCTGGGGCTTTATCTCACCTGATGGTAAGTGGCGATAAGGCCGCAGGTGGAAGCGAGCTTCACCTATAATCCTCAAAAACTGAAAAACTGATTATCTTACCTCTAATAAAAACATTGTTACTATGGCGACAAATTTAGATAAGACGATGGTAGTTAACAAGGTGGGTTTAGATTAGAAGACCTACCACAAACCAAACTGAACAGTGGAACCACTTGTGCCAGAGTCACCCTTGTGAGGACACGAGGACAGACTTGTAATGGCACTTATTTCTTAGTCCACTTCTTACATTGAGTGCAGTCCGCCCGGAGCCGCTGCGTCCGCTGCGCTCGCTCGATAACCCAATAAAACAGCGCCGCTCGCAAACAACTTTTAAAGGCACTGATCGTCTGGAAGCTGCTTAAACGGCTTTAATGCGAGTCCGCGTTCGACGAGGCTTCTCGGTTACGATAAGTACTTTGTTGAAGTAATTCCTCGGGAACTTCGCAATATTCTTTATGTTTTAGTTACTCTTAGCTGAGCTAGTTACTCTGGTAAACAGCGCAAATGTGTGGCGAAGACAGGGTAATTGACATCGATACTTTTTAACTTTTTGGAAGTTTTAATGGAATATTTTGATTGAATGAGTGTGTACTTAATGTTTACCCAAGACAAAGTAGTGATTGCTTCATTCTTTTTTATGAATTTAATAATTTAATACCAGTTGCACCTATCTCATCATAATAACTAAGGGTGAATTCGACTAAATATTTATGTATTATGCTTATGCTTATGCTTTAAAAGCGTACGCGGTAAAAAATTGGCAGTGTACGTAGGACTTCGTCATTACAGCAGATTCGACCAATGAAATTCACGCATTTATTGGTGTCCTAAGTCCCGAGTTCGCCGTTTGGTTGAATTCGCCCTGAGTACAACATCTGAAAATTCTGTCTTGGAATAGTTCTCAAATAGAATCGCTTTTTAAATAATTATTAACCTTTTACACTTTGTCACATGTTGGGACTTGAGTGCTATAAAATTAAGTGATAAGCACTTAATTTTCAATCAATCAATCCCTCTTGGTAGTGTCAAACAAAGTACTCCCTCCACATTACCCTCCCGTCGTAGTGTCGGCGCCGGCGCCGGCTGATGCGCTGCGCTGGCGCATATAGTTTTATTACAAGCCGCGCCAATTACTGTGCGCGACAGACAGTTACATATCAAAATCCCTAAATTCAAAGTCCATAAGTTCAAAAACCTACGACAAAAATCCTTTAAATCAAAATGGGTGAAATCCCTAAAGTTCAAAAAACCTAATGGACGAAATATCAAAATTTCAAATCAAAGGCCAGCGAAGCGCCAGAACAGAACATAATTCTTAGCTAATACCTTATTACACGGATTGACGCTATACGAAATATAACACGCATGACGACATAATACTATGAGTTCAATATTTTCATAGTAATGTAAAGCTTTGCTTGTTTACGCCTACAAGTTTTGTACATCTCTTGTGGACATACTTACATATATAACTTTTTGTCCATTAGGTATTTTGAATTTTAGGGGTTTCGTCCATTATTATTTAAAATAAATACCTAAATTTAAAATCCCTAAATTCAAAATCCCTAAAATCAAAATACCTAATAATGGACGAATTATTAGGTATTTTGATTTTAGGGATTTTGAATTTAGGGATTTTAAATTTAGGTATTTTGTTCCGTAGCCCGAGAGACACAAACAAATGGTGGCCACACGCCATGTAAAGATGCTATGGTTGCTGCTCACTCGTGAGTCAGATCTGCATGTTTTGGTTTAGCATGGCAGTTAATGGCCATTACACTGTACGAGTTAATTTGGTATCTTAAATAGTCCAATATTGTTTCTTTTTATTCAAAATGTTGACAGGCAAGTAGATTACTTACCGAGGGGTAAGGGGCCAGTCGCGGATATACTAGTAAGAATTGCTTACAACTACCAACCTGTGGAACAATGACAATGCTTCTGTTTACGACAGAAAAAGTGCACACGGACGACTGTAGTTGTGACTGTCTGTAGTGATGCATCTCCATGACTTCTCTATCTCGAATTGAATCTCACTCTAGTAAACGCCGTGTTTGTTTTTTTATGTCAGGCAAAAGCGTAGATGTGGTTTATTGGCTTTTTTGTATCTGATCATTCACCGCTTGGTAACCACGGACTCCGGTAACGTGTTTGCAAACAATAGATGTTTTAATTGTGTCTGGTTTTCTGACCATCATTGAGAGGCTATGAGAACTTATTACTCTGTCTCTCTCTCTTTTTACCAAAGAGACCATTCACTAACTGCTCGTAAATGCTTGTTTGTTAAAATTCAACTTACTAACGTAAAAGTATTTTTTGTATCTAAAATATCCACGTAATCTTAATTATTGATGCGTATTTCAATATCTAAGGAAAGAATTATTGAATCGTATCGCCTATTGTGAGCGAAGAATGAATTTCTTTAATCAGTGACATTTCAAAAGTTATATGCGACGCGTTCAAAGATTTCATTTATTCGGTACAAAAGTGCGTAGGAAACTGTGTAAGTAGAAGTACCAATATTTCAAATTCCAAAGATATAATGATACCTTTATTGGAAAAATGAATTCCATGTGATTACATTTTTATATTACGATGTTGTGAATATTACACATTTTCTGCTGAAAAAAATATTTCAAAAGCATTGAAGTTAATAAATATTACTGCTTTGATAAGAAGATTAAAAAAAAGTGTTTTGCGTGCTTTGCTTTGCGTGATAAGCCTACAGTTTTTTGTAAATAAAAGTGACAAATACATAACCTAAAGTTTTCTCTACCATTGCTAAGTTTATGAAAAAAAATCTAATTTGTAATAACCCAGCTGACGCATTGGTGTAGTGCGCGCGCCGGGTTTAGTCCGCCGACTATATATATTTCTTAGTCTTGCCCCGTCTCAAAACTCGATAACATTCCTGTCATCTTTTGTCCATAGTAGTTATTTTGGGGATTTGCGCTTATTAATCCAGAAAGTTGTTTAAAATAATAATAAATATTACATTTGTTTATTTGTACTTCATATTTAATGAGACAACGTCAATCAATCAAGAAGTATAAAAATAATATTTAGAACTAGAAATAATAATAATACTTAGAACTTTTCATATGCTTTACAACTTAAACAGCTTTCAAATAATTCCATACTAATTTAAACTAAATAATAAATAAATTCTATATTTTTTTTTCTTAACTGTCAATAATTTATCATAAATAATATTTATATGTTGTATTAATATTTATCTTTAGTATTGAATATTTATTTTATGTATTTCAGTGAAGTCAATAGCGCTAAATTACATAATGGGGATTGTCTAATATTTTCGACATGCTGTTTTTATAGTTGAAATGGATAAAATAGATCAATTTGAGAAACTAATTTCAATATTTTCGTTATTTTTAAAGTAATAACTTTAACTAATAGGCTACGATCAGCAACCTTATCCCTCGAAATGGTTTTCATTTTATAACAATTAAAAAATGAGACAATCCCCATTGTATATATTTTCCAAAATAAAAGGAATAGAGTTATAAACTATCTAAAGAGGTTCACATAATATTGGGTCCTTACCTATGAAATTGGTGTTTTTATTCTGTCTTAGCAATTTGTCCGTAACTATTAAGTTTCAGAACATTTTTATAAAATAATTGCCTCTTCTTAAAACAGACCATATATTTGAGCTCGTATTATTTAATTTGATAATTTTTTGTAAGTTTAATTGTGTTAAAATTAGACAAAAAGACAATTATTTTTAACTGCCTCCCGAATACATCATTTGATTTGCATTAACATAAAAACGATGAATAATTTTTATCAAGCGTGTTCACACACATATTGCTAAAGCTTGGCTAATGATACATGCCAAATATTATTATCTCTGGATTTGTCGTTGTGAAGAAAACTGATAAAATGTTAGTATGTAAAATGCAGACATCCCCAAAATCTCCATACAAAATACCAATTTCATAGGTAAGGACATAATATATCAGCCATTACATTAGTAAAGTCAGAATACTTCTTATTTCGTCTTCTATCTGGTGCGTGTGTTGGCTTAATTTGATGTCCAATTAAAAATTAGAATTTATTTGATTTGATTTGTATCAGCTTAAAAAAGCTTAAATTAGAAATATAGTAAATATATCAAATAAAAATATTTAGTAAACCTCTATTAAAATTGTTACAACATTCTCTATTTCAACATTTCAAATATTTTGCACACCTGAGCAGTAATCACAGTTTTTCTAAGCTCGGAACTTTTGCTCGGCATTGAATGTTTAGGAAAGATGAGATGATGATGAGTGAAAGTGTGTAGTATTTAATGTATGTACAATAAAGAATAAATAATAAAATTCTTCTTTTGATAAAGAAAACTCAAATGTCGGGTCTCGTTTATACCGGCTCGAGCTGCGCGGTGGGTATGACGCCTCCGATATGTTATAAACATGTTTCCTCTGCGCAGTTCATTTATTTGACGTTTTAAGACGGTTATCCGTCCGTTGATGTGTTCATGTTGTTCTGAGGCAATAACAAACATATTTTTATAACTGACGTTGGCATTGATGAGTTTAAGAACTTTGGTTGACGGAAGAACAAACAGTGAACGGTACTTCGTTATTTATTCTATTAATATTTTATCATGTTGTATTTTTGACGGTTACAAAAATAATATAATACTTTATTAAAATGAATTAATGAATTCGAAATGAAATGAAATGGTTTATTGAAAACATTATAGGTACTAATCGTATAGTCTAAAGAAGCTCAACATGTTTGCTGATCTTTCAGCAGCATTATTTAATAATTTCAATAATAGTTAAAATCATTTTGCACAATTATATTTAAATTCTCAGTAGTATCTACTCTAACTCAATAGATTTTTTTTAACATGACATATAAATAACATACTATTCATAATCGATTAATGTCAGATTGAATGGAGTTAATTTGTCTTTTACTTAATCTTGTTTGGCCATGAATTATGTATGACCGTATATTTTACTTTTGCGAACGTGATTGTCTTTAAATACCTATATCTGCGCATTCGTCGATGTGCACACCATGCAGTTGGCTAGACACCTCATTAATATGCTTCACTTCGCATCTAATTTTAGATCTCCTATTGATCCGTTGCTATATCCTGTTCAGGCTGCATTCTCTGTTCTAAAACGAACTAATTGTTTCGTCGTCGCTGTTTGAGGCGTTTCCCAGCTTTTTAGATCCGAGGCCATATAGAAGTTAATGAAAAGCATTTGTGATGGCCTCTAATGCTGGACTTTAACTGGTCTGTGAACCCCCGTGCTCTTGACAATCAAGTATCTCAGAATCGACTCCCGGCTTAGGTAGGAGTTTGTGTGGATGAATACAAAATTGTCCCCAATCATGGATGTTTATGGATCAACGATAATGGTTAAATGGGTGTTTGAGCAAAATTGAGCATAACTTAAACAATGGTTCTCGGCTAGAAAACGATTAAGGTCCACTTGCAGGAAAATTAAATCTAGATTTAAAACTCGATTTTGTCATTTTTGACATTTCATCCGTATTATGTAAAAAAATCAATAAATCTAGTTTTAAATCTCGGTTTAATGTTCCTGCAAGTGGGCCTTACAGTACCCCTAAGTAAGTTATTATTGTAAAAAACTTCACTATTTTAGTTGAGTTAAGAATGTTCATGTCTATGGGAAACGCTACTTTTAGTTTTTTTACGTTTTAAATAAAAATGATACTTTTTGGCCCAATTGCAGGAACATTAAACCGAGATTTAAAACTCAATTTAGATATTTTTTGACAATTTTACTTTGACTCTTATCTCAAAAATTGACAAAATCGATTATCGGCTTATTGTTTTGCCTTTATAACATTGACATCTGTGTACAGACTGGAGGTATTATGCGAATACATACGAATCCAATTTTTATTCATTTAATATCTTTAAAATTCAGCGCAAACAGCGACCGAAGCTTATTACGACGCAGATAACTTTTCTATTTACAGAAAACAGCGTTATGAAATGTGATTGTATGGCTTTACCTCCATTACCTCGTCATTATCCAGCTCAAGGAGAAAATTTGTGGGAGTAAACAGCGGGCGCGGGACGAAACATAATTTGTCTTGCCTACAACTTTCAACAGGAAGTCCTTGAGAAAAAAGAAACAGAATCAAAAGGGACAGAAGGTACGCCGTCGGCGCCCGCTCATCTATCGCCACAAACCGTGCACATTAGTTACGTGGTCACGAGGTGGCTGCGATTGGACACGAAGTTTCCGTGACACTGGTTATGTTGAGAGTATCGTTAGTTCTTTAAGTAGCTTTTGAGATCTAAAGTGGGATTAAATGTTTTTATAACTTCTTTGGTACAAATAGTCCATAATAAAATGGTTAAAGTGGAATAGCCAGAACCAGATTTTCAGACAGTAGAGTCTTTGTCAATTATATTTTCCTATTAGTTTACTATCGAACAGCTATAAACACGCCCGAATATATCCCAACATGTGATTGTCGACATCAAACGTAAAGCGGCGTTTGCAAGCATTCATGTAGAGACCGCTCCTGGACAGAAGTGAAGTGCATCGGAATCGCACCGCAGACGGCGTTTGGTAAACCGCATTACGGCGATGCGACGCGATGCGGCTGATTCAGCATTCGCGGCACGTACTCATCGGAGAGTCAACTCCGAGACGCCATGCGATAAAGGACTAATTGAATTTTCTGGTAATAGAATGCTGGCATTTATTCTCTAATACTTATTTTAAAAACCTCTTAAAATTATCATCATTAACTACTACCAGCTTCTGCTTTTCATGGGTTTGCAATATTTGATTGTCTCAATCAATATTTACCTACCAAATAATAAGTACAGTCGAGTTCATTAATATTGGGTCCTTACCTATGAAATTGGTGTTTTTATTCTGTCTTAGCAATTTGTCCGTAACTATTAAGTTTCAATATATATGTATAAGGTAAGCACCTAATATATGTATAATTGTGTGTTGCATCACAACGCCTAGTTCCATCCAAATCTTAGTCCGTTCAAAGTTATTCTTTATTAAACATATAAGTTGTACGCGTTGTGCAGAACCTGGTGCCACCTTCCAATAGCTATGTGTGTTACATCGTTGAATAAGTATTTTTGAAATTATTAAAAGTTACTTTAGCGATAAGTTCCAAATCGATTTATTGCCAATCTACTCGATATCCCAAGGGGTCCGAATAAAAAAGGACCAAGAAATCTCCTGGCAACATTCAGAATCATTATTTGCAAGCTTTTCTGAGTTTAAAACTTTTTATAGACCGCGGTCCTCGTATTGCATACCAATCAATAAAATGTGAGCGCGGGTGATGGATATTATTATTGACTTATTTCGTCAACCTAACTTAATAATCAATATGTATTTATTCAGTTTATTTATGACAGAACACACTTATGAATGTCGTCTCATGTGCGATGTGTCCTGGATTCGCCGGGAAGTCAGGACGTGCTAGGAATTCCGGGCGGAAAATGATCAGATGGTTTTCCACGACAATATACTGAAAATACATAATTTAGAAAATAAAATAAATGCATTCATGGGGAGACTAAAATTAATTTAATAAATATTCAAAAAAAAACAGTAGGTAAGTAATAAAATCGATTAAGAAATATCACTTTAAAATAATCTTTTATTAAATAATCACAAGATCAATACAGACACAACTGGTCTGTTCAGTTAAACTAAATGCATTTTGCGAAATGACTCGGATAGGTTTTTCAATAATTAGATAGACAAGAAAAAAATTCTTGGTTAAAACATAGGATAATTTACAAACAGAAGCATGTGCGGTGACTTGACTTTCTAATATCTCACCGCAAGTAAGTAAGTAATGTTTTATTCCTCTTTCTTCATTATTTCCGTGCTGTGTGATCTATCATGTGAAATATGTCCCAAAACCCTATCAAAATAAAATCTTTTCGATGTTCACGATGGCAATAAATAAGAGTCGAAAGTACGTTGGCGTCTCAGACGTTGACGCAATGACGCGAGGGGTCCGTCAACTAATCTCGACGAGTTCCGACGGCGTGGGAATGTTTACATTCATTTAATAGGCTATTTTTCTTTATAATACTAACAATTGCCCGCGACTTTGAGTCCGTGGAATAGTTACTTTGAGATAGCGTGATGTTATATTAATAGCCTAGAGCCTTCCTCAATAAATGGGCTCTATAAATCAATAACACTGAAAGAATTTTCCAAATCTGACCAGTATTTCCTGTGATTCGCGCGTTCAACCAACAACCAACCAACAAACAAACTCTTCAGCCTTATAATAATAGTATAGATATGTATTTTTGGAATATATCGTTTATGAATTGCAACTTTGAATTACTATATCTCTGAATTTAAGCATATTGGAGCTCTAGGATTGATTAAATTTATTACTCTTATTACAGGGCACTCCCTGTGTATTCACCCGTTAGGTAAATACGAGCAGCACACAAAGTCTCCCGAATGTAATTATGGTAAATTAATAGAGAAACCTAATATTTCAAAGAATGGCGGCATCCAACAAATTTCACCCCTTTGTGACGTGGCTTGGAGTTAATTTATTTAATAATGTGCTGATCGATAGAGACAGATGATCAGAACGGCACGTGACTGTTTATTTGATAATCATTATTAATAAGATAATAGTAAATTAAAACTTTATCAAACAAATCAGTAGAGCTGGATATATATCTTGATTAGTTTTTTCTTTAATTAACATGTTGGAAAACAAGAAGTGCCTATTTTATGGCACAGTCAACTCCAAAAGTATGTAAGGACTTTTGACAGTAAATGACTCTTATTAAAAGGAAATAAAGATTGTCACCTCTAAAATGTGTAAACATATTTTTGTACTACCGTGTGCCTAAGTGACTACCGCCAAGAAGAATTTGATAGGTATTTGTAACAATTAAATCTGCTTGCTGTATTCTACAGAATATTGTTATTGTGACCTAAGATATTAAGTCACAGTAGGTAGTCAGTATTTTCTTTGGCTGCGAACTTTCAAATCGGCACACGTAGGAACATACATATATTTTTCCAACTATGAATATCGGAACTCGGATATGTGAAAAGTAAATCTCAGTTTTCTGACTTTGTGAAAAGTAATGTCCTTCAACGACGTAAACCAATAATATATACGGATAGGAATAATATATACGGGTCAGGTAAAGGGTCGCTGCATAAGGATCTTGCACTGATCTCGGATATAACAGGAGCCTGATCAAGGGCAAGGGACTTCTCAGGGAAATAGACCGGGACCTCAGCTAAAAGATTGGGGCTTATTCACGCATTTGGAAACTTTCTTGTTGGTCCGCTAATTCGACTTTTGAATGGATGGCGTAATGGTTTTATAGGAGTTATTTTTGATATTCACTCGCTGACCCTCAGGGCGTTTGATTAAGTAGTTTTTTTTATATTTTTGTGTTGTAATTTTTCAATAAGTTTATTAATATTGTTTATTGTTTAATCTACTGCGATATCTACTAGAAAAGTCACTTCGCGAATACAAGAAATGGAGAATGAATGACATCAAGACATCAGTTTGACATGGAGTCATTTGTCATTTGTCTGGCCTATATAAAAAAAATAGATTACAAAAAATTTGGAGTTTAGAATAAGTTTTGCGTGTTATCTACACGTTGTAACATATTTTCTGTATTTATAGTATTGGGTATCACATGTTTGGTGGCACAATGGTGACCACAATGAAGGTTTCCGGAATCTGCTCATAATGCAGCGATTACAAACATTCTGGAGAAGTTAGTCATTGAGCGTCCCAAAGATAACATTGAGTTTGGACAATAGGTACATACAAATAAAACAAACATTTTTGAATCACATACCCGTAATTTATTAGTGTAACCTTATTTAAGAGCCTTTATTTTTCTACCTTTTTAGCTTATCGACTTCTTATAAAGTTGAAGTCTCGTCAGTATGAGTGGTTAAATGCCCAAATCATTCGGCATACATGCAGCCATGGGCTGGTTGTATGCTTTAGTGTAAATAATTTACAGTGTGTTTAATGTCAGAAAGTTTGATCAATTTTATCGAAAAATCACGCATTTAAAGTGTGATTTGGAAGTGTGATTTGGAAGTGAAATGGCACTTATTTACATTTTTTGTTAACATGGTGCGGTCGTCAGTGGTAAATTCGTAATATGAAGTCATGTAGAGGTCCTACAAAAATGTTTGAGGTCTTATTTGACAGCTGGAAATGCAGCCAATATGAGAATTTAAAAGATATTGAACTAACTTAAAAAGAAAAAAATTTCGAATTAAAGTATGATATTTTTGTAATCTGTGATTTTCTTTGACAAATCTAGGTCCTTTACCTCTTTTATTATTTTTAATAGACGGCCACATTTTCTTAAAATTGACATTAAAAGTAAAGCTCTAAGTGAAATACTTTAAACGCTATGACACCTAAATTGTACCTCTTAGAAAAACCCGTCTAACAAGAAAGCTCCGACACCGGTACCCAAACACAATGTATGTATGTGTAAATTTTAAAATAATTAGTGAAAAAATTATCATGACTCAAATAATAGAGTATAGATAAACACTAGATCTCAAATTGAATAATAACACATACCTACCTAATTTGGTACCCCGGTAATTCCCGCACTAAATAATATTGAACCAGCTTTGAGCGACCTTTTACAATTTACCCAATCAACTACTAATGTCTCCTTGACACCTTTGTCGAAGTCGAAGTAAGTGAAGGTGTAAACCCTCACAATGACATAAAGAAGCAGATTTCCCGCCTCTGTAGCCCTATACAGCTCGTTAGGTCATAAACACGTCGACCTCATGTACTATATCAGTCCGCGATATCGATGCACAGTCTAAATGGACCGCAAAACATTTCTCAGATTACTTTGCCACCGGAAGTGCGTCACAGGAGCGCGTTCCTTTAAAATCGAGTTATCTGTTATGTTAACTGTAAAATAAAAATAAAAAGTTTTAAATGTAGGTAATGCGATGAATACATTGACCAAACGCTAGACTTTAAATTCGATATTGCGGCTACTGCACGTCGTCGGTACCGCGATTATCTCGCGATTAGCAGAACCGATTTTTATGTGGTCATTATAACTTCATAATTTCTCCCTTAGGCATGACGATTAACATTATGAGTTTGGTAGATATCATTTAAAGGAAATTATGTAGCCACAATAACTACAATTATAAATATAGTAATAAAATCTCCAAAATTATGCTGCTTATTTACGAATGTATAGGTAGTAAAACGTCATTTTGAGAAAAAATAACCGTGAGAAGGAACGAAATTTCCTGTAATCAATATTTATTAATGAAATCTTCGAGTCATTGAGACAAATGCACGTTTAGTTCATGTTATATGGTGATAAACGAGCAAGACTCGTCCGGTTTGACGAGGGTTCAGTTCCGGACGGAGGGCCGCTCCACCGGGAAGGTAAACATCGCTAATTGACTGACGTAATGGGAACTTAATTTGTTCGGAGTTACTTACCCATCAAACACGTTTATGGGTCACACACTGCATTAATTGAAGGGACTGTCTGAACATTGCTTGTTTGACGCTTAAAGTGGTGGCTTAACACAGCTCTTCTTGCTAATCAGAATAAAATTAAGCTTTTTAAATTTGAAGTTTTATATTATTTCGGCTTGTGTAGATTCTGCATTGAGATAATTATAATATTTGTATTGTGAAATTAAATTACTCTTAGAATAACAACAAAAAAAAGCACAGTAGCTTGTTTTGCTTAGTGATAGATACACCTATATTAGCTTTATTTAACAGAGGTATAAAAGTAAAAAAAACAGTTTTAATTATTTATTTAAATATTTAATGATTTTTTTGGTGGTAATTCACACATAGTGGTGATGAAGTTGTTGTATTTTTATGTATGTATTTTTAGCTGCAGGGCAGGCCCTCTCAGCTAAATGCTGAATGCTAAATGCTAAAATAATACAAGCTGCGACATCTTACATTTTGATTTTATTACTAAACATCAAGTTATTTAGTGTGATAAAAAGCATAATATTGAAAACGCCACTCCCTTTTTCCTAGAAATCTGATCGAACGATAAATTGTATATTCGATATGAACAAGTTATTTTGCCAACGAGAACCGTTCATTCACAAAAAAGTTCAGTTTATACTGGTAGAGACATCAAAGGGGTGTCTATGAAGTGTTCACTACAACTTCGAGTTATCGCCGCGTCCTGTCTGTGCTGGAGGCATTGTCCGAGACTGGCTGCGCTTTACGTGCATAGTTGGGGGGTGGGTGGGGGGGGGGGGGGAATAGGAGAATAGACACCGGCGCCGGCACTGTTCTTTCCATCAGATACGCTGTGATCGGGTATAGAACTCGCCATAGTAGACTGAACACAGGATATAATACAGGATTATTAGGTCTATTGAGCGTGTCTGATACCTACAACAAAAATATTCATGAACGTAGATGAAGCGGAAGGCGTGTTTCAGGATCGTAGCAAGGAACGCTGTTATCTATGCCACCAGGATAAAAGCGTAGTATATGTGTGTGTTGTATTGAACATTCACGTGTTGGACTTTTCTCTCAATTTTTGATTTGCAAAAAATTATAACTCAAGTGCAAATTTATTCTTAAATACAATTTTTGTTAATATCAATAACAATATAATAGATAACAGAGAAATATTTTTTCGCTATTGCGTTATTATTATTCATTAAAAGCAATAATACATTGTGCAGTTGCCTTGTTCCGTTGATTGGTTTAATTAAATTAGGAAAAAGGAATTTAAAAAATTACAAGAGCAAAACAAGCTTACTCTCTAACCAAGGCCAAGTTTCGTGAAAGTATAAAGTAATTATTCTCTTTCACGAATTATTGAAACATTCTTAAGCATGTACGAAAAACAATCTAATCTAAATAAAAAATTTTGAATTTTCAATTAGAATTTAATAAAATGTCAATATAAGGTAGCGCGCGGTAGAGCGAGTCGCGAACAAAGAGGCGCGACGTACAATTTATATCGCAGTAAACTAGTGTAATGTCACGCGAATACACAAGCGGCGACGCGGCGATAGAGTTGATACTGAATTTACGAGGCTTTCCCGAGGCCCGACACCGACTGATGACATAACCTGCCTACAGCTCGCCAGGCACAGCACGAGCATCAAACTTTGTACAATGTATACATATCTCCTCCGTGGTCTGATGGTCTGTACGCCGGTCTTAAGGCGTCGCCATCTCGAGGTTCTGGGTTCGATCCCCGGTGGGGCAGATGTTTGTGTGGTGAATACAGGCATTTGTTCACCAGTCTTGGATGTTTATATATGTATTGTATATTTTCTGAATATTTATATGCATATATATATAGTATAGTATCCGTAACACAAGCAGCATTAGTTGTTTCAAATAGTTGATAGGTGTGAATAAGTCGTCTGCCCACTTTTGACCATTCCTTTGTAACAGAAGTCATTTGCAGTTAAAAGTGTATTATGTGTTAGTAAGATAGATAAAGCCGTAGTATAGTTATATCTCTAGGAAATATGTTCTATACCAGAACACAGTTATAGGTAAGCGACAACTACTTATGAAGACATTGAAGATTTTCTAACCGATTCTTTTTGATTGCCGTTCAATATAGATTACGACCCGCATTACACTCTTAATTATTTGACTAAACTTAATCTAGTAGTATAGTTATTACACTATACAAGAACAATATTCCTAGTAAGAAAGTAGTAAATCGCTTTTGTATATGTATGTTTCTGTATTTAGTTATATTCATACATACATACATACAATCACGCCTGCAGTCCCCGTAGGGGTAGGCAGAATCCAAGGAAAACTGTGTTCCTTAAGACCACATTTAGCCATACAAAAATTGAGTTTGGTCAAATGAAAAATCGTGAAAGATACTACTACAAGTGGCTAGATTATCGCCTTCACAATCCCAGACCCAGTACCCAATACGGCCTTAGTCGCCTTTTACGACATGGAAGAAAGGCAGTTGGTACATTCTTTTTGTGTCCCGGACCAACACGGGACCGGACCAACACGGGAGTTATATTCCTATGGATATAAATATATTACACCATTATTTTTGCTACATATACATATTTAAGTTCGACACCATACGTGGAGCGAAAACAAGTAGACATTGAGCAGAGAAGTGGCTGAGAAGACTTGAAGGAGAAGACACGTGCCGATTACACATAATGGGGGAAGTGTGGGAAGGAGGGAACAGAATATAGACGTAAATAAACTATTGGGTCTTTACCTATGAAATTGGCGTTTTTTTTCTCTCTTAGTATTTTGTCTGTAACTATTAAGATTCAGAGTATTCCTAAAAAATAATTACCTCGTCTAAAAATATACTATATTTTTAAGCTCTTTTGATTTGTTTTGATAATTTGTTGTAAGTTTAATTGTGTTAAAATTGGACACGGAGACAACTCTTTTTAAGTGCCTCCCGAATACATCATTTTATTTGCATTCACTTAAAAACGATATTACACATATAACTAAAGCTTGTCTAATGATACATGCCAAATATTATTATCTTTGGTTTTGTCGTTGTGAAGAAAACTGAAAAAAATGTAGAATGGAAATTGCGGAGTTCCCCAAAATCTCCATACAAAACGACAATTTCATAGGTAAAACCTAAAATAAGTAAACCGATGTAAAGAGCAAGTATGTGATATCTGTGTAACACCAGCAGCCATATTTCACTCCGTAAAAAGGCCAGATATTGGAAGTTTCCCAGCGGCCGCCACGTGGCCGTTCATTACTGCCTCGTAATTTAATTCTATTTTCTTTAGCTGGTCTGCTTTATGCGCAGTTCATATTTGGTTTATGTTATGATAGTTTAATAATAATGTTAACATGTAAATTGTAAGAAGTTACACGTGCGTGATGGCTAGATAAACTCTTAGCTTTCCTAAAAAACTAAAAGTAATTTCATATTTTAAGGTCAGCAAGGCAGTACCTTCGGTTTAGTATAAACCTTTTTACAAAAAAAGTAAAAAATATAAATAAAAAAACCTTCTTTAAATGCAAGTTTTTATTTAAATGCGCTAAAATGAAAAAAATATAGGCAGCAAGTAGGTAAATATGAGTACTTAAATCTCGCGACAAGTTTTTTAACATATAAATTGTGTCAAATGTGCTAAATTTGAAATGACGTTTTATATTAGCAGTAAAAGTTTGTGTAAATGTTTATTTATTTATTTTTAGCGCATTAAAATTAAAGCATGTTTTTAAAGAAGATTTTTTATTTATATTTTTTACTTTTTAGTTGTGACTATTGTTGCAAGGTCGTTGACCGGTTAACTTGGAACAGTGTAGCTATTCAATAAGAAGACCTTCTAAAGATTTAACCCTGCTTAACCCCGTCAAGACGAATCAAACGAGCCCAAACTCGATGAGGTTGTTTAATTATTGACTTCCTATGGCCACCTTCCATCTCCATCATCAGACCCTGGTAACTATAGTATCACACAAAAGTACTCGTCAAGACGTATCAAACGAGCTCAAACTCATAGGATTATGCTGTTTAATTACTGAGTTCATATGGCCACCTTTCATTTCCATCATCATACCCTGGTTACCATATGACACAAAAGTACTCTTTATGATGAATCAAACGAGCCCGAACTCGATGGGGTTGTGTTGTTTAATTACTGAGTACCTATGGTCACCTTCCAGCTCCATCATCAGATCAGCTCCATAATTTTATATTGTCCTCCGATTTACATATGCATGCAAAATTTCAGCTCAATCGGTTGAGGGCAAGTGCCTTAAAATTTAGTGAGTAAAAAGACGTTAAACATGGGTTCTTTTAAAAAGATCTTTTTTTGCTGTTGCTCTAACCAATTCTTCTCTCATCTGCTGTGCTGTGTCGACTGCTATTGCGGTGCTTTTGTCTAGTTCCTGACTAACCCTTAGGGGATAAAATTCATTATGCATATACATGTATGTATCTACTGTGTACCATGATGTGCGTTATGGTTTTTTTATATAGGAAAAAATCGCTTTAAACCATAACTTTCCACTGTCCTCCGTGCAAGTTTAGCCTTCCAAACAGGGTGGAACTATCTATAAACAACTCTTTTAATCCTGCATCGTATTCAATTAATGATGTTAAACCACAGTCATAAAGAAAAATTGAGAATTTACAACACATAAAATAAAAAGACGAGTACAAAAGGTTGGACTTATTTCTATTAGATATATCTTCCAGCCCACCTGCTGTACAAGTAATGCTGAGAAGTAGACTAAGTCGCGTGTACTAAAATATATATTAATTTTATATCTTAAAATATAAAATAAATAAATAATATATAAAGTATATAAAATTATTGTTGGTTGCAAAGGCAAATATCTCTCAATGGTTGTTACCGCAGATTGTTTTATATTGGTATCAGCGCTAGCAATGTATGCGTCTTAAATTCAACTAAGACCCTTATAACGACTGTGACGATTACGATCGGGAGTATAAACTACAAGATTTTGTGATACCACCGATCCATACTTAACTCTTTTGGGTGCCCGTGTAAAAAAGGCAAAATACGGGGGCCTTTTTAAGTAAATTTTGATGTTTATTTAACATAAGTTTGCTAGATAAGATATTTTATTCACGTTCCTGTAGCTGAATAGTATGAGCATGTTTTAGGGCGCTTACATTGTGTTAGATACTGTAGCTCTTATACCCTTTCCGCCCGCTTTTCGGTCCAGAGTGGAAGCTAACTCTAAAGTACCTACACCAGAATTAGCGGGAGCAATTAGACAGTAAAATGTTGAAACGCCAGCGCTTGTCAAACGGTGCCCGATCGGGCCTATAAATAGCCGACGCATGCGGGGCACGTCGGTCTACTCCGATTACTATGCAGCACAACCCTATTATTACGAGCTGTTGTTGGGACATTGTTTATTTATTCAACACACTTGCTAACACGCAGACTTAACTTCTCAGCCAAGAGATGCCCATTACTGGACATAGGCCTTCTGCCTGCCTGCACTCAGCGGTTTCTAGTGAACTTTGCCAGATCGTAGTCCATCATGACTGTGTAGGGCCTATCGACGATGCGCCTTCCAGACGCTACTCGACAACATTTCCGTCCTAAGTCCCTGTCCATACCACTCACCGCTACCTCCCATGGTCATATCCTTCAGTGCAGTTAATCCTCCGATGCAGTTAAATCCACCAGCCATAGTTAATGTGCGCCATATGGGGCTAGAATAGAATAGCCTAATTTCGGTGTCCATCTTCGATTGCTCGTTTCCAGTCTGCCCAAATGATGGTACATCTCCTATGAATCCAGTGTTAACTGCATGAGTTGTATTGTAGCTGCAAAATTATTTTATTTCAGTTATTACTACACCTCTTAAAGCCGTCTATATAATTAAGAATTTATTGACAGATGTTTTGATTATTCTTTGTTGCAATCTATGTCCGAACTTGTGATCTTCCTAAACGAACCCTCTCTAATGTGCTGCGATTGGCTGTGAAATGCGGGCCGCGGCCTAAAGAGAATCGTAGAGAGCCCACAAGCCCTATTAACACATTAAGCGAAAACACAATTGACGTGTAATGGACAGTCCATCCATAAACTCTAGAGAAAATTTTAGTAATATAAACGTCAAAATCTTTTGCGAGTTTTCCGTTTATAAGTAAACATATTTTGTAGTTCTCGAAGAATATTCCTTTGTGCCAATGAATTGATTTACATGTTCAGATCGACAAAGCGAGGATGGGCTAATGTAGTTTACTGTGGCCGTGCCACATATCTTTGCATTTTGTTTTTGACTCCACAATTTTGTGTAAGCATTCGGTGAGACGGAAACATGTGTCGGACTTTCAACTCCGTGATGTCAATTTTACCAGTCGACCTCATTCGATCAAACCGTCACGAAATGAAACTAATTATGTTGGTTTATAAATTAACGCGATGATATATCAATTATCTTTCAGCCGGGGCAAGGCCAGACAAGAAAAAGAGCAAACGTGGACTCAAACCCCCATGGACCCGACACAGTGATTAATGTGCCCTACGTCCATGTGGCGCCTTGAGCAGGGTCTGGTGCGGTAATGGCCATCTGAATGATGTGCCACTGTATGTTATGAAGGTTAATTTAATACGCGCCGTAGGTATTAAGAACCCTGAAATTTAGTGAACAAATCAAAATAAGAAAGGTCTACTAGGCCGACGGAAAAGTTCCTCTTATAAAGGGCAATGGTAGTTGGTTGAATGAGTCCGGGACAGTGGGTAAATTGAACGTTCTGTGTTACGGGCATATGATAAACATATTAAGTACCATAAACTAGATAGGTATCATCATTATACTGGGTCCTTACCTATGAAATTGGTGTTTTTTTTTCTCTTAGTATTTTGTCTGTAACTATTAAGATTCAGAGTATTCCTAAAAAATAATTACCTCGTCTAAAAAAAGACTATATTTTTGAGCTCCTTTGATTTGTTTTGATAATTTGTTGTAAGTTTAATTGTGTTAAAATTGGACACGGAGACAGCTCTTTTGAAGTGCCTCCCGAATACATCATTTTATTTGCATTCACTTAAAAACGATAAATAATTTTTATGAAGTGTGATATTACACATATTACTAAAGCTTGTCTAATGATAGATGCCAAATATTATTATCTTTGGATTTTTCGTTGTGAAGAAAACTGAAAAAATTTTAGTATGGAAAATGCAGAATTCCCCAAAATCTCCATACAAAACACCAATTTCATAGGTAAGGACCTAATATTTAAATACACGTGTCAATTGCTAATATTGCATAAAACTCATTCAATATATAATTGTTCTAAGAAAAAAAAACATTGCTTGTTCTCAAAATAACAATGAACGGGTTTCAAATATTTTTAAAACCATTTCCTGGACATGTTTTGCATTGTGGGAAAAGATAAAAGGAATAAATTGGATTTCCATTATTTTTATTGTAGCCATGTTCAATGTTTATTTGTCCAGTACGAACTGCTCGTCCATTGAATGTTATTTGCTGTGGTCGAGGAAGCCGGAAGCCGTTCGTGGTATTTGGTGTGGTGGTGCGTTGTGTTCGGTGATGATTCGAATAAAACGTCCGCAGCTTTAAAAAAACAAATAAGTAAACAATCGAAAAAGATTTGTTCTCAGCTTAATCTGTTTGAGGTATAACAAAAGCGTTTGTTATTTAATTTTAAGATTGACCTTAATAAGTTATAGTGGCATTGAAAGTGCCTGACATGGAGCACGTAAGCTTAAACTCATTACGAGACATAATGCAGCTCCCTCTACACTAAATGCTCTATTAGGCGCTACCGCGTCAAGACACGTTGACAGAGCGCCACGCACTCACTTAATAAACTAACATTATATTAGATAATGAAATGGAAAAAAATGTATTATCTTTGTTAAAACTACAGAGTTTAGTTATAATTTAGTTATTTTAGTATTTACTAGCTGTTGTCCGCGACTTCGTCCGCGGTTACTGTATTTTTTACTATGCCACGGGAAGCGTTTAATTTTTCCGGAATAAAAAGTATCTGAGATGTTTGTTGACTAGGGATATAAGGTATCACCATGCAAAATTTCATTTAAATTGGTCCAGCCATTTCAGAGATTAGCCCGTACAAACATACAAACAGACCACTTTCTACATCCCCCTGACTCGGTTTTAAGAATTTTTTTTATGTACACACACTCGACCTCTACATTTTTATTAAAATATATAATATAATATGTATGTATAGTTTATGATTTTAGAATTCAAAGACTTCCTATTCTAAGCGCACTTTTTTGTTTTGATTAACACAACGCTGATGTGAGAGGTCGGATCCAAAAATACATACATACATATAATCACGACTATCATCCTCTAAGGGCTACTCAGAGGCTACGCAAAAGCAGTCCGATTACAATAGTCCGCACTTCACCAAGCAGTGACTGCACTCAGCGTGGCAGGTGGTGAGCCCGTCGCCGCTATAAGCTACTGGATGGTTGTGCAGTTCTAACTCCATTAGCCGCCTTAAACGACACCCAAGGGAAGAGAGGGATTGGTAGTATTCTTATATTATTATAGAGCAACATTAAAAATATACTTTAAATCACAAGAGTTCGAGGAAAGCTCCCCCAAATTCAAAGCTCTCACACAAAAATATTCAGAGCCAGGTAAGTGTATTTGTGGTAAAAATTACCATAAACAGTTGTTTTGCTTAAAATAAACCTGATAAAGAAGACTTTTCTATGAAATTTATTGGTAGGTAGACAGATAGGTATTACTTAATTATATTAAAACACGTATTCACAAGTGTATTTAAATTAAATATGATTCAACGAAAACATGTATAAGTACCTAAACAGACTTGTTTAATTCGTGTATAACAAAACATATCATCATTCCCCGAAGGGGTAGGCAGAGGTGTTAAGCATCCACATTTCGCCAGTTATGTAAACTCCCCATGTACCAGATGGCGAGCCTGTTGCCATGCACCGGGCACAATGTGAGGCAAGTGATATTCACAATGAACTGTACATAAGTTTTATTCAAACTCAGTGGTACAGATCGAAACCGCGAGTCCCGCGGCCTTCAAACGAGTAGTGCTCCGTCCGTCCCAACTCGGCTACCGCTGCCTCGTATATGTACGAGGTGCGGCTAGAAAAAAACCGGACTGATGCTGGAAAAAACATTTATTTACAATTATTTACAATTTCATGTTATCTCCTTCAATGTACTCTCCTCCTCGGTCTCTACACCGCTCCATACGAATTTTCCACTGTTCATAGCAATGCTGCAGATCATTTTCGGTAAGTCCATACATTACTTCCGTCGCTTTTTCTTTTACTGCTTCAACAGTCTCAAATCTAGTTCCTTTCAAAGCTGACTTGACTTTAGGGAAAAGAAAAAAGTCACAGGGGGCCAAATCAGGTGAGTAAGGTGGATGATCTAAGATGGGAATGTTGTGTTTTGCCAAAAACGTCTTCACTGACAACGCACTGTGAGCTGGGGCATTGTCTTGGTGAAGGATCCATGACTTTTTTCTCCACAAATCGTTCCGTTTTCTCCGTACTCGCTCACATAGGGTAGCCATTCCCATCTTAGATCATCCACCTTACTCACCTGATTTGGCCCCCTGTGACTTTTTTCTTTTCCCTAAAGTCAAGTCAGCTTTGAAAGGAACTAGATTTGAGACTGTTGAAGCAGTAAAAGAAAAAGCGACGGAAGTAATGTATGGACTTACCGAAAATGATCTGCAGCATTGCTATGAACAGTGGAAAATTCGTATGGAGCGGTGTAGAGACCGAGGAGGAGAGTACATTGAAGGAGATAACATGAAATTGTAAATAATTGTAAATAAATGTTTTTTCCAGCATCAGTCCGGTTTTTTTCTAGCCGCACCTCGTATATGTATAATGGGTAATAGGTAAGCATATTGATAACTAGTGAGGTGGACTGAGTGCTAGGATGAGGGAAACACCAGTAGAGCTGTAAAATGGTATATTATTATATAAAGAAACTATAGGATACAACCACATAGCAACGTCAACAGATCAGTAAGTCACAGAATGTCAATACAAAAACAAGGCCTTCAAAGTCATGTAAAAATAAAGTGTAAAAAGGAGGTAGATGTCAGTCAGTCGCTAACACATATATTAGGTCCTTACCTATGAAATTGGTGTTTTGTATGGAGATTTTGGGGAATTCTGCATTTTCCATACTAAAATTTTTCAGTTTACTTCACAACGACAAATCCAAAGATAATAATATTTGGCATCATTAGATAAGCTTTAGTAATATGAGTAATATCACACTTCATAAAAATTATTTATCGTTTTTAAGTGAATGCAAATAAAATGATGTATTCGGGAGGCACTTCAAAAGAGCTGTCTCCGTGTCCAATTTTAACACAATTAAACTTACAACAAATTATCAAAACACATCAAAAGAGCTCAAAAATATAGTCTATTTTTAGACGAGGTAATTATTTTTTAGGAATACTCTGAATCTTAATAGTTACAGACAAAATACTAAGAGAGAAAAAAAACACCAATTTCATAGGTAAGGACCCAATATTAGGTTTATTGCAGCCAATGCAAAACAAATGAACTACCAGCGAACTATCATTACCGACAAGCGGCAACTAGCCTTACCCATCTGGCAATATAAGCCAAAGTCCTGTGTGCACTGACCCAGGTCCCTAGCTCAGAATGATCAAAGTGCTGTCGTGGCCCAGAATCACTAATTATGTAATCAGACCCCAATGTGTAGGGCGTCTCATCTCTCTGCATTCATTTTTAATGAAGTTAATATTTCAGTGAGCCTGAAGTGATGCTTACACTCGGTAAGTGGTTCTGGGCGTAGATTAGAAGCGTGGGAGAAAAATATTTTTGTACCGGGAAAACATTTTTGTATGTGTAAATTATAGAATAGAAGACTTTGTTGTGCACACCACAAAAAATATGGAAAAGGATCTTTATTTAGATGCTTTGTTAGGTTGTTTCATTGCTAGACAAGACAGCGATATCTTCTAAACAATGAATGTTTCTCTTCCATTCTTTACACTTAACCAATCAAATTACTCTCATCGCCTCTTCATCCATCACGCTCTTAGACTAACTGGCTGCATGATAATTTTCTTCTCACTATGTCCATGTCAACTAGCATTGGCGACGACCTTCGTGGCCGTCTGTACGCCTGTCTCAAGGCGCCGCCATCTCGAGAGGTCCTGGGTTCGATCCCCGGTGGAGGCAAGTGTTTGGGTGATGAATTTTCAGAAATTTGTTCTCCAGTCTTGGGTGTTCATTATATATATATATATATATTATATTATGTATATTCTGCAGCATTTAGTTGCTTAAAATGGAACTAGTTAATAGGTGTGAATGTCTGAGGATATTTATTTATATATTATTGGCATTGATCCCAGTGCAAATGAAATATGAAATATCATACTGATAATTTAAAATCTCATTTTGATTTTGGTCGATCATCTCTCTCGCTCACAAACATTTGAATTAAGTTTTTGAATAAGAGATAATAACCGTTGTTACCGTTGCCGTTCGACTCACATTAAGACCACCGTGTTTGTAAACAGATGCTCTGGTGTTATTCAATTTTCATTATATTACGGGAACTGTTACAAAATGTACACGTGTCCACGTTCCGGGAAATAATTAAGTAACTAATGTTATTTATAGAGGAACAAAGGCTGAAATATCATTTTATCTGTAATTGCAGGAAATAGCTCGGCGGCGTGGCGGGATAATAAAAACATGTTTCTGAAACTATACACTTGTATTTTAAAAAAACCAAATTGTCGCGTACGCTTTTATAGAAGCAAACCAATACACATTTGTAATTAATGTTCTATGTTGAAGCTGTTACTAAAAATCCTAAAAATGTGAATTTTAGTTAGATTAATGGATCAATTAATTATAATAATTCAGTTGGTAAAGCGTACTAAAAACGTCATAGTATTAGTAGGGTGGAGAAATAGATAGTGCGTGCAAAGAAACGCAGAGGAGCCGGATATTGTTTCAATGTAAGTGCGTTCCCGGGTACCCGGGTGGAGCACCAGATAATCCGGTTATTCGGCTCATTTTCGCCAAGGTGTTCCTTGACCCTGTTTGTCGGCTGGTCGGCCGTGACATATAGTAATTTTCTATGTTACCCTCAAATCTTGCATTAGTTATTGTTCAGCGCTTTTAGAAAGGAAACACAATTTTCAGCTTGTCAGTTTATTACTTTCCAATTATTTGAATTAAATACAAATGTATTTTTCATAAATTTTACCAGCAGTAGTCTCTTCTTCTTCTTGCCCTTTTCCTACTCTAGGTGGGGTCGGCACAACATATCCTCTTCTTCCATTCTCCTCTGTCACTCTACAGATAGGCATCTAATCTACTTCTTTTATTCTCATATCATGAGAGTAAGACTCATACCAGAGTGATAAATATATTTAATAGATAAATACATATAAATATCCTGAATATATATAAACATCCAAGACTAAAGAACAAATGCCTGAAAATTCATCACCCATTCATTTGCCCCCACCGGGGATCGAACCCAGAACCTCTCGAGATGGCGACGTCTTGAGACCGGCATACAGACCACGCGACCACGGATGTCGTCAAATTGGTAAGTATTGGAAAATGTTTGACAAGAATGTACTAAAACTACCATTTAATACCGTACTTTCTATTACTTTAAGGAAACATTTCTACAGATATATGCAAGGAAAACTCTGAACTAATATATCACCGAATATCTGAAGCATCCTATATATATTATAATTGATCCGCCGTCGGTGTTAGAAGGCTCATTACACTGTGAATAATGGAAAAAAATGTTTGCTTCGTACGGTGTATGCTAGTGCTAAAAGCGTGCGGTCCCGTAGCTTTAGTCTGCTGGAAGTTTAGGTCACAGGTAGTTAAACTTAAGGGTTTCTTATTGGGCGGTATTATATTACTTAGAAAGGGAAGTAATTAATTGGGCAGCCATATAATTATTTGGTCAGCAACAAAATGGTCAGCCGTAAAATCATTTGCACAGCCATCAAATATTTTGAAAGCAATATAATAATTTGGTAAGCAGAATAACTATTTGGTCAACAGAATAATTTATTAGGCAGCAGGGCAATTATTTGGGCAGCAAAATAATTTGTTGAGCTGCAAATTAATTATTTGGGTAGCAATATATATGTTACCGGAAATGTATGAAATCTAGAAATAGGATCAATAAAAGATCAAGAACCAATTTCCTAGGACATGTATTCACAAAAAATAAGGGTCACAAAAAATAACATTAACCTAACATCTATCAGACACATTTCCTAAGAATTGTATACAATGACGGATTACATACATTTTCGGTAACATTATATTATACAATTTGGCAGCAGAGAAAACATGCGACTTGCTGCCCTTTTAGTTATTTTGCTGACAAATTAGAAATATCTGCTCACAAGTTGCTACCCAATCAATTATTTTAGCTGACCAATTGTATTTTTTGCTAACGAAAATTCTAATATTTTGCAACCCGTTTAAATAACACCTATTAACTTATTAACTATTTCCAAGGAACATCGATTACAGACTAAATACTGGCGTAAGTTGTGCTGATTAGGTTACTGGGTCACTCAAACTCTGGGCTCGTTGTTACAGGCTTTAAACACGATAAACTTTCACTTTTCCCTTCTCAGAACTTTGCTGTTTTTCCTTTAATCAGTGTCCTATTAATGTCACCGATAATATTAGAAAGCTTCGCAGTTTGACAAATTTAGCGTCGGGCCGGATTAACGAAGCAAGAAAACAGCTCGGGACAGACTTTAAATTATGTTTACGTTCAGTGTTATTACTTCCGCTGCCTCTTACTGTTAATTCGAATTACTTATTTATTCACAAAATTCAATTTTGGTTTCATGTTTCCATTTGCCAGGCTTTATTCGCCTTTCCTTTGTTTACTAATCGAGTTAATTGATTTTGGTCCTGCATTCATCATACATATTTAATGGCTTTCGATGCTTGCTGACAAACGAATGAATAATAAGGTAGGGTCAGAATCAGATGATGTAAAACAGTACACATGTCGACATTCCAGTTTCAATTATTATTATATGATAGGCTATTTAAAATAGTAGCTCATGTCATGAGTTTCTTGCCGGGTTCTTCTCATGAAAAGCTTTACTCTCGGAATCCGGCCGCTTGTGTCAATTACAACCACAGTCAATACTCTGTGGTTAAGTACAACCTGCTGCAAGCGCTCGCGGTAATTAACCTTAATTTAGAATATACTTTTTATTTTATAACTTTTTCAATTTATTAATTGTAAAATATTGACGTTTTTAAGTGCTAGTTTTGGCCTATGAAATATAGTTATTTTTGTTTGTTTGTATTTTGGTTTGTAGGGATGTAGAAGCTAGAATGGTTACTCAATGCACAATTCTGTCACATTTCCAGGGCTATAATGCGAGTTTAAAATGAAAACCTGGCCAATAGCCAACTCGGATACACCTTTGTATGCGCGTCAAAACATCTAACACGCATAATAATAAATTAAAGTGAAACCAAATGTATGTGTTGCGCAAGTGCATGCGTTGCTGATGCGCGGTGAAGCGCCACTGTTTAATAAAGGGTAATAGAATGCAATGCGCGGGCGCATCCCCTTGTTAACTATTCCTCGCGCATCAGTTGGGTTTCACCGCCAGGCAGTGCGTTGGGAACGCAATATAATTATGCTAAACTAATGTATTGATTCACTTGATATGTAAGTATTATGCGGAATGTGATTGTGTATTTGTGTCTCATCCTACAGAGACAACGCAATACTGTCATCAACAATATAATAGGAAATGTAGGAAATAATATGAAAATGTTAATTGTGACAAGCATTCCTGGAGTAGGTACTAAGCATTGTGGTTTTGATTCTGATACCTTTAAAATTTGATTTATGATTGTCACTAATGAAACATTGAGCCCTGCGCACTACTATTTTATCGCTCATATGATAATTCTTACGTGGCGATTGGCGTCTGCAACTTGTAGTGTTGTTAAGCTCCAAGCAAGATCGACTAAGGACCTGGCAATGTTAGGAAGAAACCGCTTGACCGAACAGCGAGGTGATCCTTGAGAATGATGGATGTCACAGAGTTATGTACCATCGCTGGTCAACCTATGATTAACGCTTGTAAGCCAAGCGTAATCTTCGACTTAAATAAATGTTCCAACGTAATTTTAATCACAATTTTATTATTTCACACTATTACACAATTAAAAATGTTAGTATGTCGCGAACCATACTGAAATCGTTATTCAGCCTAAGCATTTTACAAAAATATTGTGGATTTCAAAAAATATGACAACCGTTTGATAGTTACTGGTTGTTACGGGAAGACTATTCTGAGAAGAAAAGAAAACCCTACAAGTAATTTCAATTTGATACCCAACAATTTCAACATCTAAACTACTGCAAAGCAGTCTGTTAGTTCTGCAAAATTATCACCTACCTGCAAAAAAACTATATCCAGCATATTACTTTGATTGGGTGAAAAATTGGGCAAGAGCACTGGCCGAAAGGTCAACTGGTCAATGTCCTTATCATACTGAGACATTTCAATAAAGGTTGGAAAATGCGAGTGGAAATGTGTGTAGTGTGTCCACACGACTGACCTCGACGGCGAGGACGGGAATCGATAGGGGGCGGGAGTCGGCCGCGGATTATTGCAGCTATTTTCGTCCTGATTATTTTGAAGTATGGTAACTACTTGAAACATTTTGATCATGATAATTGGTAACAAAATTAAGTTTCCGTAGTATGGGTAAATGAAATTATCGAATAGATCAAAGTCATCAAATCCGCGACCCACGTGTTGCGGCTTGAAGGATGTGAGCAGTGAGGCAGTGAAATAACTGGGTATTGTGAGTTTACAATTACTCTCAGTAGTCTCACAGGCGGACAACAAACACTGGTTTCCCTGTAGTGTTTGCAGTCAGATGCAATTCGAACAGGGAATCGCATACATACTAGGCGATTGTAGTAAACTTTCTCTTGTGCCTTAAAAACAAAATATTTGTCTAATTTATAATCTTTGTCTATATTATAATCGGTTTGTCCAATTTGAGTACTCTCTATAAATATTATTTTTAAGGGTCATAAAAAATAATAACAATTATATTATACAATTTGGCAGCAGAGAAAACATTTGGGTTGCTGCCTAATTAGTTATTTTAGCTGACCAATTGTTTTTTTTTTTGCTGATCAAAGCCCCTAATATCAGACGACAATATATTATTCTAATATTAGTTTCTTCCTTCACTGGGAATGACATTTAATTTATCTCTATAGGAATTGTATGTCGTTTCTCAAGTAGATATAGAAAACACAGCTCCCTCTTATAATATGTTCATTATTATTTTCATAATTTCTAACATTACGGCTCCAGATTGAAACCACAAATCCCCGGTTCATTGGTATAGTTAAAGAGACTCGGCGAATTTCGGCTCTAATTGAATCGCCGTTAAGAATGTCCGTTCGATTTGATTGAGTATTTTAATGAACAACGGTTACAATGGAATAGAGGACTTTAGGGAGAACAGGTACTTTTAATGGAAATAAAGTTATAATTTAGAGGAACAGAAGATGAAATTGTTCTTTTGGGAATAAATTTAGCGATTTATTTAGGAAAAGCAGACAGTGGGTAATGAAAAGGAAATATAATTGACTATTGGGAAAACGCGAAACAAACATGAGTAGGTATTTACAAAAAACACTCCGGTCTATAAAATCCAAAATCAAAACCTTATTATGTAACATTCGAATTAAATATTTCTAGGGCTCCTTAAAATATTTAAAGTCCGTTATTTATTTAAGTACCTCTAACAACGAATCAATTAAAATTTCAATCGAAAACTTTGTTTGTTTCAGGACACGGTGATATTTAACGGGAAGTGATTTTTTGATTCCACGTGGAGACACTCACAGCTGAACATTTGCCTCTCCAAGGATTTTCACGACTGGTTCTGCGCTGGACACATCCAATGGCAGATCCTTGGTCAACGAATAGTGATTATCCTAATTTGATACTAAGATAATAATATATAATTTAAGGTTTTTAAGCGCCGCTCTGGTCTAGTGGTCGGGATCGGGAGGTCCGGGGTTTGATTCCCTATGGGGGCAAAAGTTTTTCTGCTCGGTTTGGTTGGTGGTAGGGCTAACTGCACTCAGCGTGACACGGGTAAGTCGTCGCCGCTATAAGCTATTGGATGGTTGTGCAGTTCTAAGTCCAGTTTTCGACACCCAAGGGATGTGATGGGTTGGTTGGTTGGTTGGATTGGTCTTTTAATGAGCCGCTACCACACGGCTTGTTAATATAATGATCTTATTATCGACATTTCTCACGTGCAGCTCTAGCCAGCGCTTCGGTCGCGGTCGCACCCCGCGCCTGCCAACTGCGCAAGTAATCTGAATTCCCAATTTCCCATCAACACTCACAAAGCTCATTCGTTTACTTTTCAATGTCGTTTCAGTTTCGGTGGTGTTTGCGCGGCCTGAGAAAGCTTCGGATTTGCCGACAGAATATCAAAGTGAAATACTAATGGAATGATTAAGTTGGTGTTCTAGTCTTATTCCTTTACTCATGCTGAAATTAGAAAATTAATTAAAGGGCTGTAATTATTTTATCCCTCTGTAATTTAAGAATTTTATTGTAGTACATTAACGTGATCCTTAATAACATATTTATTTATACCTACTAGCAGTTTTAATACAAGAACCTCAGAAACTTATTCCAATCCAAACTGTATCATACCTAAATTATAATAGCGCATAGACAGCCAATTTTATTGAACTAAACATATTTTTAAAGGCCACGGAAGCTTTTTCAATTAATCAAAAAAATGTGTCTAATTAAAATAAAGTTTCCCGAAAAGGTCAAGGTGGCCGTATTTTGACGGACATTAAAGAAGATGCGACATTTCACGCTCGATAAAGCTCGCCCGATGATCGTAAAAGTGTCGGGCGGGCGGCGCAGGCGCCTGTGTCTAAATAATTAATTGACATGCGCTTGTTAGATTATAAGAGATTTATTGCAAGAAAAATAATTTTATTATTATTTTAGTTCAATTATATCTAAATTCCTAAAATGTTTTGTAAATAATAAAAACTGAAGTGTTTAAACTTGATGAAATGAAATGAAGTTCATTGTGAACTTGGTCGGAATCATAACAGTAACTGAATAAATGAATACTCGGATATTTTTAATAAAAGCAATAACATCAGTTTGTTAATTGAAAATGATGTCAAATATAAATAAATGTGATAATTAATTTTCTATGATGCTTTAGATTCTGATAAATGTTTGCCAATTGAATAATGTTTTCAATGTTTCTGTACTATAACGTCAGTCATAAAAGTTACTTAATTATAAATAATCAATAATGAAATAAGATGAATATTGGAATAAATCATTAATAAATGACTTTATTAATTTGTTATAAAATTAAAGAAGTGATTTAACTATTTTCTAAACTGCTTACAGTTGTTATTAAAAATAATTCAATATGTGCTGATTTGTGATTGGTCATTGTAACCTTACTCACTAGGCAGTATTGGGACTATTTTGTAAATATTAGAATAGACTATAGGGCTTTGAATTGTTAAATTTATGCAATACAATTATTGGATTTATTAAATTTTATATTTAAATTAAATAAACTGTATTTAAAATAAAGTAGCACATGTTGCTCTGTGATTGGTCAATCTACCCGCCGCCAGGGTGGTTGGCGCCGTGATACGATTTATAAGGCCTAGCACTGAGTCGAGGAGATTATTATCGTTGCATCATCCCTTCTAGACGAAACGCTGCTTAGTTCTAAAGTTATAAAGTACCTACATAGTAAAAGATATAAACTAGTATATGGCGATACATCATAACTGAGATAAGTATAATTCTGTTTAACTTTAAACTGTTTATATTGCAGTGGTTGCTACAAAGATGTGATTTAATGTTTTGTTGATAATTATTATGATGTGAAGTTAGACTTTGTGATAGTTTCTATGGCAAGGAACTTCCTGTTGGTCGGAAGGAGAGAGTGTAAAAATGGTTGTCACCCATCATGAGGGGCGGGTTAGGGGCTCCCCATTTCCTTGTTTTATTTTTTATATTTTATAGTTTCACCAATTCTGTAATGTTTATCAAAGCAGTACATACCTAATGTTGTGATTATTAGAGCAATCATTTGTCCTGTAATATTATATCGTACTGTGTCTGTTTACTACGAATATTGTGGTTAAAAATAATGTAGGTTCTGGTTCTATTGTAAGCAAATAGAAGCTTTATGTATAAGCTTGTTGAAATAAATGAATCTTTATTTGTGTGTACATATTGTGGTATGAAATAAATGCATTGGTAATTATTTGTCCAGTATTTATTCAAATACCCTCTCCTGATTTTATATATTTTTTTTCTAACATCAGAAGTGGGATTGGGCCAACGCTTACTAATAGGATGTGTAGCCAACGCTTACTGTAGTAACATAATTAAGAAACATTCTAATATATTAATTTGTTTTTAGATGCCTTTAATGGAGCACCTTGGTTTGCAAGAACTGCAATCACAATTGCATTGTCCGACAATCATCAGGAGGGTGTTGTCTTGTGTTGCTTACGGTATTCGACCCAGTCTGCGTGGTATGCGGGTTGACAAAATTGGTGAAGAGTTTATTAAGTTGCAAAAGTCGGTAAGGTCCTGTGGGACTCTGCTTATTTTTTTGTGTATCTATCGTGGTACTACCGCTAAGCTTGGGATATTTTCCTGAGATGAAACGGTTGGCAATAAAAAAAGCATAATCAAATTATATTAATAAAAAAAAGTGTAATGTTGTAAGACTGTGATCGTAAAAATGACGGCTTTTAATAGAAGTGTTAGAAAAGAAAGAAAAAGGGCAATAATAGTGCTGTAATAATTTATCTGGGCACCACCGTTGTCGTTGCCATGAAGGTAGTTTGAAGGAACGACACGTAATTGAGAATAAATTGTTGTAAAAGTACCCTCGTTGATGCTTGATAATTCTGTTAAAGTGATTTGTTGTGTGTGGGGTATAAAAATATATCCTACTACTAGCTAGGTATTTTTTTGTATAGAACGAGCCGTGGCTGCAATGGCACACTAGTTTCTTGTATTTCTTATACAAATTAATTTTAAATTTTTATTTGAGAAGTCATAACCCGAAAAAAAAAAAAAAGATTTTTACTACGCAGTTAGGAATCAGGTCCAACTCTAGACTACTTAGTTTGCTTATTTCAACCCTGCGAACATCTAATGATGAAGTTGAAAAGTTTGTCGTTGCTGTAATAAATACGTTAAATTTCGCACCAAAAGTGGCTGTAACATGTCAATAACAACAATAATTTTATTTTCCATCAAATAGGTGTACCTTCGTGGTTATAGTATACAGAAAGGGTAGACACAGGTGTACCTAAATTTTAATTTTTTTTGATAACGTAGGTATTTGCAAATACAGTATGTAAAAGATATTCATTCTTTGTAGAAGAATATTTGTTATTTCGTTGTACCCGTCAACATGTTTTTCAATTAGATGTCGTTAAAATTAAGCATTTTGAGAGTTGACTAGAATATAATTAGTGAAATCTAGTGGACTATGGCTTATTAATCTTATTATATTAGCCTAATATTTTGTCCTTGTTTATTTACAACAGTCTTACTTCTCATTACATGGGACGTAACATATCTAAAAAAATTGTTTATATCGACATTTCTACCTACCTTTTTGGAGATATGGCGACATGGACATATAAGTTATATTTATTCTAAAAAAAGTGAATAATTATGTCAGTCTGGCCGAACGAAGTTTAGAAAGTGTTGTTAAAAATTTTCATATGAAATTTTTGAGCAAAAATGAGTGACATTTTGCTGAGTAGCTCTGGGCTTGACGCCAGTTTGATCTTTACCTTCAGCAAGAAATAAAATAGGTATATAAAGGTATAGAAAAAAAAAAATATTGTCTTTTTGTGACTTTACTGTTCAGGTGAAAGTAAATAAAATCTGATCTAAATACAAAAATGGTTTGATTCACATGCCTGGTGACAATATAAAATGGGATGTCACCCGATGGTTGTGAATATTAGTGAAATTTTATTGTTTACTGTGATTGAAAATAATTTAGTTTGTGTCAACCAAGCTTCACTATAGTGGCAAGTGATGGGGTTGGACATAAGATTGATTGAAAAATATAAGCCTTTGAAATAAATAAATAAAAACAGATGTTTTGGTGTCAACCAAGCTTCACTAATAGCAAGTGATGGGGTTGTTATATAAGTGAGATATTTTTTTATGGAATTTCTGCGCTGCTTGTACTACTTACCTGATGGTTATCAAGCTTCACTGGCAGCGAGTGATGGGAGAACCATCCGATGGTAATGTAGGTTGATGTTTATGCTATAATCCGCTGCCTGAACTACTTGCCTGATGGCTATCAAGCGTCACTGGCAGCGAGTGATGGGAGAACCATCCGATGGTAATGTAGGTTGATGTTTATGCTATAATCCGCTGCCTGAACTACTTGCCTGATGGCTATCAAGCTTCACTGGCAGCGAGTGATGGGAGAACCATCCGATGGTAATGTAGGTTGATGTTTATGCTATAATCCGCTGCCTGAACTACTTGCCTGATGGCTATCAAGCTTCACTGGCAGCGAGTGATGGGAGAACCATCCGATGGTAATGTAGGTTGATGTTTATGCTATAATCCGCTGCCTGAACTACTTGCCTGATGGCTATCAAGCTTCACTGGCAGCGAGTGATGGGAGAGCTATCCGATGGCAATGTAGCTTGTATTTGTCTTTTTTTTACTATATTGGTTAAAACTAAAGATATTACAATTAAGAGAGATTATTTTTGTAATTTTCACGAATACTTTTAGATATGTACTTCGAGAACGAAGTACCTGTCAGTATGGCCGTGTTAGATTATAAGAGATTTATTGCAAGAAAAATAATTTTATTATTATTTTAGTTCAATTATATCTAAATTCCTAAAATGTTTTGTAAATAATAAAAACTGAAGTGTTTAAACTTGATGAAATGAAATGAAGTTCATTGTGAACTTGGTCGGAATCATAACAGTAACTGAATAAATGAATACTCGGATATTTTTAATAAAAGCAATAACATCAGTTTGTTAATTGAAAATGATGTCAAATATAAATAAATGTGATAATTAATTTTCTATGATGCTTTAGATTCTGATAAATGTTTGCCAATTGAATAATGTTTTCAATGTTTCTGTACTATAACGTCAGTCATAAAAGTTACTTAATTATAAATAATCAATAATGAAATAAGATGAATATTGGAATAAATCATTAATAAATGACTTTATTAATTTGTTATAAAATTAAAGAAGTGATTTAACTATTTTCTAAACTGCTTACAGTTGTTATTAAAAATAATTCAATATGTGCTGATTTGTGATTGGTCATTGTAACCTTACTCACTAGGCAGTATTGGGACTATTTTGTAAATATTAGAATAGACTATAGGGCTTTGAATTGTTAAATTTATGCAATACAATTATTGGATTTATTAAATTTTATATTTAAATTAAATAAACTGTATTTAAAATAAAGTAGCACATGTTGCTCTGTGATTGGTCAATCTACCCGCCGCCAGGGTGGTTGGCGCCGTGATACGATTTATAAGGCCTAGCACTGAGTCGAGGAGATTATTATCGTTGCATCATCCCTTCTAGACGAAACGCTGCTTAGTTCTAAAGTTATAAAGTACCTACATAGTAAAAGATATAAACTAGTATATGGCGATACATCATAACTGAGATAAGTATAATTCTGTTTAACTTTAAACTGTTTATATTGCAGTGGTTGCTACAAAGATGTGATTTAATGTTTTGTTGATAATTATTATGATGTGAAGTTAGACTTTGTGATAGTTTCTATGGCAAGGAACTTCCTGTTGGTCGGAAGGAGAGAGTGTAAAAATGGTTGTCACCCATCATGAGGGGCGGGTTAGGGGCTCCCCATTTCCTTGTTTTATTTTTTATATTTTATAGTTTCACCAATTCTGTAATGTTTATCAAAGCAGTACATACCTAATGTTGTGATTATTAGAGCAATCATTTGTCCTGTAATATTATATCGTACTGTGTCTGTTTACTACGAATATTGTGGTTAAAAATAATGTAGGTTCTGGTTCTATTGTAAGCAAATAGAAGCTTTATGTATAAGCTTGTTGAAATAAATGAATCTTTATTTGTGTGTACATATTGTGGTATGAAATAAATGCATTGGTAATTATTTGTCCAGTATTTATTCAAATACCCCCTCTTGATTGATATATATTTTTCTAACACGCTCGCGCAGGCCGCGGCCGTGGGCTGTGAGAGCCCCGCGCCAATAAGGAAGCTATGATAATCGGTGTAATTGCTCGTACAAGCGTACTTAATTGGATCAAAACCAAACGCTGCAAATGTAATTAAAATACATTGATATTGAGACTTTCCGTCGCCAAAAATTGAGTGATATTTCACACAAAAAGACTGAAGATTCATCAAAGCTTCATACATCAGCTGTAAACAACATCCGCCATTTCTTTAAAGTAGCATCGTATAGTGGTTAAATTGTCTATGGTTACCTAACTAATAGCTGAAAATTCACTATTGATAAGGCTGATGTAGTACTTTTTTTGACATTTGACAGGTAAGCTCGTGGCCTATATCTCATCTGATGATAAGGGACCATAAGGCTCAAGATGTAAGCGAGCTTCACCTGTATTCCTCAACAATTTAGGAACTTTCTATCTTACCTCTGATTGCCGGAACACAACAGTGCTATAACATTGTTATTATGGCGGCAAATGTTAGGTAAGACGGTGGTAGCTAGCCAGGCAAGCTTAAAAGTCCTAGCACCAACCAAACCGAGCAGAAAAAGCTTTTGGCCCTTGTGGAGAATCGAATCCCTGACCTCCCGATAACACCCGGTGGTGTGGACCACTAGACCAGAGAGGCGGTGGAAATTTGTTATCAAACGTTTACGCCATTAGTCAATATAGGTATTAATCATTTGGTTGTCTTGACTACAGATCAAAATCTGGCCTTGTTATATTATTTTTTGACAAACAATTGACAATCAAGTTGACAAACAATCAGACTTGTAGACAATGTACATGAACCACGGTTTATGTGCATAAAATGTGCTTCATCATCATCATTATAATACACATATTAGTCCACTGTGTGTGTGTGTCTTTACATGTGGGCTCAAATTGAGTAATTTTGTCATTTAGGTAATATTAGTTGTACAGTTCAAAAGACCATAGTTTAGTACAAGCTAAATTCATCTTAAAGAATTTTGCAGACAACAACCCTGTTAATTGTTTGTTCTTAACCTGTCAAGCAGATCTTATAGAAATATTTTTAATACAATATAAAATGAGACTCACAGACAGGTAGCACCATTGGCCCCGTCCTGCTCTGGGCTGAGGAAGACGCGATTGTCCCCCGATCAGCAGCAGGACCGCACAAAAGGCGCGCTGTAATTGCAAAGTTTTCATTCGCGAGCTTATAACGGCATTAATTAAACAACCATTTATAGACATAGCCCAAGGAATGATGTAATTAGATAAATAATCGTTCGAAACAATTCCAGGCTCGTTCATTATCATAGAAATTATCAAACAACTTATTCGTTTAATCGAGAATTCGGTTTCATTGAGAGGTTTTGAAACTGTTCTGAAGTTTTAGGAGACATCTTCACAACCTCTTGGTTATTGATACATCATATTGTTGTGGATGGTAGGAGTTTTAAGATATAATAATTATCTTCGGTTGAGATAGAAAGGTACCTTAACCACAAAATAAAAGTTTTTATAAAAGTCTCATGGATCCTTGATAGGATGGATAAAATTATATATTCAAAATACTTAATTAGGTACACTATAGATTATTAGAAATGTAGTAATAATATACAAACTTTTACGATAGGAGCAAAAAAAATTATATTCATCACAAACACATCTGCCACTATAGAATAATAAATATCTACTACGTAACCCTACCGGGAGTCGAACCACTCGACCCATGCACCTGGTGCTTCAAGTGCCCTTCGGCATCACATGTACCTTAACTAATTAACAATTGGATCGTAGGTAAGTGCCGAAACAAAATTTAAGTATTAAATATGTGGGGATTTTTGTGGATTGTTTCTATCTTGTAGGATAAGTACTTATTTAAAAGTAATTGTATTGAGTAGTCTCGATATATGTCCTCAGCCTGCATACGTCCAAGTGTTGGGCGCAGGACTTTCTCATGGCAACAAACACGTGAGGGTTGGTTGGTGGAATAAAATGAATAGCAACCTTGACCAACGGCTTAACGTGCCTTCCGAAGCACGGAGGAGCTCAAGATCACAGTTTTGGTCACCCATCCTAACCGAAGGTAGCTTTGTTAACCACTACGCCACCGAGCTCCCCTTGCTTTATTTTTATGGGACCTTATTTTTAAGTATGGTTTCGATGTTAAAAAGAAAATTCGTTTTAATAATAAACAATTGCATCCGCTCTATGTATCATGTTACCATTACGACTCTGTTTTACGATTAATGAAATCATTGTTACGCTATCTGGTTAACTTCAGACGTGTTTCTCGATCGGCTCATCTTCCCGCATCGGAATTAATTATATTGTTGACGAATTGCGTGAATATGTAAGTCCCAGTAATATCGCATGACAGTAGTTATATCCGAGCAAATCCGATTACTGAATGGTTTTACAGTGGAATAAATTTCAATGAGGGTGGTCTCATAGGTGGGCAGGCCACCAGCGCTGGCCACGCGCGCGCATTTACAATTACAAGGGATACCTAACCCCGTTTCACAGCTTCACGCGCGTGCTTTACCAAAATGGACAGTGAGACAAAAAAAGACGATAAAAAGAAGGATAAAAAAGACCAAAATGGACAGTGACAGACACTAGGACAAGTAACAGATTTGTTACATTTAATTGTAGATCTGTAAAGAGGTCTGTCGAAGGAGTGCGAGCTAAGACAGCCGATATTATTGCTCTTCAGGAAACATGGCTCATGCCGCACGATTTAATATGGTTTCGAAGCCATTATGCGAAAGAGGACCGCATCACTGCGACACAGAGTGCGCGGCAGCTGCCACAGCGTTCTCAGCGAAATAGTGGACAGTTATTGTCCAATGATCGGCGCCATGCTCAACAAAACAAAATATGTTTATAAAATAATTTACTAACATATTAAATAATAACCCTTTACTAACATTACTCTGGATCTTTGTTTTCTGAAATAAAATCATTTTATTTATTTATTTATTTACGTCAAATGTATGGAAATCTGGCCAGCGCACTTAATATGAAAAGTCCCAAAAATTAAAAAATAATATTAGATTAAAATAAAAAAATACCACGTTTTAAAAAGAGCAAAATAATAACAAACAAACACGCGGGACTGAATGAGGGGTCATTTTAACTTACACTTACTTATCTTTTTTTATTTTGAATTTTGAGGGGCGCGGGGAACCGTCTGCTCGTTGGAGGACGCCCCGCACATTCTTTGCTCCGCAGACTTACCGTAGGTAAATCCTACAAATCTAAGAACAGAAGAAGGTAAGAATCGCGATATTTAGTTATACGAATAGAATTGGCCGAATTTAAAAATATAAAGCGATTATTTACCTATCTACATTTTATTTTTTACTATATTTTGGAGCCCTATTCTATCCACTTTAGATTTGCATATAAAAACTTACAATGAGACCTCATTAGCCAAGGCCGTGAAAGCGATTATTTGTCCGAAGCGAAAGTGACTTTAATTACCAGTGGATTTAAATGGCCCAAGAAAAAAAAAACTACATTAGCTATGGAATGTTAATGGGGTTTTAATGAGATACGAAAGGTAACAATAGTTTTCTGATGACTTGCCGTTGTGGTGAAGAACTTTCAAGGATTTAGCTATTTAAAAACTACATACTTATATAATTATTATGTTAGGTATACCTACTAAACAGGAATATGACGTACCTATACAGCTATAACCATAAATATTCAATGTAAAATAAAATTCTATACCTTGTGTAATATCTTGGAGTTAGGAGTAAGGAAACACAGGCTTCTGGTAAACGTATAATTGTTGACTGACAAGAGTTGACATAAGTCAATACAAAATTGTCTCTGCCACTACACTCCCTCACACAAATCAAACACAAAGGAAAAACATAAGAAGCGCTTAAACGTTAAGACTTATAATTAGGAACATTCCTTAACCTACATTGCCTGATGGGACGTATACCAAGCGACGGATGAGGTTGATTTACGGACGGCAAAACTGACAGCTGTCTTCCCGGTGACGACGGCTGAGCAGCCGAGGGATAACCCTCAGAGCTATCCAAATCGGGCGGCGGTGAACGCGACGGTCCCGGTAACGCCTCGGCCTGGGCAGCCTCCGCTGTCTGTACCTCCTGCTCGGGAACTCTTCGAGAATCTGTGCTTTCCGTATTACTATCAAGAGTTGGGCTCAAAGCCGAATACCGTCGATCAATACTTGAACGCTTACGCAGTTGGTCAATATGTCGGTGAAGAACCTCACCATCCACCCCTTGCACTCTGAAATTGCTGGGACCCAACGACTCCAAAATGCGCCCAGGCGCCCACTTTTCCCCCCTTAAGAACTGTTTGTACCAAACAACATCGTCCGCTTCCATACCCCTGGAGCCACCCAAAGCAGACTCTCTTTGGATAATTTGTTTTTTAATTACAAAACCAGTACGGTCCGGTTTTAAAATATCCAATTTAGTACGAATTCGGCGACCTAAAAGCAATAATGACGGACTCTCACCAGTAGTGGAATGCTCGATATTCCTATAGTGAATCAAATAATCCCACAACGCATGATCCACATTCCGTTTTTCGTATACCGCCTTCTTAATTACCCGTTTCAACGACCTGACTGTATTTTCAGCCAAGCCGTTAGAAGACGGATGATAAGGTGCTGTTAAAATGTGTTCGATTCCGTGGTCCCTTAAGAAACACTCAAACTCACTCGAGGTAAACTGTGTACCATTGTCACTAACTACTTGTTTCGGTAAGCCCCACCTACTAAAAAGTTCCCTTAATTTCTCAATAAGACTAGTCGCGGACATACTAGTTACATTGAACACCTCGATCCACTTTGACATAGCATCCACTATTACAAGATAAGTTCTTCCAAAAATAGGCCCCATATAATCTAAATGAAGCCGGGCCCAAGGCTGACGCGGCCACGGCCACATGGACGGCGAATTCCGCGGCGGCGCGTCCGCCTGCGCTGCGCACACCGCGCACTCCCGGCACAAGCGCTCCACCGCTTCGTCAATGCCCGCCCACCAAACGTAGCTACGAGCCAAAGCCTTCGACTTAGTAATGCCCATATGAGGCTCGTGAATCATCGAAAGTATCCTTCCCTTACATTTTTCCGGCACCACTAACCTATGGCCCCACATGAGACACCCTAACTCCTCATACAATTCATCTTTCCGATTGAAAAATGGTTTCAAATTGGTTATGTCACACTCGATTGGCCAACCGTCCCGAACATAACCTAAAACTTTCGATAAAATGGGGTCCCGCATTGTGCAACGTTTAATCTCCGCACAATTCAATAGCATCGCCTCCTGAACAAAATGCAAGTGAGTTTGCTCCGGCAAAGCCCGACGACCACTTAAATTCCCTGCCAGCGGTAACCGTGACAGTCCGTCTGCACCATTCTGATCAGAACGCACATACTCGATATCGAAAGTATAGGCCGATAAAATTATCGCCCACCTAGTCATTCGACTGGCTACCATAGTGGGAATACCCTTATTAGGACCAAAAATTGAAACTAACGGCTTGTGGTCTGTACGTAAAGTAAAATGTCTGCCGTACAGAAACTGATGGAACTTACTCACACAAAATATGATAGCCAGAGCCTCCCGATGAATCTGCGAGTAATTTTTCTCCGCCTCTGTCAGTGACCTCGACGCATAGGCTACCGGACGCTCGCAGCGACCGTCTTCGCTGTATTGGCTGATCACCCCGCCTACCCCGCGCCCACTGGCGTCACACGTTAAAAACAATGGTTCCCGTGGATTATAATGCGCTAACACTCCAGCACTCGTCAATAACCTTTTAACTAGCGTAAAAGCGTTCTGACTATCCCGCGACCATACCCACTCTACATTTTTTTTAAGTAACTCGTACAGAGGAGCCAGAACCTCGCTCAAGTTCCTAACAAACTTACCATAAAAATTTACTATACCTAAAAACGACCGCAACTCCGTAACATTGTTCGGCGTTGGTATACGAACGATAGCCTCAATCTTAGCCGGATCAGTCTTTATTCCCTCCTTGCTTAAAATATAACCGAGATATCCAACCTCCTCCACCAAGAAAACGCACTTACTACCTTTTAATTTTAAGCCGTTTAGTTGTAACCGACTAAACACCGCTTCTAAAGCATCCAAGTGCTCCTGTTTCGTTTTCCCACCGATAATAACGTCATCTAAGAAAATTTCCACGTTTGGTATACCCTGAAGTAAATTACACATTATTCTTTGAAAAATCCCCGGGCTAGACGATAAGCCAAACACTAACCTGTTGTACCTATACAAGCCCCTGTGAGTATTAATGACGGTATACTTTTTCGAGTCATCTAGCTCGATTTGGTTATACGCCTGGGATAAATCGATTTTAGAAAAGTACTGAGCACCACTCATATTCACCATGACGTCATCAATCCTGGGTAGCGGATATCTATCTACATGCAAAACAGGATTAAGAGTACCCTTATAGTCAGCACAGATTCTTAAAGATCCGTCAGGTTTATTTACCGGTACCAGCGGCGACGCCCAGTCCGAGGAGTCAACGGGCTCGATGATGCCGTCCCGCAGCATAGCGTCCAGCTCGTCGTCCAGGCGGGCGCGCAGGGCGTACGGCACCGGCCGCGCGCGCTGGAACACAGGCACTGCCCCCTCACGAACGCGCAACGTCGCCTTGCCACCCGTAAACCGACCCAACCCGCCGCTGAACAGCTCCTTATACCTGTTACGTAACATTTCAATATTTTGAGAAAACTTTACCTGACTACTGCCTATTTTATTACATGCACTAAAACAAGGTATCTTAATATTTAACTCCGCAAGCCACTGCCTGCCTAACAAAGACGTAGTACCACCCTCTATTATAAACAATTCCAACTGTTTACTGAGCCCCCCATACGACACGATTGGCCGAATCAACCCTAAAGGTGTAATTTTTGTACCGTCATAAAAATTAAGAGCCAGTTCACTACGTTCCATTGGAATGTTTTTAAAAAGCTGTTCATATAACTGTCTACTAACACAGGATACCGCGGTCCCGGTATCTACCTCCATCATGATAGTTCTGTTTTGAACACAAATAGGCAGACTCACCGCTCGGTAATTATTCAAACAAAGGTGGTGAAAATCCTCCTCCATACTATCGTCTCCACTGGCCTCCCGCGCGTCTCCGTAGAAAACACGAGCACGGAATGGCGCGCCCCTGTCGCTACTTCCGCCAATACCGGCGCTGTCGTTGCGACGATCATTCCTGCTCCCCGGACAGACGCGCCTCAAGTGACCCCTGTGTCTGCATCGGCTGCACACGTAATCCCGGAAACGGCATGATGAGTAGTAGTGATCGGTTGCACCGCAACCCCCGCACGGCGCCCGCTGCTCCGCCGACGCCCCGCCCGTGCCGACCCGCTCCGGCCCGCGCCGCACCGGACCCTTCGGTCCAACCGCGCCCGCCAACACACGCCCTTGACTTCCTGACCGACTCCGGTCTCCGCTCGAAAATGCATGCACTGCGTGGGTTTCTATATCAGTCACTGTGCCCGCCAAAACCTTCCCTTCCACCGCGGCCGCGTCCCGCTCCGCCGCCTCCAAGGATGTTGCAATTTTAACCGCATCGGCGAAGGACAACGCATCATCCTCTGCGAATAGTCTTTGGCGTATTACGTCACTCCGAATACCACAGACAAATTGATCACGTAAATTTTCGTTTAAATTAGAAACAAATTTGCAATTACGTGACAATTTCTTTAGCTCCGCTACATAATTTGCTACATTTTCATTGCCAGCTTGTCTCCGCTGACGATACCGGTATCTCTCCGCGAGCACCGACGGAGCCGGTTGTAGGTGATTCCGTAGCAACTCCACCGCCTCCCCGTACTCCAAATCCCTGGGTTTCTTTGGGCTTGCTAGATTCACCAAAAGATCGTATGCCTCATCGCCGATAACCGCGATGAGGGTTGGTAATCTCTTCGCGTCCTCTATGCCATTTACAAGAAAATACATTTCCAGTCTGTCAATATACGACGACCATGTCGAATTACCGATGTCAAATTCGCCGATTTTTCCAACAGACATGTTATGTGCTATATTCTTGACGTAAAACACACGACGATAAAGATAATTACCAAATTATCAACCAGCCTCGAACGCCACTGTAATATCTTGGAGTTAGGAGTAAGGAAACACAGGCTTCTGGTAAACGTATAATTGTTGACTGACAAGAGTTGACATAAGTCAATACAAAATTGTCTCTGCCACTACACTTTGTCAAGTAACGTCGATTGGATTGATACTGATATCTTTGTAGTATTTTAATATATTTCTTTGTATCTTTGTAACATAACACACTGTGAGGAGCCCGCCCTCTAGGTGTCATTATCGTATGATTGCGAGGTGATTCACCTCGATATCGGCTCCTTGTGTCTTCATTCGCTCGTATTACGAGGTGCGCGTCACATATTTATGATGAGACATTTATTTGCCATTTCATAAATTTGTTTTCGAGAATGAAAAAGGACAGTTTTGCCTTTGTGGTCGTCTTTGTGCCTATATTTGTCTCTTTGTGTTAATAAACTTCGTAGTTTTTCAAACCATACAAAAACACGCTTATAAATTTCAAAGGGTAGGTTTTGATTAGCGGCGAGGTTTCTTGCAATAGCGTCATTTAAGGTAAACGCAGAGGTATTACCGCGGTAGCCAAATATCTGCATGTGTTGTAAGAGTTAAGTAATATTATTGCACTTTTATGCATGCCTTGTTTTACTTAAAAAGTAAATTTTTATGAAACAGTTATTAATCGACCATTTTTTTACAAAAGTTAACCTTTTAAAAGAAAACTTACCTGTAATTGCGTAAAACTGCAAGACTTAATATTACTTACCTGCATATTTTCACTACCGCGGTGATACCTGACAAATTATGATAAAAATCTTGATAGTAAATACACAAAGACTTAACGAGGCGCTATATCAGTATTAGCGACTCTGCTCTAATTGCGCCTGGCCTTTTTCTCTCTGTTTCTGTTTTTAAAACTAACCATCTGTCTGTTTGTCATTGTTTTTGGTCTCCAATTTTCATTGCTTATTAATAATATAATATATATAGTAATATATATTATATATAAATGTTTATAATTTCGCCTAAGTAAATTCCTAACGTTTCGTACAGTAAATTTTCGAACAACCTAAATAACTTTGTCAAGGCATTATTTTGTGCTTTAAGTTTTATAAATATATACAATAAGTGACAATGGGGCCCATTCCGTTGTCACAAACTAGACTAAACTAAACTAATTTGTGTATCTATTCTTCTCTAACTTTAAGGAAAAGAGAAGCATATATACACAATTTATTTAAGTTTAATCTAGTTTGTGACCCTCTTCACCCACCACGTCACAAGACTATATTGTAATATGAATATAGGTAGATCTCAGACAAAACAGCACCGTGTTAAGACTGAAAAACAACCAAATTTGAATAAGCCCGATGGATTGGTTCTGAAGTAGTAAAAATATTTCAATGTAAAGAACTTCGAATTTGAATTTTGCTTGGAGAGGACTAAAGCTGATTAGCAGTTATCTAAATAAGTATTCAAACGGATTAAGTTGATAATATTACGTAGGGCAATGAATCCCGCTTTAATTTTAAAAATATGTAAAGCTCTTTGAATGTAGTTCCTGCTATTTGGTAAAGTTTTCACGTCTCGCTATGGCAACATGACATCGCTTTTGTACATAAAAGTCAAATAAAATTGTTATACAATACCTTTCATGTACATTAGAGTACATAAGTATGAACATGAAAGGTATTGTGAAAATAAAAATTAACGAAATGAGAATGATAGAGAATCAGAATTCCCCCAACAAAACTTTCAAAAAACATCGCCCCAAAGTAACAAAACACTAACCCGATACACGCCCATATCTACCATATACCTACTTTGCTAAATTAATTGTCTGCTGATGATTTCGTCCACCCATACATTTGCTACGCAACTTCATTTAGTAGGATAATGTAAGAGTGAAAAAGAAATATCAAAACAAACAATTGCACATACGCGATGACCATGACGAGGATGGTGTGTAATGCGGGTAAATGCCAGTCATTTATTAGTCCATTATTTATTAGTCAGTATGAGTATCTAGTACGTGTGACAAGACTGTCAAATAGTCTTTCTGTCTATTTCCAAAAATAAAACCATTGAAATATTTGCAACAATGCTGAACTGACTCGATCGTGCTCGTAAATAAATATGAATTGAATAATATTCAATTAAAAATCGCAGCGGGTTTCCGACGACCATGCTTTACAAGTAGATCATCGTCCTCAGCCTATATATGTCCCACTGCTGTGCACAAGCCCTCCTCATGGAGAAACACACGAGGAGTATAGACCGTAACACCACCAAGCTGGCCCAATGCGGGTCGGGAAAGGGGTAGAAACGGTTGCAATAGCAACTGGGACCAACAACTTAAAATGCCTTCCGAAACACGAAGGATTCACAAAGAATTGTTTACCCATCCAAGGCCTGACTATGGCAAAGGTAGCTTTTTTTAGCTATCGAAAGGCAAAGCGTACTAACCCTAGGTACACCACCGACCTTCTCCACAAGTACCTATATATAATACGTGCATACATATATCATCATGCCTTTTCCCCCGAAGGGGTAAGCAAAGGTAAAGCAAAATGCACTGGGCACAATGTGAGGTAGGCGATATTCACAATGAACTGTACAAAAGTTTTATTCAAACTCAGTGGTACAGGCGGTGGGATCGAACCCGCGAGTCGCGCGGCCTCTCGAGTGTCCCGTACGTCCCAAACTGGGCTACCGCTGCGCTGTTAACAAGTGCATGTATAATAATTAAGAAGCGAAGCGATAGCTAAGTACACTACGCACGCCTTCGTGCGTGCAATGCGTGCTACTTGAGTAGACTTAGGCAGTTCGGAAGGTGTAGACGATAATGATTCAATAGATTGATTTAATCAAATGCATTCCATAGTTAACCCATCCTCATCTTCCGACAAGGTGAGGATAGCTGACGCAGCAGCAGCAGTCTTCAAATGTATGGGTAGGCTATAAAGTAATCGATGTAAAGCCGAGACACAACAACAAAACATTATTTTAATCAAAGCTTACCTCATCGATAAACCTTAGCATGCCGACTTACTGCCTTTTTGTAAATGAAAACAATCTTTATTTACACAATGATATAGATCTCGAACAATACAAAAAATCCAATATTACGACGTCTATGAGAAGTTTCGTTTGACTCGAGAATAAATAAATTGTTTTTGTAGCAAACAAAGCGATCGCCTCTGAATATCGAGTAAACGCTCCGAGCGACTATTCGTGTATTGTATTAGAAATTGGGAATGAATTTGGCTTATTTACACAACATTTCAGTTACAGGACTACAATTATTCTATGAGAAAAAGATTAAGCTTTGTTTAATTAGGTACGAATGAAATAGAGCTCCGAACAGTAATCCGTTGGCTTTCATTTGATCCCATTTATTGGCTGCGAATGGTGTTCTGCGTAACATTGTCTCTGTTTAGCACTTGTGCAATGAGAAGGTCAGAATTATAATTAAGTTCTGAATCAATCAAGAATGACTTCAAAATCCATACTAATATTACTCCATACTAATATTATAAATGCGAAAGTAACTCTGTCTGTTTTGCTTTCACGACAATATTACTGAACCGATTCAATTGAAATTTAGTACACAGATAGTCTAGAGCCTGGGATAGGTACTTTTTATCCCGATATTTCCATGGGAACGGGCACCGCGCAAATGTAACTGTGGTTATTAATATCTGCTCGACCGAGTATTATGTGACATATTCCGTAAAATTTAAATTCATGTCGAATTTTAAAATTTCTCGGTATTGTAAAGTAATGACACCACAACAGAGATTTACCACCATGACAAACAATTTATCAGATGGCACTGACAAGAAATGTTATTTTTAGTTATAGTTCAACTATTAACAATCAACATTTTGCTAATAATAGGTACGAATGTAATGTTGAGCACTTTGTAAAACAACAATGCAGTGTTAACAAACACACAAAAACTTTTTGTAAACTTTTATCGGCGTTAAATCAATAGGGCGCGATAAAATGGTGATAAATATCAAGTCGCAGAACTCTCCTTTTTAGGCTGGTCCACACGTCACAGGTTTGAAAAGTAATTGAATACTATGTTTTTTTTAAAGCAACTTCTATTGTGCTCTTTTTGAAATATATATTGGAATAATTTCGTTTAATCCTGGAGCAAGGTTAGGTAAATGAAACTAATCCACGAACATGGGGTATTTATCAAACCAGAAAGTTATATTTAAAACCGTAAAACCACGTCAACAATAATTGTGTACACTGTAACAGGCGCGTGGGAGTTCAATTACGTTCATTAATAAATACATTCCTGAACAGAGACGGGTATTGTTACAGTTTCTAGAAAGTTCTCCTTTCACGTTATTAGCTCAAAGGTTATTCAAATCTTTATAACAATCAATTTTTGTGGAATAGTTTTCTGATCTGTAATAAAAATCCGGTTTAAGATGAGCGTCACTTTTATGTATTCTTTCTTCATAAGTTTGCGGTTCTTTAGTTTGAAAAAATTCTGTTTTCGTTTTATGAGTTCGAATAGAAATTAACAACAGTTATTTATGAATATCTTTTGCCTTACACTGTGCCAGTGCCTGGCAACAGTTCCGCTGCCTGTTTCATAGGAAACTGTGAAGGAACGTAGAACACAACGTAGGGGTATCGTACGTACCGCTAGTTTCGGGCTAAAACCAATTACATGTGTTTTCCAAAATACGTAAAACATTTATATTTAGTCGCCTTTTTCGTAAAGCTTATTCTAAATTCAATTGGCAGTGATACTTCCTATTACAAGTTGTGAGAAAGAAACAAAGGCTGGTCTAAAAGGGAAGACAATCAATGAATGACATGAGTTTTTTAATGGCTGAAGAAATGCAATCACGGCTGAGAGAAGCAGCAAGACCAGTGAGCAGAGTATTCTGCTTCTATTCTATATTTTAGCTTCGATGGTCTCATAGCATCATTGAGTATGGAAGTTGTACACTTGTCCATTACAGGGAGACCGAGGAAAAGTTGTATAGATTGTGTGGATGAGGTTAGGATGGGAGTCAAAGTTGATGTGGCGTTGACGTGTGCCAGAGTAAAGTGGAAGAGAAAGACCGACCCCAAATGAAATTGGGAAACCGTCAGGCAAATGATGATGTACATAGTCGACTCCAAAAATATGCGACCACTGTGACAGTAAATGACTCTTATTAGAAAGAAATAAAGATTGTAACCTCTAAAATGTGTATAAACTTGTACGTAGCAAGACCGTGAGAATCGACAGAATAAAGAAGAGGCCTGTGCCCAGCAGCGAAGTGAACTGTACTGCAATATCAGTCCATTATCGACGATAAATATCGAAACGATAATTAACCAAAAACTCAAGCCCACGTAAAAGTGTGAGCACTTGTGCGGTGTGTTTATCTTTCCCGCTATTGTTTTCTCGACGCGTAAACAGCATCACACAACGTTTAATCGGTTTAATATAATTCTGTTTGAAGTTTGAAAGTAAACACCATGGCGCTCACAGATATGGAAGCTGGCAGGAAATAATAAACCGTTCACGTGCTGCGTCTGCTTGTCGCAACACAATTTTACAGGTGCTAAATATGCACAGTTACATAGATGTTTAAATTAGCGCAATAGAAATTGTGGCGTTATCATATTAGGCCATGTGAAGTAGAACACTTGCCGAGTGCCGCGTAGCCCAAGTTTCGAAGGTTCATGGATAACGTAGGAACTCCAACACCTCTTCTGATGGCACTGGCTGCACGTTTTATTGAAACAACATACAATTTCTATAGTATAGTTATATATAAAATATAAAATTGATTGTCTCACTGCTGGGCACAGGTCTTCCTACCACACTAGTTCAATGCGGGTTGGTGGGTAACAATTGCGACCGGGACCAACGGCTTGAAGTGCCTTCTAAAGTCAACCATTCAATGCCTGATCATGGCGAAGGTTTTCGTATATTGTTTTCGATATCGATAGCCAGAGTGTACCAAGCTAAATCACATCAATTACTCAAACGGGAACGTTGTTGATTCGAAAATTCTCTTCGAGTCATCTTCGCCTGTTAACCGTTTTGTATTACATTTGGCGGTAGGCGCATTTTTCGTTGAGCATTTGCTATTGACCCAACAAATTCACTAACCCGAAACGTTTATTATGACGAGAATATTTGAAGACAGATTATTTACGATAGTGATACAAAAATGTGCAGTTACTGCTTGGTGAAGCGCGGCCTATGGCAGTGGATTGATTTTGCGCTGCTTTTTCCTAGTCTCTGACTAACCCTTAGGGGCTAATAGTCGTAATTATATGTATGTATGTGTTACAAAATATGTATAACTGTAAAAAAATATTGATATCGTTAGAAAAGAATTAAGATCAAGTTCCCCGGCGTCCCACACCTACGTGATTTAAAAAAAAATGAGGATTGTAGTTATTAGTGTACTGTCTTGTTAAGAGGTATGTGAATCCACTAGCAATCGAGCTGTTTACTTCTGAAAATCACTATTATCATTTTACCATAATTTTTTGGCTTCATGCAGATCCGAAATTAAACATTTTAATTTAATCATTTTCTTGCCCTCTTCCCAGTTTATAATGCCACTGTCAATATGTCCGTCTAGCTAGAGTCTAGACCGGCTTAGTGGGAGTTTCAATATTTAGGTCTAGCTCGTTAAGGTCGTCAGTTCGATCACCGATCGAGCTTATAGCGGTATTCCCGTGCCAGAGCCCCAGTAACCCGGCCTCGCGTGGGAACTGGGGGATAACAGAGTTGAAGTTAATAGATAATGTTTTCACGTCGTAGGTATTTTTCTCAATAATGATACAATTTAGAAATTTGAAAAATAATATAATTTCTAATATCCAAACGCAATTATCAAGTCGACCAAATTAAGCTTACACGGTTTATAAATAGATACAAATAAATGGACAAAATTTAATATAAGTGTAAATTATTAAATAGTTACCGGTTTAATGCTTAATAAACATGTTTTAGTTCAGTGTAATTTGCAACGTAAATAAAATTCATATTATTCGAGTTGGCAATTTGCAAAATGAACAACAATAACATTTACGGAAAAAAGCTTCAGATAATTGCAGTAATTTAGCTCTTTCGACATCACTCAGAACCACCGCTTCCACGAAGCCAGCGTGAATTGACAGATGACAGACAAGTGACAGCACGCTCCAATTGACCTGTCACGCTCCAGATCGGGGCGGTGCGGTGGTGTGCCCTCGCGTGCTGCACCGAGAGCGAAAGTGGGCCGCACTTCGTGGCCCGACATGCCGCCACTGTGCCACCAGACGTGACCGGTGACACTGACCCGGTGATCGTGACGGATTTGGGTACGCCGTTATGGTTCTTGCTCGTGTGGAGCGCATTCGTTTTTGTTTCATTGTCAACTTTAATGATAACTATTTTTAGTGAATCCAAATTATCGAACAACACGGATCATACATAACATAATCACGCCTTTTTCCCCGAAGGGGTAGGCAGATATGTTAACATCCTCATTTCCACAGATATGTTAAGTCCCTTGTAACGTGGCGAGCCTGTTGCCATGCATCGGGCACAGTGAACAACTGCAGCGATTACAGAGTTGGGCAAATGAGACTACTCGTACAGAAGGTTGCTGGTTTATTCCTATTAATAATTACGGATGACCTAAAAGCAACCAAAACTATTTTTGATAAAAGACCGATTGGTATGAAAATTCTCGGGACAGCCACCCAGGCAGCCATCCGTCCAGTCGTAAAGCTGTTCGTCATTAGACACCGGCCTGATATTTCTGTCCTCAGCCTATATACGTCCCACTGCTGGGCACAGGCCTTACTCATGGAGAGTGCATTCGCATACCTCACACATGAGGTGTGCCGTAACATAACCGCGCTGGCCCAATGCGGGTTAGTTGGTAGAGCATCGCAATAGCGACCGGAACCAACGGCTTAACGTACCTTCCGAAGCAGGGAAGAGCTTGATATCACAAAGTTTTCACCAATCCACGGCCTGACCGTGGCGAAAGTAGCTTTGTTTTTAATCCAAAGCAAAAGCGTACTAACTACTAGGCTACCGAGCTCCTAGCCTGATATTTATTATACCGTAATTAAAGGTTTTTCACTATTAAAATATTTCCATGAAAAACATTCGTTTTATTTCATTCATCAAGTTTATAGCAGGAAATGATGATTTTTTATTTCTTATTAGTAACAAGAGCTTTTAATTGCGATATTAAAGAAAGAAAATTTACCGCGGCGGTATCTAACCACCAATTCTAAGTAGGAAGCCCGATGCGTCACATTAGTGCGTTTTTATATAAGTTCACGAGGTAAAGTTGACTAAAATAATAAAGTAAATCTCGCAAATGGAATGAAAGCAAGATCACAAGAAAAGAAAATATTTAAATGCTACACCAAACTCATAAGGTATTCGCTTTGAATATTTCTTTCGCCTATCTCGATATTATGTCAAACTGATTCCAATATTTTACATCACAGAATCAGAAGGAACTAATGAATGTCGTAATGCTTGGCCGGATTTCTGTCTCCACGCAAAACAGTGGTACATTATTTGCGTCGACTTGAAAAGTACTTTGCAGTAAGTACGATAACACGTTTTTTGTAAATATTTTTTCAATTATTTGATGATGTTTTTAAAACTTTGTGCGATGAAAATATGAACATTTTCAACATCTTTTTGTCCCCAAATTACCAACCAATCAGTCCAAATAATGATAATAATTTGTAACTTATCATGCTGCCCTACTCATAATGTTGATAAATCAATTTTGATTTAACAAAATGTTATAAATTCAAAAAGAGTGTTCGAAATTATAGAAATCCAATTCATATCCATTGAAATTCGGTTATAGAGAGAGCAGCTGATTTATTTGTTTTCATGGTTTACCGTTACCGCTATTCTCATAGTAGATACGTACAAATTCCAAGAATTTAATTATATTTTAGTTTCTTTAGGAAACACAATCTTTGTCACAGAATAATGGCATATTTCCTGAGTGATAAAATTTGAGAATACTTTATTTTCAAAATGAATATTATGGAAACGTCAAAAGTTTTATTAATTCTAAAAGTCAGGATGTAATATATTCGAGCCGGGCGTGGGCGCGGATGTAGCCGCCAACGTTTGCGATGACACTTACTTCAGAGAAGGGGGGGGGGGGGGGGGGTCTGGTAGACTTAGGGCTTTGTTACAAAAGATGGCCCGAAGTTTTTTTTGGGTATCGCTGGAGCCTAAACTGTACAGAGAGAGCACTGTAGGTGGATGGCATTCAGACTATTTGTGCAGTGAGGTTCGTGGTAAAGATAGACTTAAACTTGGTTTAAAAGCATTTTGTTATATTTTATGCGTCTTTATCTGCTTTTAAGGACATAAAAATGACGCCATTAACCTCTTGGCCACAGCCAACGGCGGCGCGGTGTGAGGCGCGGCAGGCGGTAGACGGTGAAAACAAGTGGTAGACAACATATTAGGTCCTTACCTATGAAATTGGTGTTTTGTATGGAGATTTTGGGGATGTCTGCATTTTACATACAAACATTTTATCAGTTTTCTTTACAACGACAAATCCAGAGATAATAATATTTGGCATGTATCATTAGACAAGCTTTAGCAATATGTGTGTGAACACGCTTGATAAAAATTATTCATCGTTTTTATATTAATGCAAATCAAATGATGTATTCGGGAGGCAGTTAAAAATAATTGTCTTTGTGTCTAATTTTAACACAATTAAACTTACAAAATAATATCAAATTAAATAATACGAGCTCAAATATATGGTCTATTTTTAGAAGAGGCAATTATTTTATAAGAATAGTCTGAAACCTCAGAGTAAACAGAACTGGAGTAGCCATTAGTCAATTTCTCAAACATTTTTTTCTGCCATTTCTTGCGGGGGGTGAGGTTGCCACTACACTCAAAGCCAGCCGTTTTTACAAATGCACACATGCATAATTCGACACACAAATTTAAATTTTACGCACACACACGCTTAAAATAGTCACGTGGGGTGTGCGTTTTGACAACGTCACAGCCGCACTCCGTACGAGACTAGCGTGCGAAATTTGAAATCGTAGAATTCTAAAACATGAAATAATGAAGTAAATAATCATGAAATCTTAAAAATTATAATTACAAATAAAAGGTGACACCATCTTTTAGCATACTCGATGTTTTCTATTTATTTTTACAACAAAAAACAGCACAGGCAGGCATTTTTGCGGGAGCTCTGTTCGCCGCAACGTTTACAATGTTATGGCTGTCAACATGGCGGCTCAACTAGTTTTATTAAACGTGCAAGCATCCGATGCTTGTGCATTTGGCAGAGGGGAATGTTAGACAAAGGCTACTCCAGTTCTGTTTACTCTGAGTCTGAAACTTAATAGTTACGGACAAATTGCTAAGGCAGAATAAAAACACCAATTTCATAGGTAAGGACCCAATATACTAGCGAGTATATACAATATTATAAAAAAATGTGGGACGAAATACCTTTCAAGGTAATTTAATTTAAAAAAATTGTCTATAGTAACCTGGACAGTCGGGACCCATTATTGGAGTTTGAACCGTTCTAGATTTTAATGGGTCCCGACTGTCTAAGTTACTATATACTTAATTTTTTATTACACGCTTTTATTGTGAGTTAAATAAAAGCGTGTATGTCTGTTTGTATGTCTGCGTCAAAATTTGGAATCTTAATTTTACCCACTTCACGGTCTTCAATTAGGATGAAATTTAACACACGCTCTGAGTTCTGATGACAATACATGACTAGTTTAGAAACGTCATTACAAATCCAATATGGCGGCCTCCCCAAGATGGCGGACTGGCTTTTTGAAATCCACCCCCATGATATGGATATCAAATGAAAGGGTTTGCTGAACGGGATACGAAAAAAAATATCACGTGACCTAAATCCAACATGGCGGCCGTTACAAGTAGTTAATTAAGTTTGAATAATAAGAAGACAATACAAAATTACAAAAAGAAAGCGTGGAGCGTTTATGTAATCTTACTTTTTTGGACAAAACGCTCCACGCTTCTTTTTTGTAATTTTAGTGCGTGCTAAAAGCGTTTTTTTAGTTTTTTAAACTATTATTTTTTATTTAATTACCTTAATAGTTATTCTTCATACTTCCAGATTACATCACTTGTTTTTTTCTTTTCAGTTTTATTATTATTAGGTACGTAGTTTGGTTTACTTTTTACACAGTCGGACAGTCTCAGGAGAGGCAGTAATAAATTAAACGAGTTTGTGGTGAGTATTCAAAATAGATAGATATCTAACATGAAATTTAATGGTTTCTTAAAAATCTATAGTCAATGACGGCCCTTATTCTGGTGCTTAACATTTTCCAATCTCTCAAAGTTATATTGAATCTCCGATGAGTAACTATTTTAAGATTAAGATCAACAGGGAAATAAAATTCGTAAAAACGACACTACGCGTGATTTTGTTAGTGTTCAAAACCCGCCTGCAGTTGTTAATAGCAAAGTGATCAGCCAGCTTGTGAAGAAAAAATCTGAATTGTCTGTGAAAGCATAGTGATAACAACATTGTATCTGTCGTCGAACACCGAATGCAGTAATAACTGCGGAGCGTGTAGGGCGAAGTATCGGGCGTGTGTCTCTGACATTCAATTAATTGACTAATTATATTGCACTCACTGCCCGCAATTTACGAGATAGCTTCGCCTTTGATAAGTCATCGAGATTCAGAAACTGTTTGGAAGCCGACGCAATTAAAATCTTAAAGGTCTCATTAAAAAAGGAATCATTTTAAATTTAAGGAATGTGTTCGCTGGTATTGCTATGAAACACAAACTATTTCATAGATTAGATTCCTACCCAAGTCTTATGTAGCTGTGGTACTATTTATAAGTCAACCTCCATAATTCAATGGAGGGTCAAATTTCAACAGAAGTTGTAATAGGGAAACTATTTTAAACTTGTAACTATTTCAATAACATGATCCATTACTTGATTACGGTTAAGGGTTATAATAATAACGAGGGAAAATGCATTAACAATATTTGAGTCCGGCATAGCGTCCAGGCTATGATCAGCTCATACGATTGGGTGAGCGATCTTCCGTGTTGAACACTTCAGAAATCAATCAATTTCGGCACCGCAATAAGCCGGCGAGTCTAATTACTAGTAAATTAATAGGCAGCCCACAGCCAATATCCGGATTAACATTGGCTGGACAACTCCTAATTATTGAGGCAACAGGCAGCTAGCAACCCAACGACCTTTGTCCAGCTGTGGACGAGCATGGGTTGTTGATGATGATGATGCTGGTAATGCTTTAAGTCGAGGTACAGACACTTTGAGCCTGTCAAAAGATGCCGCTTTTGCTTATAAAGGTTTTCGTATGAAAAATCATCGAAAGGGCAATAAGGTGAGCAATGTTTGGAGTTACTCTGATCCAATCAACTACGAAATTTAAGGAAAAAATGCTCGCTAAACTACTTTAGGGAGTAATTATAGCATCATCAAGATAATGTTGAGATAAACCAGATTCAAAATATATGACGGATATAGATGAAAGAACATTTTTGATATTTTAACAAAATTCAATGAAAAACATTCAATAAAATAACGTCATCATTATAAAATTACTAAGGTGAAGGTTTAACATGTAGTTAAACTATCAGAAGATCAGTAACTAAATATATTTTGGATGATCGGTTTCAATTGGGCCACACTTGAGGGCTCACGGTAGAATAACATTGCTTAATTCATTTTATAAATTTTAAAGTAATCTAAATATTATTAATATCTTGGTTAAACTTTGAGGTGCGGTGTAAGAGTTTCGATGTATTTAGGTCAATAAGAATAACGATAAAGTTGATAGATAAATAGCTAGGAATTCTCAAGGTGAAAGGTTTTCTTTCTCTAGCTGTAAAAGTTATTTAGTTTTTAAGACACAACTTTCCGAAACTTCAGTCTAAGGCTTTTGTGTTGGAAAGGGTAGATAAATTAGATAAACAATAGGTTGAAATCTAGAACGTTTCAATTAGTTACCTTCAAAATCATTCCACGGAAGATAAATTTCAAAAATTTTACATAGCTAGACATACGATGAGATTGCTTGAGATTGCTCGGAGTATCATTGAAACTTAGAAACCACATCAGGAATGATGTGATTCGACAGAGAACTAAAGTCATCAACATAGCCCATCGGATTTGCAAACTCAGTGGCAGTGGGCTGGTCATGTTAGCCGTAGAATTGACGACCGTTGGGACCGTAAAGTTCTCGAGTGGAGACCGCGACTCTGTTAACGTTGTGTGACACAAGATGGGATGACGATATTTGAAGGTTGGATGGAGGGGGCTGGATGAGAACGGCCGAAATTCACGAGCGGTGGCGTGCATTAGCGGAGGCCCATGTCCAGCAGTGGACAGGAGTGGACTGATAATGATGTTGATGATACGATGAGAGCAAAGTAAAACTGCGCTTTTGTAAAATGAATACGGTTTCAATGCCAGCAGCTTTACCCCATAAAAGTAAACCATATGCCATAAAACTATGGAAGTAACTAAAGTATACTAATCTCGCAGTGGCAATATCACTAATTTGTCTAATTTTCCTTATAGCATAAGCCGGAGACCTTAACCTGTTACAAAGTGTGCTAATTATGAGCATTCCACTGAAGTTTTGAATCTATGGTGATTCCTGGTAGATTGCACTAAATCTAATGTCTCAGTATTTAATTTGATGTCTTATGCAACCTCTGTTACATTGGGAAATGTAAATTTAATGCATTTTGTCTTTTTTGCATTAAGTTGCAAATTGTTTACAGTAAACCAGGTCAGTATTTTGACAGAGCATTATTTACATCGTCAAAATTTGTTTTGTCTCTATTTAAATTAAATATTAAAAAAGTATCGCCAGCAAGCAGCAGCCGAGCATCTAGACCAGTGACGTGCGTAATATCCAATGTGAGAATTTGTGTGGTAGTGATGACAAATACTTATCATGTTTTATAAATCACTTGAAAACTTCTCCTCGGTGCTAACACCACGAAGCCTTGATAGCAAAGTTAATTAGTCTAATGCGTTTTTCTACGACCCTCAAGTCTTGTGAAGTTAGAAGTTAGCATAATAATCTAATCAGACAGCCTAAAATTTTGTTGAAGATAAGTACTTTAATTTAGCAAATAACGAGAATACTGCGGTTTGTTCCGCCTGAGTGTACCAACAATGTTGTACCAACAATGTTGGTTTAAATTTTAGCTATTAGTCTCGGTGTTAGCACCGAAGGCGAAGAATCTTTAGTACGGGTTTCATCACATCTACCCTCCACGGGTTCTGTGTGAATAGGTAGGGTGAAAGCAGATTCAGGAAATGGCTCGCATGTGCGTTTAGGATAAGAACAATGTATTTTCACAAAGTTACCCACAATATTATAATAATAAATTAAGTTACAATAGAATTATAATTTTAGATATTTGAGAACATTCATTGCTGTTTTATCAAAGAAAATGGTTTGTATTGTTGTACTATCAATGTATAAAGAGTCAAATGGTAAATAAAATGTGTGTTTATCGCGAACTTAAGTAATAACGGACACTTGTTGATTTAGGGCCGAAACTTTGTACGTATGTTCAGGTTACATACTGAAGAAATAACGCTTATATCCTCAGCCTATATACGTTCCACTGCTGGGCACAGGCCTTCCTCATGGAGAAACACATGAGGAGTATGGGCCGTAACACCACCACGCTGGCCCAATGCGGGTTGGTAGGTACTATAGGTAGACACGGTCGCAATAGCGACCGGGACCAACGGCTTAACGTGCCTTCCGAAGCACGGAGGAGCACGATATCACAAATAATAATAATAACAAATCTTTGGTCACCTATCCACGACCTGACCATGGCGAAGGTAGCTTTGTTTTCAAAGGAAAGCCAAAGCGTACTAACCACTACGCCACTGAGCTCATGCAAATATAATTTTAGTTTATTACAAAATTGCTAACTAAAATATAACTCATACGTTGGAGTTTACTTAATAAACAAATTAGTTTTTAACTTTGTTGTAGTTTAGAAGGTAGGTTTAGTGGCATTGACGTTTGTGACATACATGTTTGTGCTCCTCATTTTATAAAACTAACGAACATAGAAAAACGGCGGATAGTTCGAGAATTTTTACGAACGAACGAACGAAAAAATTTATTGCAGGTGGGCGGGAAGCCGCTGAGTTTGGGCGTACTAGATGATCAGTTGGAATGGAAATACCCTGGTTTAGGCCTACGGCACGCGCTCCATAAATATTGTTATGTAAGTAAAATCTTATGCCCTGCAGTGGGCGGTAACGGGTTGATATGAGTGGGAGAGATGTAAAATCTGTGGTTTTATCTCGTATACCTACATAGGTAGCAGATTTGTTTTGTAGTTAGTACCAGCGCTGGCCACAATTTTCGGTACACACCAATGCCATGAAGTTGCAAATCGTGACTTAATGAAACTAAGAAATTGTTCATTAAATATCTACCTTAAACCCTTCATTGTATTGATAAATTGGCTTTAATTATGATAACGTTAAAGCTAATCATTGATAATTAATATCTGCATCCAAATATTTATGTTTAGTGTGCAAGTCGTCAGCGAACATGGCAGTCTTCTATATTATTACAGCTCTGCTAATAGCTGTATTAGCTCAGGTAAGTTTGATGAAAGGTCTCCACAAGGTGATCTTGAAACTCAAAGGATGCTTTATCATCTATAAAAAACCGCGTCTCAGGCCAATGTCCGTACTTTCTGTGTGTTCAGGTATCTCTGTATCAGATTAGTGCGCATTCTCTAACCATTACGCCACCAGCAAGCTCCTCGGGCTCCGCTTCATACCAAAATATTGACAACCATTATATCATTATTTACAGGCTGAGCCAGTCGGCAACCACGCCGCCGTCATAGAAGGTATGATATGAACCGAGGATAACGTGATGATATGTTTGTAATTTAACCGTTAAGATACCAGACACGAGACACAATAAGCAAAATTTATTGCTCATGGCATCTCGATGCCATCCGGGATTTAAAGGGTTAATTTTGTTCTTGTCAATAACTTCAGTTTCTCTTAAGACTCCAGCACGCGCATCATAGCCGGCTGGGAGGCGGCGGACGGTCAGATCCCGCACCAGGTGTCGGTGCGGATGGTGAGCGGCGAGGGCCTCCTGTACACCTGCGGTGGGAGTGTCATCCATCATAACTGGGTCATCACCGCAGCCCACTGCGTCGCCAAGTAAGTGGCTCTAATAGTTGTTGCATTTAACTCATAACTTGCGCAGATGTAGATTGAGACGGATCTCAGTCATATTTGGTATGTTCAGGGTCAAATTAACTATATCTCACTAAATTTTCCCTACAGCGGCCGTTTTTGCATTCGAAGACGGTTCAGAATCCACCACCGTCGGTTGTGAACTGGTGGTTGTGTCATTTAATTTATGCAATTTAGTTTGATTATGGTGTGATTACAGTCGCTACACGTTCGTGGTCCGCTTTGGGCTGACCAACCTGACCCGGCCGGAGTACATCGTGGAGTCGAACCGCAAGTACATTTACCCGGGGTACATTGAGATGGGGCCCGAAGTCCAGCCCGATGACATCGCTCTCATTGGCATCGACCAGCACATCCCTTACGGGCGTGAGTGCCACGATATTAATGAAAATCATTAGAATAAAAGAAGGAAATGGGAAGCATTTTCCCGCAGATGCTAACTGATAGCCCCCTGTTAGGCAATCTCCCAAGTTTATGTCCACATTTGGGCCACGACAAAGTCATAGAAACGGGACTCGGATAGTCCCACACTTTGCAGACTCATTATAGAATTATTTGGCGGAATAGCGTGAGTATCAAAATCGATGACGCCCATTGACGTCCTCTTGCATTTAAATCCATTAACATAAATCCCTTAAAATGGGATTTAAATACCACGACAGACGTACGACCCAGACGTAGGTCCCACAGAGGACAGCAAATTTTTGCATTCCGAAATTGTGTAGGAAAATACTAGAAGTACCTAAGCAATCTTCGTCAGTTTTAGCGACGTCGTGAATAGAATTATATTTGCCCTTTTTTGGAAATGCGCGCAATAGAACCAACAGGTTATCATCCATCCAGTGTGCACGAAAGAAAATTCATCAAAGAACATATTATAATGTTCCTCTATTGTCGCTATTCTTAATAGGTCTATTTTCCGTTTCAAGCCTATATCCAGCCCTGTCGTCTCCAGAACTCCGGCGAGAAAGACGCCAACTACGCGGGAGTGGTGTTCACCGTCAGCGGATTTGGACGCACCAATGATCCTTGGTTAGGTTGGTAGCCGACGTAGTTGACCAATAAATGGTGACATATATAATATAAACCTTCTAATAGCAGGAATAATTTAAACAAGTCAAAGTTGCTTTAGCTTAGCCACATCAAGCTTTGCCATAACTTACAATAAACAGGCAATGTGAAAGGTGAACTTTTCTGATGTGATTCAGAAAAATATTGTTTTTAAGTTAATTATACTGTATACAAATTAACGCACACTTATTACCGCGGTTGCCACTTTTGTTCTGAAGGGAAGGTAATTTACTCATGTAAAAAACGGAAGCAAATCTATACCCAAAATGCTACCCTACAGTACGCCATCAAAATCAAAATCAAAATCAAAAATATCTTTATTTCATAGGCTTGATATACAAACACTTAAAAACGTCAATTTATAAATAAGTGAATCTACCACTCGCTCGGAACGCAGACATCCCCGAGAAGAGCGAGCCAGAAACTCGAGGGTTGCTCTTTTTTTCACATTTTTTACAATTCTTGTTTTTTATAAATGTTATGCTAGTACAATCAAGTGGGTGAACATAGATATTATGAACATAGATTTTTAGCATTATAATCATTATATGAGCACTTGAAACAATGAACGATGTTGAAATTCGCCATGCAATTAAGATAAAAACTAATTAATTAAAAAGCGACTGGCAACATCCCACATTACGAGTCAGCTCAATATGTAACATAAAGACGTGTCAATCTGTCCACGCATTTTTATCGTCCAAATATTCCTGAACTGTATAGTAACCCTTTTTTATTAAATTTTGTTTGACACATAGTTTGAATTTGTGTAGAGGCAGTTCAGTTAAATTTGGTGGTATTTTATTATAAATGTGTATACATTTCCCCATAAATGACCGACTTGTCTTATGAAGTCTAAAGTTTGGAACAGCGAGTTTATTTTTATTCCTAGTGTTGACATTATGAACATCACATTGTTTTTTAAAAATGTGTAAATATTTTTGAACATATAAAATATTATCAAAGATATATTGGGATGCAACAGTTAATATGTTTATTTCTTTAAACAGATCTCTTAGTGAGTCACGTGGCTTAAGTTGGTAGACAGCACGCACAGCCCTTTTTTGCAAAATAAATATATCTTTAATATCAGCTGCTGTCCCCCACAACAGTAAACCATATGACATAATACTGTGGAAATAACTAAAGTAAACAAGTCTTGCAGTATCCACATCACATAAGGATCTGATTTTTTTTACAGCATAAGCCGCGGAGCTGAGTCTTCCAGAGAGGGAAGAAATATGAGGATACCACTGTAATCTTGAATCCAATGTAATACCCAAAAACACTGTGGAATCTACACATTCAATAATTTCATGATTTATTTTAATCTGAGGGTTGACCTGTCTTACATTTGGTAAAGAGAATTTAACACATTTCGTTTTCTTTGAATTTAATAACAAATTATTATTTTCAAACCAGCCAAGTACTTTTGATATAGCATTATTTACATCGTCAAAGTCAGCTTTATTTCTATTTATTTTAAAAATTAATGATGTGTCATCAGCAAATAATACCGTATCACATAAACATTTTGAGTAGTAAGGTAGGTCATTTATATAAATTATAAAAAGTAGTGGTGATATAATGCCGTACTGAGAACCATAATGATGCCGTACTGAAAACGGCAAATGAGTTCATTTATTAAAATGTGCTAAACTTTTGATTGCTTCAGGTGGGGCCCCCACCGAGGAGCTCCGGTGGGTGTATCTTCGGGGCATGCCCAACGAAGAGTGCGCGCTTTGGTATGACCCCGGCGTTGTGACGGACGTCACCATCTGCGCGCAATCTTACAACAACACCGCGCAGTCCACTTGCCACGTAAGATTCTGTACGCCAGTATTCATGCAAGAATTTGCAGTGCCTGCCTACGCTGAGCTTGAATAAAACATAATGTATTCTTTATTATGTTCAGTAATGAGCATCTTCTGGTTGAATGATGATAGATAACTATGAATATCGGTTCCCTTACGTTGTGGTCGATGTGTGTGTCGCAACAAGCTCGCCAATGCGGGTAATTAACACTCTGCCTTCGGAGATAAAGGAGTGTTGTTGCTTGTTCTTCTCCGTTTATGCGTGTTGTGTGCAGGGCGACAGCGGCGGCCCGCTGACCTTCGTGGACGCGGACGGCAGGCCCACCATGGTGGGCGTCGTGAGCTTCGTATCTATATTTGGATGCAACAACCTCTACCCTTCAGGTTTGACCACGATATATTTAATGATAGCATCCTTTCGTCTATGAGGATCTAGGTTCAAGTCTTGCTTGAAAAGAGGTTTTCCTGGTGAATTCGAGTAATCTTTAGGTACAAAAGCATTGTTGTAAGTATTTACGTTTTAATGCTGCTTACTCAGTTAACATGAAACAACCAAGTTTTTACCTAGACAAAAAAGAAGTGGGCTAATCGGTGTTCATATAAAAACCTAATATGTGACTTCTGACCTAAATAATATTTATAGCACATGGAGACGTCAAACCAGGGGTCAGATACTGGTCTTTTTTTAAACGTCGATAACGTTTAAATACCTAAACAACATTAAGCTTTTTGTATGTTTGAACGGACGTTTTGAAAAACGTTTCTGGAGAACAAAAGAAAAATACGCCTTTCGTTCCTAAAATGTTTCAGCCGTTTTTATTTTATTTTTTGTGTCCATAGAGACCATATTTGTAGCCGGGCGGGCGGCAACTCGCTGCACCACTCGCGCTGGGCCGCCCACTGCTGCATTTATTGTGCCAAGTCTTCTACACTTTCTCCTGTTTTGAATAATATTATATTTCATATTATTTCGTCGTTTCCAGGGTACGTACGTCCCGGGTACTACCACGAATGGTACCAGCAAGTGACCGGCATCAGCTTCAACTGGAAGACCGAGGACATTCGGCCCCGCACTAAGCCACATTCGATTAGTTCCGGCATCATACGGATTGGCTAGATTGGCTACCAGACTATTGATGAATTATTACCGGAGATTTATCTGTACAAGTAAATAAAATAACTTGATTTGTCTCCCGACAAGCTTGCATTCTAATTGCACAAATATACTCATAGCTAAAGATATAAAGGAAAAGTTTCTTTAATTTACTAATGACACCCCTCATACCTACTATGCGTGCTCTGATGACCTCTGATGACCTCTGGTCACAACGCCGCTTCCCATCAGGCAGGAAAGATTGTGATTGTAAAAAAAATACCGTGAAGCAGATCAGCAATATTCTTATCGTAAAAAAGTATGGTTTATCTATCAAATCTGCGTGTTTTATCAGTTCGGTATCACTAAAAATATCGAAATGCAGTGTCAGTACTCAGTCCACTAAAAAAATTGCGCTGACGTGATAATATAAAAAAAATATTATAAAAATATAAATGCAATGTTTGCAAAAGTGTTGTTATTGTGTGTCGTTCCTGTTTGTGCCGGCAGCGGGGTTTTGGTGGTGTTCCCAGCGCTGGAGGACGGTGACAGTCGTCTAGGCACCTCTCTAGTGGACTCCTTGCTTGGAGCTGGACATGAGGTATGGATTTTGTGTGGTTGAGTGAGAAACTTGGACTTGGACTTAGAACTGCACAACCATCCAATAACTAATAGCGGCGACGGGCTCACCACCTGTCACGCTGAGTGCAGTCACTGCTTGGTGAAGCGCGAACTATGGGAATGGACTGCTTTAGCGGTGCTTTTGCCTAGTCTCTGACTAACCCTTAGAGCATAATAGTCGTGATTTTATGTATGTATGTATGAGTGAGAAAATAAGTTACGTTTTGCACATAACACGTAACATATCACCACCCCTCTTTCAGTTTACGCTATTTCGCTATTGACGATATTGGACCCCTTGAGGGTCAGCGCCAACACCGGTGTTACGAACACACATGTTTCAATTGTCTGTTCCAAAAATACATGTTTCAATTGTCTGGTTTTGTGACCATTGACTGCTTACTTTGAGCTGGTGGTGGTGGTAAGCGCGGTAGTACCTTAAATATTAAAAATATTTACGGCCACGGGCCAGGGCCCAACGTCACGTGATATTAGGTCCTTACCTATGAAATTGGTGTTTTGTATGGAAATTTTGGGGAATTCTGCATTTTCCATACTAAATTTGTTTTCAGTTCTCTTCACAACGACAAATCTAAAGATAATAATATTTGGCATCTATCATTAGACAAGCTTTAGTAATATGTGTAATATCACACTTCATAAAAATTATTTACCGTTTTTAAGTGAATTCAAATAAAATGAATGAATCAAAACAAATCAAAAGAGCTAAAAAATATAGTCTATTTTTAGACGAGGTAATTTTTTTAGGAATACTCTGAATCTTAATAATTACAGACAAAATACTAAGAGAGAAAAAAAACACAAATTTCATAGGTAAGGACCCAATATTTACATATTATAACCGCATTCTCAGTTTTCTCAAAACAGCTTACCCAAACCGGGAATCGAATAAGGAAAAAATTAAAAAAATATATAAAGTTCGCGATTCCATTTCACTAATCGATTGAGTCATTGTCATATTTCCAAATTCCTCTATGAAACAACATGTACAACGTAATAAAATGTAACATTTATTTTATTTTATATGACCTAATCCTTTTAGATCCGCTAGTAATGGATGGTAAACAATCAAAAGATAAAATTACAACATCGAAAAATGCAGGGTTATCGGACCGAATTGGATATTAATCAAAATCGTTGCTCATTATAAGTTCTTTAACACTTTCTTATATATACATATAAAACAAAACTGTAGAGGTCGCTTACATCGACCTCTGAGGGAAAATACCTCAAAATGTTTTTATTTTTAATAATAATAATAATAAATTTTATTTGCCAAAAACACGGTATATATAGATGTTACATGGAAACGAACAAACATGTTTTGCTTACATCAAGCGTGCAAATATTAAGTTTGGGAAAATGGGCCCAGTCATTAAATTACAAGTAATATTATAATTAAATATCAATTGTTTCAAAAGACAAATTCAATTTACAATAATACATTCGATCACATTCAGTTCATTTTATTCCAATTTGTTGATCATAAAAAAAATCATTCACGCTATAGTAAACTTTACCTTTAAGCCATTCACGCAGTTTGTATGAGAAACGATTACTATTTAACGTTTTTAATTTTTTTGGTAGCTCGTTATATATTTGAATGCACATTGACACACAATTTCGAGTATATTTCTTTGATCTAGGTACAATTTCCATGACTAGTCTATCTGGGTCTCTATGAATTCGAGAATTCAAATCACAAGCTCTTTTGAATAAATGTATGTGTTTTTTTACAAAAACACCTACCTCTAATACATATTAAGACGGTAGTGGGAGTAACCCATACTCTCTGAATAACGGTCTGCATGATTCGTCAGATGGTATTCCGGCTATAGCTCTAATGCATTTTTTTTGTGCGATAAAGGCTCCATTACAATCTGTACCGTTTCCCCATGCTATGAGACCATAACGTAGAACAGATTCAATGTAAGCATGGTAGGATACAAGTGCTGTGGAAATATTTGTCACTTTTCTTAGTTTTTTGAGTGCGTAAACAAATCTATTTACTCTGCTACATATATTATTAACGTGTGTTTTCCAATCAAAATGTTGGTCAATCCACATTCCTAAAAATTTGGTTTCCGTCACATTTTTAATAATTATATTCTCATAGTTAACATTTAATTTAAAATTATATTGTACATGTTGTGATTGATTAAATTGTTTAAAATTTGTTTTATTTAGGTTAATTGTCAAATTATTGATGTCAAGCCATCGGATAATATTATTCAAAGTATTGTTAATGTCAATTTCATGGTCCCTAATTGTATTCGTTTTCTTGTCAGTAGTTACAATAATAGTTACATCGTCAGCAAATAAAATACATTTGTGATTTGTGATGTCAGTGATATTATTTATATATAATAAAAATAGGATGGGACCCAGCACACTACCCTGTGGGACTCCGCTGCCATTATGTCTCTCCTTAGATGAGTAAGGGACAAGATTTCTGTTTTTATTTATTTTATTTATAACAACTTTCTGTTTGCGATTTGATAAGTATGATTCAATCCATTTGTGGGCATGTCCTCTTATTCCGATTTCATCAATTTTTTCTAGCAGTTTTTTATGCGATATATGGTCAAAAGCTTTTGACAAATCAAGGAACTGAGCCGTGGTTAGCTTATTATCGTTAATACTGTTCAAAATATGTTGAACTAATGAATATACTGCTAACGTAGTCGACTTTAACTTTTGAAACCCATACTGTTCATTATTGATTAAATTGATTTCTGAATCTGTTTATATACCGTATGAGTCTATCATGCATACACTTCTCAAATACCTTGGACCAAATTGATATTAATGTAATTGGGCGGTAATTTTCCATACACTGTTTGCAGCCCTTTTTATAAAGTGGTTTCACGAGAGACAATTTTAGTGCTTCGGGAAACGTTCCAGATTCGAATGAAAAATTTATTAAATATGTGATAACTGCTGTGATTTGTTCGATACAATTTTTTATTATTTTTGTAGTTATTTCGTCATAGCCCACTGATGCAGTATTTCGTAAGGTTTTCACTTTATTCTTGACTTCCGTGCATGTCATAGGTGAAAGAAATATTGTATTACACTGCCTGTTTTTGGTGGCATGTAGGTTACTAGTAATATTCTTTTTTGTTGTTATCGAGTCAATAAAACTTGTATTAAATGAGTTAGCGATATCAACTGGGTTCGTCACAATCACATTATCCATTTTTAAGCCGTGTAGTTTTTATTAGTATTGATATTTATTTCATTTTTAATAATAGTCCATGTTGCCCTACATTTGTTATTGTCAGTATTTAAAAATTTTATGTTAGCGTTCTTTCTTGAGTTGAGTATACACTTTTGTAAAATGTTGGAATATATATTGTATTTACATTTATTTTTATTTGTTTTCTTTTTATAATATTGATATCGTAAATACCTTTTCCTTTTTCCTTTTTGTTTCTCTGTCTGTTTGTACGGGCTAATCTCCGAAATGGCTGGACCGATTTCAATAAAATTTTGCATGGTGATACCTTATATCCCTGGCCAACATCTTAAATAGTTTTTATTCCGGAAAATTAAAGGGTTCCCGTAGGATAGTTAAAATACTATAGTAACTGCGGACGAAGTCGCGTGGAAAAGCTAGTAATGAATAATATCTCTATAAAACCTATCATTCGGTCGGTCGGTAAAACAAACAAAATCGGTAAAACAAAGGGGGATATTGGAAGTAAGTCTTTTGAAACCTAATTAAACTGTCTAGTTTTTCACTTTTGCTTACCCCTTCGGGGATATAGGCATAGATATAGATATAGCATAGATATAGGCATATAGGGGGTAATATGAATTTATGCATTATATGTAATAACTAAGTTTTAAGGTTCGTCGTCTGACTGCGCAAATAGATTGCATAAATGATATTTATATGAAGCAATTGCCCAGTAAGCCAAGCATAACCTCTGAAACACTATATACTATATGAAACAATAGGAACGTTTCAGAGCAACGCAGGCGCCGCGCACTTGTACTTACTGAAAAAACATTCTAGCTTTTATCATATGGTTTTCACAACCGCTCATGTTTAAAGTAATCAACTATTAGGCGACAGTTATATTAACTATTCTTATGTTTATACACATACTCCGCAGTTGTGTGACCTGTATGTTTAAACCAAGTCAAGCTTCTATCTTTTGACAGGTGACATACGTAACGGCGTATCCAGCAAAGTCCACAAATCCAAACCTTACTTATGTGGACATAAGTTCGCTATTGGCGGGACAAGGTAAGAGATTCTATAAAGATCTAGAAAAACGTTTGATTAAAATTGGAGAAGTCGATTCGAAATCATGATAACGATAACATCTCATGTATTGGCCATAAACAAACGTGAGAGTTAAAGGTATATACCGCATATATACGTTTATTCCTCAGTCTCTCTAATGATTTACATTATTGTTTGGAATTACAATGATAACTAATAAATATTTATAGAAAAAAATATTCAAAACCCTAACAAAAAAAAATTAAGTTTATTTCGTTCAAAATAGGGAACAGTTAAAAAAACCGGTCCACTAAGAACACAAAACAACGTTTATTACACGGCACCCGTATCCTTATCCAATGTCTATCCCGTCTCTAGTCCTAACTTAGTTTTTGAAGTCCTACTTGTGGTAAAAATCTTCTTAGCTTTAATCCCATTGTAGACAGGTTAGATCTGACCTCGCTACCCCTTAGTCCCCGCACTCCCTGGCAGTCCCTGCAGCTTGGAACGAAGACCGCGGAGCGCGTGCTTCGCCACGAGGCCGTTCAGAAGCTGATGGAAGACCCCGCGGTCACCTTCGATGCCGTCATCGTCAACTGGTTCTACAGTGGACTTCTGTCTCCGTAAGTTGAAAATTGTAAAAAAGAAGAAAAACCCCAAGGTCAGGTCACTATTCCGATTTATTCGCGTTTTTTAATAATTTCTAAAGCCTTGATCTTAACATATTTGTGAAACAACTAAAAAATACCATCAACTTATTCTTGATCCAGGTTCCGGTCAACCTACGAATGTCAACTATAAAAGTAATTTAACAAATCTTACAAGTAGGTAAGATCTTCTGCTGTTACCCAAACTCAGCAGGTAACGCCAATTTCCTCGTATTTTGTGTTAGACTGATTGTTTTCGCGCCCTTGAGTTCCAATTTTGTTCATTTCATTAATGTAAGTAAGGTATAGGTACTATTGGGGTCCCGAGAAAGGTCCCGGCCATTAAAAAATTTTTTAAGCATCGGAAATATTTAATTGATTAGTTTAGGTTAGGAAGTCCTTGCCATGTGTTTCGTTTGTTAGCCTAAAAATCAAGTTCTTATTAGAAAAATAATTCATTGCTCTCGGAAAACATATCCAAATTGTAACGAGTGGAAATCACTTACTTGGTAGTAATCCAGGCGGGTATACGAAATCCAGGGTCCTCGTACTAAGCGCCATAAGCCGGGCGCCTGTGTGACGGCACCCAGGCAGGTATGCGGATAAAATCCACTGAACGAAACGATAATGCTTGCTAGTTTTACACAAAATACAAATATGCAAATTCTATGCTCACACAAAAGTTTATTCGAAATAAAAAAATATCAAAACAATCTGAGCAAGGCGAACGAAATAGAAAAATTTAAGTCATTTTTACAATTTTTAAAATCGGAGAGTAGCGCCAATTATAAACGAACACAGTGCCTACAGTCTTTTTAGGTCCCATTTTTTCTCAGCTTGGTTCATGGATTTGATAGTCATGTCCCGTCCTCCCGTCTCGCTTTGATTTACCGCAATAAAAAGTGACAGGTATAGGGTTTAGATTAGAGTTTAGTTTTCTAACAGTTGAGAATAGAGGGGTCGTGATTACCACAGACTAAACCACTCAGATGATCCGTAATGTAAAGAGTTAAAAAATTCTATGATTATTTAATTAACTTCGAAACATAAATAGATATTTATGTCACACTTAATTTATTCTATTAAATACAATTCTTGTCCAATCCTTTATTTTAACTTCGTAAACACATAAAATTCAGTAATATTTATCTTACCTTAGACTTGGAGAGTTGTTCAACTGCCCGCTGATATGGTATTCAGCTGGTGACGTCTCCTGGCAGTCCCTGCAGCTGATGCACGAGGAGCCCAGCCCTGTCTACAGCTTGGACCCCCACTTCGGGATGCCTGGACCCCTTCCTCTAAACGTGATGGACCGAATGCGACAAATATGGGGACAGTTCTATTTTGGTCTTCTGAGAAGGTAGTCTCTTTTTCACCCTGGCAATTTTTTTATTATCGAAAAATTTATTGGTATTATTGAAACGGTTAGCAAAATATTCGAATTTTGGTCAGCAAAAAAGTACAATTGATCAACTAAAATAACTAATTGGTCAGCATCTTATGGGCAGCAAATATTTCTGAATTTGTCAGCAATAACTAATTGGGTAGAAGCCCAAATGTTTTCTATTCTGCCAAATTGTTTAATGTAATATGTTTTAATGACACAAATATTGTTGTTGTTATAAGGGTCATAAAAATAACCTTTACCCAATATCTATCAGAATACACTTCTAGGAATTGATCGTTGATCATTCATTGATGCTTTTCCTAGATTTGATACATTTCCGGTAGCATATATATTGTTGCCGAAATCATTATTATCATTATTATCAGCTTAACTAATTATTTTGCTACCCAATTAATTACTTCCCAAAATTTATCACATTGCATTATACTCCACACTGTAGCACAAACGTTTGTCGAATCGCAACGATGTTAAGGTAGGTAGATCAATATCGGTGATTGATTACACTACAATATTTTGAATTAAATAATATTGCTATCTCAGTTACATAAGATTTTATATTTAAATGATTACAAAAAGGTAATGAACTTGTAAATTATACTGATAGTAATCTATAAAACAAAAACTCCACATCCATGGCATTTTTCTGACCTGAACATTTACTGCAGGCGCGGCGAAAGCCTTTGTGAATACACACTTTTATCTCGGCATTCCTTTAAATCGATTCCACCGAAGCAATTCTTCATTACATTTTCTATGGCGCTGGTCCCCAACTGACCAATGATCATTACATCACAGTTACCAGACAGACTTCGTCGAGCTGCCCATATACCAGTCGGTGTACATGACGCCGCTGCAGAAGCGCGGGCGCGCGCTGCCGGCGTACGCGACGCTGACGTACAACGGCTCGCTGCTGCTGCTCGGCTCGCTGCCGCCGCTCGCGCTGCCGCTGCCGCTGCCGCTCAGCGTCAAGCACGTCGGGGGGCACCACATGCAACTGCCTGTGAAACCACTGCCAAAGGTAAATCGAAGGGGATCCTTTTTTTGGCATAATGTTTATACTCATAGTATACTTTGGCATATGAATTTGGCATTATGTTGTTTGGCATAATATAACTTAAGCATAATTTTCTTTTGGCACAATATTTATTTCGCATAATAATAATTTAGACTATTATTTCTAAAATTTGTTGCGAATAGTTAATTATGCCTTAAGATAGTTATGCCGTTTGTAATTATGCATAAAATTTTATGGCAAAATAAATTATGCGTAAGTGTATTTAGTGTAGATTCCATTATGCCAATTCATATTATGCTTGAAAATTTTATGCAAACAGAGAGGGAACCTTTCATCTGGATGCTTGACATAGTGACATATGATGTTAAATAACTGGTACTGTCCAGTTATTACTTTGCTTCTTTATAGGTAGGTGTAGCACTCACGAAGATGACCCCAGTACTTACCTACAGACTCCCTCAATACACAGTCGTACACAGTCGTCGTGGTTGTTCCGAATATTTTATTATTTTACCTTTGAGTTTCTTTTTGGTAGTTAGTTATTTGTGTTGGAAATTTGTAATTTTGAAAATACTGTTTTTCCAAAAACAGGGTGGGCACTTCCTTTTTATACCACTAAGGTGGCAATTGAGCATACGACCCACCTGACGGGAAGCGGTTACCTTAGCTTATGTACACTTGCAACACCCGCGTCAATTTTGAGCTAAATTATTTAATTAGGTAACAATGAATTGTCATCAAATAACCTATGAATAAGATATTCTTAATTCCTCGAATACCTAATTTCAGTTTAATCTTCAGAAACATTGTTTTGAATACATCATTAACCCGTCTTCTATTTTGAGTTCGTGTTAATCTTAGAAGGGTTATGTTTTAATGTTATTAAAGGCTTCATTAACGGACACTTTACATACATTACAATATTGTACAGTCAGCATCAGAATTAGCTCATCACTTTAGTACTGTGTCTCATTTACCATGTATGTCATTTTTCACACACATCGTGTCATTTAACCTAATGGCTATCGGAATACATTTCCTACGAATTGATCCTGATCATTGATCCTTTTCCTAAATTTTATACATTTCCAGCAACATATAAATTGGTGCAAAAATAACTATTTTGCTGCCCGATTTATTATTCAGCTGACAAATAATTATTCTGCTGAACAAATAATTATTTTGCTTTGACCAAATATTTGTTTGCTGATGATTTTTCAAATGATTGATTTTTTGACCAAACGATTTTTCGGATGACCATTTTGTTGCTGACCTAGTAATTAAATGGCTTCCCAATTAAATTAATTCCCAAAAAATGCTTAAAACCAGGTCAGGGAGATGTAAAAAGATAGTTAAAAAACCACAGTCACCGCGGACGAAGTCGAACGCAACAGCGCATATATAATTTTAAAATTTTAATTCATTCAACTATCTTATTTTTTAAGGAGGATAGGTAAGATACTGGCAACAAATATCATTACTAATATTCCTAGAAAATATATCAATTTAAGCAATTGATCTCCTTTTCTATTCATAGAAGGTTATATCAATTGCAAATTATATCTCCGCTTAAATACAAGTAGTTATAGTGAAACATTTAATACTCCTACACGTGTGGGTGCGCACGGGCCGGCGCCGGCGCCGGCGCCATCAGCCGATACCTAGATAATTGCCTATTATGCACTTAACGAATCCCAAGCGATATTAATGGCTATTATAAATAAATCAAATCAACCGGCGCAGTCATGTCAATATCTTTAAGCTTTGTCTGGCTTGCTGTTTAATGAAATTTGAACCCTAAATCCAGTCTGTGAAGGTTTGGAGGGTGTGTGCGTTGAAATATTAGAACATTTGCCAGTGAAACAGATATTTTAGACTAAATTGTAGAAGTACCTATATTTGAAGAGCTTCTCGGATGTTGTAGTCAGATTTTGATGAGATCACTATTCATTGCGACGTTGAAATAGTACTAAGTCGTATTTTCCAAGTATTCTACTACAAAATTACAGTAGAAAGTACTATATAAAGGCTTTCTTCAAAATCTCCATAGGTTTTAATGAGAATTAGGGTAAAACCTAGATGTTGGTCCTTATTATTACAATAAAATATTTTCCACTTTGATTGTAGTTCCTTTTTAATTTGTACTCATAATCAATCTCGAGACACAAAGACTACCTCAAAATTCGGAATTGCAATTGCTATGAAGAGCATATAAAATGTAGATGATGTAACTAATCGGGGTATCGTCACCTCTAGCTATCTCATCCGGCGAAATAATTGGTTGAAGATGAAGGATAAAGATATTTTATTCAATTAACTTTTTTATGTGTGAGGACATAGCTAATATCAATAGATGTCATTTATAATTTCCGTACTTATTACGTATTACCATTAGTGGTGTGTGAAAATTAATATTAATTATTAAAAAATTTCAGGTTTTTCTGTAAACAAAAATGAAATTACGATACAAAAGGTCAAGTTTGTAATACAAGTAGTCAAAATTATTACTCAGATAGTTTAACATACTATTCAAAAAATAAAGACAATTACACAATTAATAAACATCCGTCCTCAGGCTATACACATCCTACTGCTAGCACAGGCCTTCCTCATGGAGAAACACATGAGCAGTATGGGCCGTAACACCAGCGCGCTCATTAGCCTCTTGCAATTCAATTAAATCAGTATTAAAACTTGTGAAGTCAGCACTCCTAGATAATCTTTCTGTCGGCGTATTTTTGAGGCACTGTGTTTTTTTTCGCATCGCCAATGAAATTAAATACTTACAACCGAAATCTCTCAACAGGTTTACGAAGCATACATGGGGACCCACGGAGTAATATTGGTAGATCTGGGACCAAAGATCAAGGAGTCGGACCTGCCAAAGCAGGTGTCTGGTCCCCTACTGAAGATGTTTAGCCAGCTGGAGCAGGCGGTGTTGTGGAGGCTCGAAGGCACCCTGGACCACGTGCCTAACAATGTTCATCTACTGGAAACCGTCCCGCATCTCAGTGTACTCAGTAAGGTTAATTATGGCCATTTAAAACTTGAAATGCGTCACAATTTAATCAGTGATTGTAACATTTGAAAAACATTGAAAAAATATATACTGTAACTACAAAATAATTGCGCATAATCTTCTGCCACGAAACCATGAAAATTTTGTTTTCTTGTTTATTTTAAGCTCCTCCTTTATTGTTTCTGCAATTTTTTTTCTTGTTTCACATTATTGCTTGGTAATTCTCTAACTACATGCGACAAGACGAAGATAGAATGAAATGGCTCTAAGGGATTTCTATGTACAGCCGACAAGTATGGATAATGAATTGTCTTATTCTTGTAAATTATGATTTTTAATTACTATCTGAAAAGACTCGCTTCCGGGCTACATAACCCAATAATTACTATTTCTTCTGATGTCACTCCTTTTCTACTGCCTTTGTTCCTAATACTCTTTTCAACGTATCATGTCTTCTACTTCACTTTCGGCCGTCACACCTCCCTGAACAATATAATTCACACAATAAACCATCTTTTTAGAACCTTTTCTTCATATTTTGGAATTCACGAATTTTTTATTGTTTTCTTAATATTTAATGAGCAGTCAGTACTTCTGATGTTTTAATCTTTTATAAACATTTTCAGGCCACCCTAAAACATTCATGTACATTACGGACGGCAGTATGTCTCGTTTGATAGAGGCCATGTATTGTGGAGTACCAGTGGTCGGTATCCCCCAAGTTGAAGACCAGTTCCTGAACGCTGATCTGGTCGCGGCACGTGGCTTTGGCGTCAAGGTGGACTTTTCACACTACCTCGCTCCGAACCTACAGGCTGCTATTGGTGAAATTCTTGGCAATTACAGGTGGGGTTTTGAGAATAAATATACATATGATAAAAAGCTTCAAACCAAGTCAGGGGGATGTAATAATAATAAATATAAAAAAAAAATTGTAATCTAATCTCCGAAATGTCTGGACCGATTTAATGAAATTTTGCATGGTGATAACTTATATCCCTGGTCAACATTATAGATACTTTTTATTCCGGAAAATTAAAGGGTTCCCGTGGGATAGTCATAAAACCATAGAAACCGCGAACGAAGTCGCGGGCAGCAGCTAGTTTTATATAATCTTTATTTGCTCATTAGTTCCGATTACATTTTCAGCGTATATCTAGATATAAAAATATCGTCCTCAGCCTATATATGTCTCACTGCTGGGTACAGACATTCCTCAAGGAAACAAACACATGAGAGTGGGCCGTAACACCACCACGCTGCTGGCCCAATGAGAGTTGGTGGGTACAAATGGTTGCAAAAGCAACAGGGACCAACGGCGAAACGTGCCTTCTGAAGCACGGAAGGGTTCGAAATCACAATATTTTGGTCACCCATTCACGGCCTGACCATGGCGAATGAAGCTTTGTGTACAAGCATTGTTTCAAAGCGTATTAACCACTACGCTACCGGATTCGTTGACTGTGAATATTCGATGGAATATTAAATAACTAATATTATTATGTTATTAAAAAGAAAAGATACTAAATCGTAGCATTGTTACTGTTCTTAGTAACGAAAATTGTTATATTTTCGACTGAATGTCTGAACTTTTACTTAAATACTTTTAAGTAAAAGTTACTACTTAAAAGAAATTAAGATTTTAGTTGATAGCGTAGGAATAAAATTTATGTGACTTGGCAACTGGCCTAATTTTTAAACACCACCACATTTAACGTGTTTTGGTTTCAGAATTAGCAAAAGATTCATATTTTGTAAATTTTTTCATATCAACAAAAATTATATTCTGACTACATCGAATTCCAGTAATATTGCAGAAAATGTCTTTCCTTTAATTATTACTTATCAGTGCAGTATCCACCGATGATTATTTAGTCCACATTCTGTTGTAAGACTGACAAAATCTTGGCAAATGTACTAGAGAAATGCAAGAATCTTTATAAATAATAAAGATACATCACGTTGACAACTTAAGAGTGATAAAGATATCTCAAGCAATAAATATTAAATAGAAGATATAAGAGTTTCGACAGCGGAGGCTGAAATAGAAGTCACGGTTCGTTAGCACTTCCTCGTCGGCGGGCATCAGCCCCGCGATGACAACGTGCGTGCACATAAATAATATTTAGGTCGTGTATTTTGTTTGTTTTCAACTACCGCTTAATTAGCATCAGCGACATTTTTCATCCACTCTTTTTGGCTATTACTATGAGCGATATTCCTGGAAATATTTTTGGTTGGTGTTAACATATCTAATAAAGCCACGTAGTTAGATAAAATAAGGGGAAAGCATTTCGTGAAAGCTCTAAATTGTTGGAATAACACACGGAACAAATCCCATTCGTCATATTCCCAGAACACGAATCGCAAATAAAATATTAGATCCAATGCAAGAAGGATCGTGAAATTTGCACCTGTTACTATTCTTGATCTTCTTAATTAAACATATTCCTTCTAATAAACAATAAGGAATGAAAGAAAAAGGAAACCTTTAAATAAGAAATCAAGAAGAGTCCATTGTTTTGTAAATGTTTAATTGATATTTATCTACACCCATGTTATAATGTTCGAATTATGAACTCAGACTCGAACTCATAACGACATACTTTTTAACGCAGATGATAAAAACGAAAATTTAAAATTGAAACTGTATCATAATGACCATTACGCAACAGGTTGGACTCATTATGCAACAATTATTTTTCTTAAAAACTATGGCAAATGTTTTCCAGACAGCCAACAATAAATAAAATTAATTAAATTTTTTGTTTTATTTCTTTGAATAATGAGTGTAGATAAAGTAGTGTATGTATGCACATAACTCTGTATAATTATAACCTATATTATGTGACAGTTACATAAACTACTATTTTGGTTCATTTTCTTTTCAGTTACCGCATCAACGCGATGGAAGCTTCAAAGATTCTCAAGAACGATTATATGCCGACTAGAACTGAACTTCTGCGCCAGATCCAGCAGGTTATATCCAGCAGTGGGGCGCCCCATCTACGCTCGCCCGCGCTCCAGCTCTCCCCATTGGAGAGGTTCCACTTGGATATCTTGTTCCTACTTGCAATGATATTCTGGTTCTTGACCAAAGTCTTCAAAGTGATCCAAGTGCATTTAAGAGACTACCAATATCATGACAAAAAGCATAAATAGTTAGTACACTGTGTTGTCTTTTATTTAAAAATAAATTGTGTTGATGCTTTAGCGCTTTTGGTTTTTTATTATCAACGGCCTAAATAGGTACACGTCCCACTTCTGAAAGTAACGACAAAGGACGAGTATGGGTCGTGACACCACTAAAGTTTGCTGCTACGTCAGCGCAGATAGGTGGGTTGAAACTGATGCAAGTTGGACCGCGAGCAACGGCTTTGAAATCGTATATCAAAGCCAATATGGTTTCGAACCTCTTCAAAAGCACTCTTTAATGTCGACGGGATAAGATTCAGATTATGTAACCCTATTACACTAAATCCTGCAAGATATATCGCTGTTTTACAAAAACCCGAAAATCGACCCAGTAAACTCATCAGTACTCATCACGCGGAAGTGTTAATTTAAAATCGTGACCTTCGCATCCTCGCCGACGATTGATCTTAATTGATGGATCTACGGAGATAGATCGGTGGCTGATGGCGCAGACACTCTGATCTTGAACTTGCCCTCAATTGAGGTTACCGCCGAAATAGAATTAGATGTATTTGGGTTTCCATGTGGAGTGAGAACAGACAATGTTTACACACTTACGGTTTGTGTTGTAGATTCAGTTAAGGTGCATAGTTAAATAAATAGAAATCCTGACTCTAGATTTAGAAAAACGAAAAGTCCAAGGTACCTACTAATCTCCGCCATATAATTCCGACTTATATCAATTTATATGATATGGTTAGTAGGTATATCGTCGCTGCGATTGCGAAACCGCGTATAAGCACTTGGTTGATACCGCGTATCTGCGTTTTTAGGGTTCCGTAGTAAACTAGGAACCCTTGTAGTTTTTGCCGTCTGTCTGTCTGTCTGTCCGTCCGCGGATAATCTCAGTGACCGTTAGCACTAGAGAGCTGAAATTTTGAATAAATATGTTTATTGATAACGCCGACAAATTGAACAAATCAAAAGTGGAATAAAATATTAAATTAGGGTTACGTGTATGGGACGTAATGTAGGAACTGATTTTTTTTCCTCTGAACCCTAACGTGTGATATATCGTTGGATAGCTATTCAAAAATGAATAACGGTTTTTTAACATCAGTTTACGATAAAATTTACATTTTCTGAAATAATCGCTCCGAAAGTTAAAAAAATGTGTACCCCCCCCCTTTAACTTTCGAACCATAACTTCAAAAAATATGAAAAAATTCTCAAATGTAGAACATTATAAGTACTTTCTATCAAGCATTTGTGATAGGCCAAGAATAAATAGCCCATTTTGTTCAACTCAGTGCAGCAGTGGAGTTACTAATTGTGACGGATGGAAAACTACGGAACCCTATACTGAGCGTGGCCCGACACGCTCTTGGCCGGTTTTTTTAATTTCGGTAGTGTGAGGTCTAGTATAAGTCAATGGACGCTTAGAATCGGGAGGCGTGATATTTAAAAATTGATTTTTTTTTCTGTAGTTACGCGGTATTTACAACTTCCTCATACACGGTGTCGCACGCGCAGCGACGATATATTGGGTCCTTACCTATGAAATTGGTGTTTTTATTCTGTCTTAGTATTTTGTCTGTAACTTTAGATTCAGAGTATTCCTAAAAAATAATTACCTCGTCTAAAAATAGGTAATATTTTTGAGATCCTTTGATTTGTTTTGATAATTTGTTGTTAGTTTAATTGTGTTAAAATTGGACACGGAGACAACTCTTTTTAAGTGCCTCCCGAATACATCATTTTATTTGCATTCACTTAAAAACGATTAATAATTTTTATGAAGTGTGATATTACACATATTACTAAAGCATGTCGAATGATACATGCCAAATATTATTATCTCTGGATTTGTCGTTGTGAAGAAAACTGATAAAATGTTAGTATGGAAAATACAGAATTCCCCAAAATCTCCATACAAAACACCAATTTCATAGGTAAGGACTATAAGATTCACATCTGATGTAGGAAAAAGCAAAAGCTGGTACACAAAAACCTTAGTCATCCTCACCTTCTTAGTTTTACCCAGAGATAGGATGGAAAAATTGGTGTGTACGGTAAAGGTAGACGCCATTAATAAATACGTTGTGTTAAATAACGGGGATAATGAATACACGAGTTTTAAAAGTCTATTAATGTTACGACTGAAAATAACAGGTCGTTATAACATTTCTCGGTAAGGCTTATTGTGTAGCTTTGTATGAGCGTATATAAATAAATTTATTCGTATCGTTCATTAATTGAATAAAATTATATGACAAACATTTACTTTGATTGTAGGTACGAATCAGTTCGATGATATTCATTATCAAAATTAAGGTATTTTACACATTCACGTTCGCTAGACTGACTGGAGTATGGCAGAAAGTAAGTAAGCACTATATTGTTTTATGGGATAAAGGGTAAAGGATAGACATAAAATTATTATGATTGATGAGTACATAACTATGTTTTTAATAGTAAATTTTAACAGGTAACAACTACGATATAGTAGGGAAAATGTATAAGACATCACAAGAGCAACAGTAACTAGTATAATCTGAACTCGACCCCAAACTTAAAGTTGGCGACACCTTCCACTCCGCCACGAAGGTAATAAAAAACAGGTCCATTCTAGTAGACGGGTAAATAACTCCACCTCACATAATTTTCAACAGCTGGGCTGCGCGGACATTTAAGGTTTGAAGAAAATTTAAGCCTTTGATGAGGGCGCGTGCGTGCATAAATTGCTTTGTTAGATATAATATCAGCTTGATAATCTGCAGTTTTGAAATCTAAAGCTTAGAGAGGAGTTTGAATCAGTGGATAATGAAACATAGTAGGTAAGCGAACAACAAACGACATTCCACTATCCATTTACGAGCGGAAGAGAAACTCGCGAGTTTCGAAACATAATAACTCCGAGCGTCGGCCGGCCGCAGGAATTAGCCGATACCATCGTAAAACCGATTACAGCCGAGTGCTCGAATACACCGAGGGAATAAATTACGTTTTTATCGATATCTTACTCGAGAGAGTATATAAATCTTTACGCTGTTCAGATTCGAGAGTTTATTAGACACACTAATAACTCTAACCAATTAGAATTCGATTACTGGACAAGGAAAGCAATCGGTAATCGGGTTGATGTCGTCGAACCGATGGCCAGTGCAGGTCGTTCACTCGTCTCATTAGTCGTTGTTAAAGAGTCTGTAGACCCAATTGTGCGGAGAGCTGGGAACTGAACCGTGCCATATTTCCCTCTGACAATTCAGCTTTCTCTACAATTTAGTAGCCATTGCCAACATGGCTCTCTGAGCTAAATAAATAGACTTCTCGCTGATTTCACTTGTAGCCATTGGGACAGTGAATGACCGTACTCCATTCGTCGGAAGTTCACAATATGTGATATTAACGGTTCCCTTTGGGATTTTATAATTCGTGGAATGTACTAAAACATTTGCTAAAGAAAACAAGACCACTAGAGGAAAATTAAAATCTTTGAATATTTTTCATTACAAGGCGAGCTTTATGGCTTCTTAAAAGATTAATAATAATAATCTTAAAAAAATAAAACAAATTACGACAGCTATGAATAATGACGTTTATAAAGGAAAATGGAAGAATAAATCCAACCGTTATAGAATTTCCATTCTCCGCTTGTATTGAATATTTAATACTAAAACGGGATTGTTCTTTCGCTTTTACACAACTTTAATCTTAGAAAGTCATAAATAAAGAATCTATTGAGATGAAACAACAAAATTGGCATTAAAAATATAAAAAGACATCGTCTGTACAATTTTACGTTAGCAAAAAAATTTATTTTAGCTTTAAAAATATATTATCACCAACCGAACATTTGTGCCCGTTTGTGCTTATCTTATTTATCCGCATTGTCGTGGTGGTGTTCCGGCCCAAAATCCTCCTGCGTCTCCCTATAAGGACGATCTGCGCACACCAGTTATAAGTAGGCGTGGATGCTGGAGAGAACAAGATGAATGCAAACAATCATCATTTTTAACTCACGATAATCATTATTTTTAACTCACGATAAGGGCAACAATTGATACACAGTTGAAACAATTTATAGTGAGAGCACAAGACCGCTGGGATCAGAATATTATTGCAAGGCAAGTTATTTAAGCGGTGAGCAAAATATGCCAATTTTGGTCAGCAAAAAAATTCATTTGATCAGCTAAAATAACTAATTGGTCAGTAACTTATGGGCTGCAAATACTTATTTCTAATTTGGTTTTTGCTGACCAATTAGAAATATCTGCTGCCCATAAGTTGTTGCCCAATTACTTATTTTAGCTGAATATTTTGTTGACCATTTAAAAAACACCCCTAATTTCGAGCCTTCAGCGCAAAGCTGAAGAAAGTCTGAATGAAATTATCCCGATATTAACATGGGAACGGGTGCCATGCAGGTGAATGTCAAAAAATTTAAATGACGCCTCCCAGGAAAATGAAGGACAAATTTACGCCACAATGTTCTTTGCCTTAAATAATAGAGTATGAGTAAATTTTCAATTCCACCAATTGAGACTACTGTTCCAATTTGAAAGAATCTTCAGTGTTGAATAGCTTATTTATTGATGAAGACTATCTCAAAGTCACTATTCTACGCGGACGAAGTCGCGGGCAAAAGCTAGATCTGTTATATTTAAACGATTTATTCAAATGATTTGTTATCATGTCTTGAAGCTTCACTATTAATAGCATAATCGTACTGCACTGTGGCGTCATGGAAACATTGAACGGTTTTATAAACATATCACCCATCTATGTTTACAGCGATTTAACCTGTGGGCGAAATTCCCTCGTGATTCGTAATTACATCGCTTCGTCTTACGTACTTATTATCTCAAGTATCTTTCATCTTCTATTAAAACCGCCATTTATAGACAACCTAATTTTCAATCGGGATCATATTTTATTTAGAATATCTAGTTATTTTTCTGTTGTTTTTATTATTATGGGTTTCAAAACAATTTTGTACAACAAACAAGATTGTAAAGCCCGTAATTACATATTTGGGTAACAAAAAGTAGTCAGAGACTAGGCAAAAGCACCGCAAAAGCAGTCCATTGCCATAGCCCGCGCTTCACCAGCAGTGACTGCACTCAGCGTGACAGGTGGTGAGCCCGGAGCCCGTCGTCGCAATAAGCCATTGAATGGTTGTTCCACTAATGTAATTAAAATAAACTCACCAAATTTTGATACATACATAAAAAAACGCCTATAATCCCCAAAGGGGTAGGCAGAGTCCAAGGAGCACTGTGTTCCTTAAGACCACATTTAGCCAAACAAAAATTGGGTTTGATCAGATGAAAAATCGTGAAAGAGTAGTAACAAGTGGCTAGCCTACACAATCACAGACTCAGTACCCAATACGCCCTTAGTCGCCTTCTACGACATGCTAGGCAAGAAAAACAGCAAATTTTGATGAAGACGAAATACGATCCATCGGATCAAATACAAAGTGATACAAAAGCGAAAGTTTAGTCGAGGCGAAGGACTTCTATTAGCAAATTATCAGTGAACCTAATATTACAATGCTGAAGAAGCTGTAAGTAATTTGGAATATTTTGGACCTAGTATTTATTTTACGGTGTTTGTAATGTAGGAAGCTATTGTTTTGTGTAAGATGATTTTTTGAAACAGTTTTGTGAGACCCTGCAAGTCCAACAATATGAAATATTTTATTTACTTGTGTTTAAATACTTGTGTTGAAAACAATATTAAAAGTCAACACCATTTAGGCCAGCTGGTAAAATAAACATAAATGTAAAAGCCATTAAAGAACCTTTAAAGCACCGAATTCTTAGGACGTGTTTTAGTTATTAGACTATTGAGGATGCTTTACTATATTATGGATGCGGATCAGGTCACGGTAGATGCAGGGCCAGCTCGAAACGTTTTTTTTTTAATTTGCTATATGCTATATAATATATGCTATATATATGCTATAGTAGGATATATATCCTACTAATAAAAAGCTACGGTATTTAAAGCAAATTTTAATTTGACAAGGTTTTTTTTGAGTGCTAGGCGTGGAAGAAAGGCAAAAATAAAGATGTAAAAACTAAATAGTATTTCCTCACAAGATTTTATCCTCACATAAGTTCAGACGTCTCACAGTCACTCTTCAGCAGTAAAATTACTAGTAAATTAAATTACTAGCTGTTTTCGCAAGTACTCTTGACTCAAGAATCTTGATTATAACTGTGAAACATAATTAGTTATTAATTATGGCTGATATGTACTGCTAACAATAAAAGTGCTGTGGGCAAAATAGAAAGCTTTCCCATAGAGACCGATACCTCGAAAGCAAAACCAGAGACTACACGACGAACGGACTACGTGACGCTCTCACCAAGGTCACGGGCGCTTGAACTCTCACGTATACGAAGTGTCACTTCTGTCTGTACTACAAAGCTTACCGCAAACAATTTCACTTTAAACATTCGAGATATTTACGCCGTAAGGATGGAAAATCAGACATTTCTGGAGCTTTCGCTATTGCCTCGCGTCTGTAGATGCGCGTGCGCCGGTCACGTAACGGCTACTCTGTTATATGCCGTGGATAAATCTAGTTAAATCCTAGTTCCAGAATATTGAATATCGACAGATCAAGCTTTATGCCAAATCACGCACCAAGCTCGTTAAAAAAGACCTAGTTTACATATACCTTCATAGGTGTCAAGAATTACGTTCTCGTGAGAAACTGATGAGTGACAAAACTGTAGGATTTGTTTGGGTCATTTGACGACCGTTATAAGACAAGTTCAGACCGCATGTTATGGTCTACGATCACCGTTTGATTATAACGTAAACAGCACTTTTGAGAATGAAAGTTGACACAGATGTCTGTTTGTGAATGATGACTGATGAGGAATCGAAATCAAACATCCTGCGGAAAGAACTGCTGTCACTTTCACGTTCCCATAAAATTTGCGCTGGCGCATGACGCTCGTGTGCGTGGATAATGATGAATAGGCGTCCTTGCCTGTGCATTGGCGCTCACTGATCATCGGTAGAGTACCTACATAGGGCAAACAAAGAACATAAACGTCAAGCTAAAAGCGACCCTATTTCTCAAATTCTTCATAGTTTGGCGAAATAGTTTGTTCGAGATTTAAACGTTTATTTGACGACCTCCGTGGTCGAGTGGTCTGTGCGCTAGTCTCAAGGCGTCGCCATCTCGAGAGGTTCTGGGTTCGATCCCCGGTGGGGGCAAATGTTTGGGTGATGAATTTTCAGGCATTTGTTCTCCAGTCTTGGATGTTTATATATATTTATATATATTCAGGATGTATATATGTATTTATCTATTAAATATATTTATCCGTCATCTAGTGTCCGTAACACAAGCAGCATTAGTTGTTTAAAATGGGGTTAGTTGATAGGTGTGAATGTCTAAAGATATTTATTATTTATTATTATTTAATTAAAATTATTATATGTCGGTATAGATATTTTGCTGATTACTAGATTTTCTTTTTAATACGATGTCTATTTTATCCGTAACAGAGTCAGGTGCATATTGAATATAAAATCTTGCTGAAAACGGCAGGGATTTTCAGAAGGATGCTATTCACACCGACACTGCGTTAAGTAAGTCTAATTTCTTCATTTACATTCTTACTTATACAAAAAAACACCTTAATACTAAAAAAGATATATTACCAATAGCAATTTTAATTTCCAATTCCAGCGTTTAATCAACTAGTAATTGTAACATTTCAAGGCGATTCGTATTTCTTTTGCGGAAATCATTAAATTGCCGTCTGCCCACGTTCACACACAACGAATTCATTGAAAGTGTATTAAACAGTCAGAAAGATAAACTCTGAGTAAGAACACTCGTTAGATGTAATAAAATTGTTTACAGGCTAAACTAGCGTCGCGACGGCGTGCATCGTATCGTTATGACAATTTAGACGTTATTGCTGAGCAGTTACAGTTCAATTTGGATATGTAAGTATACATACAGCTGCCTGTGACTTATAGCGGTCCGTTTGATGTGGTGGACTGCTCTATTTGACTGGAACTGCATCATAATATAGAATAGTCTGATTTATTATGATCCCAATGAAGGAGTCATATTCTCCGTAATTGACATAGCGTTAATTATTGGTGAGAACGGATTTTACACACAAGAATTATTGCAGTTAACATTAATGATTTCGTAATAAAGCTTTGGAACCCTTCGTTTAAAATAGAATCCCATCAAAAACATAACTAACGATAAGAAAATACCCACATGTTTTCGGCTTCTCGGCCCGGGGAATGGCACGTAGATAGTCTTAATTTCATAATTCTCATTCCTTGGGAGGATATTAAAAATAATACAGATATATCCTCTTAAAATATAATTAAAAAGGTGGATAATAAGTTAAGTACCTATTGCATCATGTTATTCATGTCGTCAATAGACATGGGCTGACGTCAGTTGACAATGGACGCATAAAAGAGAATAATGTTTGAAAACATCTCGAACAATGAGGGGCATGCGCAGACGCATGGGCACAATACACTGACATACGATATTACGACCTACTTCTTGATCAGAAGTTGTCAAACTACATGCACCCTTAATATTATTACCTTCATATCAGCCTGGAGACGCCCAGTGGTGGACATATTGGCGTTCACCCTAAGAATTCCACAACAATTGATCTTGCGATGCCCGCGTCCAGTGGCTTCCCCCACGCAACCTTCACCAAAGACCACACCTTTCGTCAAAGGTGGACCTAACAACGCTCGATTATCTGTCTTTTTTCATACACAATTTTAAAAATAAATTAACCGAGTACGCCCAAGAGACGACGAAGATGAAGCAGGATCATCTAGGAGGGTAGATCTTGCGTGCACGACTTACAAATTAAATATATTTATTACCAAATTTCATTGCACTTGCCTTCATCAGGACTTTGACTGCACAGCACAGCTTCGACGTCTCCCTTGTTTACACATCAAAGACTGCGAAATAATCAAACGCAATGCAGAAGTGTAGGAGAACCACCTGACCAACCTGATGACATAACTGACTACGAGAATAGTCTGGCAAAGGGAATCGGACAACGGTCAAGACTCGAAGAAGACTGTAGCGGCTCAACTATAGGAACAAACGTTGATGAGAAAATGAATTTATCATCATACAGAATCAATCGCAATGGAATTCTTTTGAAGATACCTATGTCCAGCATCGTAGCTTTTTGATTGATGATATTAATGATGATAAAGTCGTTTTCATTTAATTTTACGACTGCTATATGAAGAATATTTCAAAAAGGATCTGTAGTTTCATTACCTACCTCTGTATCTTGTAGCTGAAATAAAAACGCTAAGTACTAAAACTTCAAAAAGTTTCAAAAGCGATGAAGGTACAAAGAAATGTCGTCTAAAACACTCGCCGCCCAATGAGCAAATAAGAAAAAATATCAAAGTTTAGTAAATACTCGTAGTACTTAACATCGTATGACCTTTTATTTTATATTTCAATTTAGCGAAACATAATACTAACATAATACATAATACAAATCTATTTTCTCAACTTACTTTCATGGGTTGACAGGCAGAGATCTCTATTAGGGATATGTCCGCCCTTGCAAACATATGTTAACAACCTGTTTTATGTATGTGTTTTTAAATTGCAATAAAGGGTATATATATAAGGGTAACTTTTACCAAAATTTGATTGATTTGGTTTAAATCCTTTAACGCGGTTACCTAAATTTGTTTATATTAGTCGCATAATTCACGAAGCTGTTTGACCTAAAATTTTTTCTAAATACGATTAGCTTAAAGAAGTTAATTTTTTAGCAATAGATATTACGAGTAGGTGGGTAGGTTTATTCATTAATTATGATGACACGCATCTATCTCTGCATAAACCAATAGATTAGATGGAGACGTATATACTTACTTGTTTGTTTTAAACGTTAGTTGGTTTTCAATTTCTTGAAACAACAATAAATTAGTCTCTTTTTTCTGATAATGAGTCGAAAATATTGGTTCTTGAACCAATTTGCCTCAATGCACGAGGTCTATTTAGATAGCCAATAATCTTCATCGTCATCTGATAAATCCCTCAAATCCATTACAATTACTATAAAAAAAATTTAACTATTGAATATATTAACTATTGAGTGCAAATAAATAATCTTATTATGATATGAGAGATCACTGGTCACCTGATGCTCTAAACGTATTCAACGTCGTTAAATAGCCGTTTGTAGCTAATTATCTTTAACAGTTCGCTAAACGCGTTTGATTGTGTTAAACGAAATTTTTGAATGGATTTAAAGGCTTGGTGAAAGTCGCGCTTAATCATACTCGTACTTATTCCTTTTTCTTTACTATCATTAAAATGTTACGATTTTTTTACTTAATGCCACTACTTATATGGATGGGTGATCAAACGTTATGATCTTACCTCGAACGTTATCTCGTTGATCCTGGTTGCTATTGCAACAGTTCCTACACACTAATTCGCATTGGGCCAGCGTGGTGGTGGCCCGTACTCCTCATGACTGTGTTCTAAGTGTATGGAACTGTGTGACGTAGTGTGGGATATACATAGGCAGTAAGAAGCAGGGCATGTATTTATGCCATACAGGCTATGCTTATAAGAGAACCCAAGATGCTGAGTGATATTGGCCTCCTCCAAAAATCTCCAAAGCATTTGGTTCTGGTCCTGCGCTGGTCCATTCAGCGACTTCTTCCAAAAATAATTATATTTATCGAAGTCTGTTCGGTTGCCTCGAGTTGCTTATCAAATAAATATCAAGTGTTAATCGAATCCACATGAGCTATGTGATGGCGCTCGGCCAGGAGTCTCCGTACCGGCGCCCGCGCCGGTGTGTTATTTATCATGGCATATTTTACGTTTATAATAATAGCTGTACGGATCAGTGCCAACGATATCTCACACGACGGCTCAACAGACTTGTAATTGATATGATTAATAACGGTGACTATTATAAGAAAAAACTATTCGTTTCGAAGAATTTACCACTGAAAAATAAATCACTTTCTTTAAATATTTTGTCGCAAATATAGCAACATCCATTTCTGTGTACAAAAGTAAATTTTTTATAGCTTTAGCAGCCTCGGGCTGGAATGTGACCAGCGATGGTTAAAATCTGGTTATCTGACTAGTTTTGTCTGTGTGAATTTAAGTTGGTAAAAGTACACATATTTAGGTTTTTGTAATGTCACATCCGTGTAAACTGCGAACGATTCACTTTAGTGCTCATGTTGACTATGAGTGGTTCAGTTAATGGATTTTTACTTTCTCAGATTCCTAATTCCATCTTTCTGCCCTTTACCCTTTTTAAATAAGTTGTCGAACAAGACTTCTCATTTAACACGCATATTTAAATCCATCGCATATTTGGTCTTCCCCTTAACTTCATAAGGGCTTATTAAATAGCATCAAAAACGTAAAAGAGTACATAATATGCGAAATACCTACAATTAGACAAGCAAAGGCAATGCTTACGAAAAAAAAATCGATTTGTACTCTGACTTGGGAGATACGATTAATTAAATTATAGCGTCTAGCAATACAATTTGATGAAATATCTAAATTATTATTAACATTGTTTTTTAAGTACCTAGCCATTTAGCATTAGTCACAGTCTTAGATTGGTCTTTTACCGAAATAGCATTAACTGAAGGAGTTAAAAGCTTCTGAGAAATGGACGAACACGAAAAAGCACATTTAAATTCTTAAACTGATAATAATGAATGCCATACACTGTCCATGTCCAGGCCTCGAGCTTACACGCGTTTCGTTATAGTAGATTCGATATATACTAGAATATAAATAGATAAAGTAATAAAGGGTCTCATTAAAAATAAGTACCTATATTTATACTTTTGTGTTTTGTACTTTTGTGTATTTTTACCTCTTTGTGCCTATATTTTATTCCTCCGTGCTTCGGAAAGCCGTTGCTATTGCGACCGTTTCTACCCACCAACCCGCATTTAGCCAGCGTGGTGGTGTTACGGCCCTTACTCCTCATGTTTCCTCACGAGGAAGGCCTGTGCCCAGCAGTGGGACGTATATAGGCTGAGGACGGACCTATATTTAAGTAAGTAAGTATATTATTAAAGTGGATTACGTGAACGGTATCGCACTTAGTTTGAACTACTTTTCGAAGCACTCGAGATTACAATCGTTTAATCACCCATACAAAGTCCAACCCTCCCAAAGGGAGCTTTGATTTCAATTTCGAAACGATAGCGTACCAAACCACTACGCCCTCGACTTCTCTATACACTATACTATATCACTTATACAGATTTTTTCATAAAATCAAGAATAAGTTTTAAATCTCGTGGCGGAGTATGTATATTCCTATTATATAAAAGACAAGCTTTTGCCCGCGACTTCGTCCGCGTGGAATAGTTACTTTGGAATAGCGTGATGTTATATAGCCTAAAGCGGACCAGTAGCTCTTGAGATTAGCGTGTTCAACCAAACAAACAAACAAACTTTTCAGCTATATAATATGAGTATAGATTATCTTTCTATTCTTGAATGATATAAATATAAAATGCATAAAACCTAAAGACATGATTATTTTTATTTTTAGTTTGTAAGGTCCTTAGGCAAACATTTATTTTAAAATAAGTTTGCTGCGGCAATTCTTTAATAGGCAACCAATCGCTAATCAATTGCATACCTGCAAATTGCAACCTGTATAATCGAGCCGTGGTATCCTATACTATTATGGAAACAAACGTTTTCTTACCTACGCTATTCTTATTCATGCACTAAAGACTCCACTAAGCTATACATATAATATTAATCAATATGAACAATTGACACATATCGCTAAAAACTAAAAATATTATATTCTAAGATTAGATTTAGAATTATTTAGATCATATCACAAGTTTCAAAAACAACGATGGTGTCTTTTGAAAACTATGTGGCGCTAGCGCCATTTAGTTTGTAACCGTCACAACTTTACAGCTCGTATACGGGTCGTTATATTGTGTATTTTTTCTGTATCACTACAACCTAAAAATATATTAATACTCTAAGATGAGATTCTGATTTATATCATTTCCCTATAGTTAAAACTAAACAACGATAGCGAGTTTTGAAAACCCTGTGGCGCCAGCGCCATCTAGATTGTCAACATCAAAAACCTTAAGAATTAGAAGCAAGTATTCATAAATTATCAAATATTTTATATTTTTCAATGAAACTTTAACGTACATTATGCCTAAATTTGTGAAGAATGCTGTGAGCTTCTTCTCACACAGTAACAACCCATCAATAATAAAATTTCAATTCAATTTCTAAAACATTTGCCGACAATTAGTCGGTCTACATAGAAGTTCAAAGACATTTTCCTGCAGTAAAAGTTATCTTAGATGTTAAACAGAATAATCAGCTATCACCATACCAAATTTCATTAAAGTCCAGTAGTTTTTGCGTAATGCGTGCACAAACATACAGACAGACAAAATGTAAAAAATGGTGATTTAGTATCTTTATCAATTACTTATTACACCCCTTGTAAAAATTAACCAAAATATATTCAATGTACGAACACAGGTTACAATTTTATCTTATGTATAGATTTCATTTTCTTTACCTGTAAAATTTACAACGAGTTCGCCCGTTAGCTTCGAGGAAAATTGTCTGTGTATTGCGTGAGAACTAAAAATATTATCTAGGCGTTTTCCTAACACAGAACCGGGCAAGGTGAAAAACATGTATCGAGGTAAACATACAGCGATATAACTTGCTAAGCGCTGTTTACACAATTTTTTCTTTTCCTAACAGTTTTACACACAGCAGAAACTGTGCGATCTTTCAGCCCGATCTAAAAAACAGCTGAGTGCCTACCGCTGTTTTACATAAAATTTAAATTACAGCAATTGTGTTAACGCAGCAATGTAATGTAAACAAATCGTTTGTTTCCCCACGAATGCCAATTGTTAACGGAAGCGAGATATATAAATGTAAATATTATGGTAAAGCAACGAATCTGGGTTCTTTTTTAACTGGCGTGTTGAGAGGATGTTTAAAATATGCGCGGGCGTCGGCGACGGGGCGCAGGCGCACCCACAATTAAGACGAATGTTGAAATAAAATCAACATTCGATTTATTGGATAATTAGGGAGAAATAATGATTCAACTGATATTTATATTTCACGGCCATTAAATCACTTTAGGCTTCACGCAGATTAAAATAAAAAATCTGATTAAAATACCAACATAACTATTAGGTCCTTACCTATGAAATTGGTGTTTTGTATGGAGATTTTGGGGAATTCTGCATTTTCCATACTAAAATTATTTCAGTTTTCTTCACAACGACAAATCCAAAGATAATAATATTTGGCATCTATCACATAAGACAAGCTTTAGTAATATGTGTAATATCACACTTCATAAAAATTATTTATCGTTTTTAAGTGAATGCAAATAAAATGATGTATTCGGGAGGCACTTAAAAAGAGTTGTCTCCGTGTCCAATTTTGGCACAATTAAACTTACAACAAATTATCAAAACAAATCAAAAGAGCTCAAAAATATAGTCTATTTTTAGACGAGGTAATTATTTTTTTGGGAATACTCTGAATCTTAATAGTTACAGATAAACTACTAAGAGAGAGAAAAAAAACACCAATTTCATAGGTAAGGACCCAATATATATCTGACGACCTCCGTGGTCGAGTGGTCTGTACGCCGGTCTCAAGGCGTCGCCATCTCGAGAGGTCCTGGGTTCGATCCCCAGTGGAGGCAAGTGTTTGGGTGATGAATTTTCAGACATTTGTTCTCCAGTCTTGGATGTTCATTATATATGTATAATATAATGCATATTCTGAATAATTATATGTATTTATCTATTACATATATTTGTCCGTCATCTAGTATCCGTAACACAAGCAGCATTTAGTTGCTTAAAATGGAACTAGTTGATAGGTGTGAATGTCTGAGGATATTTATTTATTTATTTATCCTTTAATTAATACAGGCAGCATCGACCAAGCAAGGGGGACCTACCCGCATTGGGCTAGCGGCCAGCGTGGTGGTGTTACGGCCCATACTCCCCATGTTTTTCTCAATGAGGAAGGCCTGGGAGGGCACACAAGTAGACTGCCTGCCAAATGGTCATTGGCTACAATACATTGTGATATCAACAAAAAAGGATTTAATTCAAGGGATTAATTCTAGATAAATAAATCTTTTTTTTTATTTTAACAAGTAGCGCTCTGCTATATTGCCGATTCCGAAAAAAGCGACTAAGAATTAAGTGCTTTTATTGAATAACATCTCCATATGTACACTTGGTCTGCAATAAAGATTTGAATTTGTAATTAATCTCCTCTCCACTACTAGGGATTATACTATGTATAAGAATACAGAGTGGATAAAAACCTTGGGTCATGGAGAGGAACTACCTAAATATTTAAAATTGCTTAATTTATTTGAAGTAAACAGTCGTATATTTTCAAAAGAATGGCTTAGCTTGTCGACAACTATATTTACAATTTTCTCTACAACTGGGAATCGATCCACCTTAAAAATAAACCGTTGTTTTCCATTACATGGGTAATTTTATCTTACGGTAACAATAAATTCTAAATAGGGTTCAATAATGGGATTTAAAGACAATTATTTGAATTTTATCTTGTTGAAGGAGTTCAAGGACTCATTTCTTATGTAAATACTGCTATTTGGCACAATAATCGTTATATCAATTAAAGTGAATAATTAAAATTTGCCTTCTAAGTCCATTTACACGTAAGACGTAATGAATATATGTAAATTAAATTACATAAATCATTTCCTTAATTAAATAAATATAAATATAAATATTCCTAAGACATTCGCACCTATCAACTAGTCCCATTTAACGCAACTAAATGCTGCTTGTGTTACGGATACTAGAGAATGCACAAATATATTTAATTGATAAATACATTTAAATATCCTGAATATATATAAATATATATAAACATCCAAGACTAGAGAACAAATGACTGAAAATTCATCACCCAAACACTTGCCTCCACTGGGGATCGAACCCAGGACCTCTCGAGATAGCGACGCCTTGTGACCGGCGTACAGACCACTCGACCACGGAGGTCGTCGAAAATGTAAATGAATCCTCAAAAATCTTAATTGATATCTTTAGTGAACGAAACATTATTCTTTTTGAAGATACGACGGTTCTATTGTGTAAATTTTATTAACTCTTTTTATTCTTCGGGAAAAATACAGAAAACTATCGTAGACATATCGATGGAAATAACGTCATCGATAGTAACCTAAATCGTCCCGCTGCAGCGATGCCGGGTAGAGGCCTTACAGACCTATCATCCTTAATTCGAAGGGTAGCTCTTCCTTCACAGATAATCTTATGGAGTATGGAAACAGGAGAAATATCTGTGACACCACTGCATTGAACCAATGTTGGTTGGAACATAATTATATACAACTAACAATATACCTAGTATCATAACATAAAAAAATTCCGCACAGTACACATTTAGAATTTCAAGATAATAACAATATTAGTGAGATTAGCAAAGTTTTGCTAACAATGAATTATGAGATGTGTCTCAGATGTAACACTCCCAGTAATGAGGGTCCACCTGCGGCCGGACGGGCAGATGGGGGTGACATTGTGACGTCACTACCATTAGCGAAATTGTTGCCAAGGATGCTCTGAATTAAATTAACTTTTAAATTGTACAATTTTGTCCTTTGTCAAAGTGTCACGGAAACGGAAGAAGATAAAAAGAAAGTTAAAGTAGATACGGAGCTAAAAAGTGACAGAGGAGAGTGACGCGAGTTTACTGCCGATGCGTCTAATAGGAGGATACTTCCGCTCCACGACCTCAGGAAAGTGAAGTTTAAAATCTGAGCCGTCAGATGGTCCGTGGTGCGCATTGTGCCGCACTGCCGAAGCGGGTCCGCCACTGCACGGCTTCTATTAGAGATTTTCATTCCATTATTCAGAATCACAAATAATAATATCAATGTGAGCTGAATATCAGACGTGTAGGTAATGTTTTTCTACACAGATGTATCCACGTATAACGTATCCACGTTGTTACGTCAACATAGATTCAAACTTCGTAGAAAGGCCAGAGCCAGCAAGGGTGCGTAACAATATTTTCGGCTTTGTAATGAGCAATTTTCCTGTAGGGCTATTTTAAATAAACATACATACTTATATGTAGCGCAGACCAATGTAGTAACATACTTCAGATACTTTTCAACGATTTTTTGAGGTGTTCTGCTCAATAAGTTGTTTCAAAGAGAACTATTTGGCTATAAAAAAATGTTAACAAATAAGCCAAGGTAGGTATGTTATTAGGACTAGTAACGAAGGAGAGTGAAATATCCGAATACCTATCTCCGAGTACAGGCACGAAGACTAGAAAAATACATTATGAATGCTGACGAAATAAATCTCATCCAAAAGATCCCAATTTGTTCAGAATCTGGGAATAAAGGTGGAATCGAACGGTTCTAGAATCACAATAGATCCGCACAATAGCCGATCTATTGTGATTCTAGTACAAGAAGTACAGCATCGAGCCCGTTCTAGAATAAGAATAATAATTTTGCTGAACAAGGGTAATAAGACTATTTTAAGCTATACCTATATCTATGGTGGAGTAATGTTAATAAAAGTTTATAGTTCCGTATCAATCTCAATTTCTTTATTCTAGGGCACAACGATGGTTGAAATCCAAATTAACTGTCTGTACAAAACTCCAATTTTTTTAAAATATTTTTAGGAACGCGGTATTACTATTAACTATTTTTTGAATGTATGAAGAGTACAAAAATGTGACGAATTTACTTTGTGACGAATATACAATAACCTTTTTAAAGCAGTATGCATTAATTTTAACTTTATATATATTATGTCAACCTAACCTAATAACATGAAGTAACGAAACATGTTCCATCTTGGTTAATCTAAAGCACTCACATACAAAAAGCCCACGTACAAATGCAATATAGTAAGAAAGAACAATATTTGAACAACTCAATTACAGTCTTAATGGCTCTCTCCAGCCAAGGATCTTGAAGATATTTTATGTGACCTTATGTTTAGACGCAGTCGAATTTTCACGTCCTCTTTATAGTCACTGACTAATGGTCAGCATGTTTTACTCATCAATATGAACTGGGGGACAAAATGAACTAATGTGACCCATACAGAATTTTCAGGTTATCAACGAAACGAAACAAACGAGGCACAGACGCGATTACAAAACCGTATTGACTCTAGCGTGTGTTTAGGTATATTTCAAAAGTCCGATTCTGTACAAAATTACAGTTAATAACTAATCTGCTCCTTGTTGTTAGTACTTAGCTGATGAACCCAGAAGTAAATTAAACGTTATCAATGCTATGATACTGTAATTTCCAGGTCCATTGCAAATAACAGAAGCAAACGATCTTTAAAGAGGGAGTGAACACATGACCCCCCTTGGGGGGTACTTAATGCACCTTAAAGAAGAGGCGATTCATATTTTCTAAAAAAAATCTGAAACGAGTGGCGAAGAGTATATAGTAGAAGCGATATTCAATTAGAGGAATCGAATAAAGGTCTGAGAGCGAGAGTGTCTTTGTTCAATCGAGACGCTTTTCAGGTTTCATTTGAGAATCGAGAAATTGAGTTAAAGGCGCCCCTAAATTTCTTTTATGAACTGGATGCAGACAGCACTTAAATGCAATAGAAAGATAGACAGCTGTGCTGAGGTCCGGAAAGCTAAATTAGCCAATATTAATTTGAATTCAATCGTTAAATCATAAAGAGAAACAAGCTGGAATTGACGGGTCAATCTATTTCAAAGATAATTAATTAATAAAAAGATCAAATTCTGTGATATAAAATGATAATTGTATAAAAAAAATCACATAATGCAGTTGTTGTTAAAGCAAGATATCAGGTCAGAACTAAACCTATTGTTAAAAATATTTTTTTTGGTCAGTTTTTGATTTTAAAAAAATTTCACCGATTCTTATTTAAAGAGAAACTTGGTGTCCTGAACAAGGAGCGTCCATTTTTCACGCCTGATTAATTAATTACGCCAGCATAAAACTCAGGGCCGGTCATGCGTGGAACATTGCTCACGCTTCTGATCGTTCCCCTCAGCACACCCTAGATGCTCTAGGCAGATTGCAGCTATCGCTGTCCGAATTAATGGAGCGGCAGGGATCTGAACACCCTCCTGAAACACAACTCGAACACACCAGTAAAATAAAAATAAAAAATATCTTTACTTCATGGCAATTAACATCGTCAAAAATGTGTATAAGATATACATAAAAAAATAATAAAATTAAACGACGTGTGTCCACACATTCCTATCATCTAAATAATTTTTGACTTTATAATATTCCTTTTTAATTAGGGTTTTCTTAATATAAGGTTTTAACTTGTGCAACGGGCCGGTTCAGTTACATGCTGTGGAATTTTGTTTTAAATTTGTATGCATTTTCCCGTGAATGAGTGACTTATTTTATGTACTCTGAAACCTGGAACAACGACCCTACCAACGAGCCATATGCCTTGTTTTTAAATTGTGATAGTCATTACATTTTAAAATGATTTTAAGTTTTTGTGAATGTTCATAATGTCTTCATATTTATAACATATTGGGAAGCAACTGTCAAAATATTTATTTATTTTAATAATTCACGTAGAGACTCATGTTAACCGTGTAGACTCATGTGTTTTATGGTTTTAATTTATTAATAGAACGTATTGCTCTATTTTGTCATCACCTTAGACCTAAAAATACAGTTGAATCGACACATTTTATTACTGCCTCATTATAATTTTTGTACTGACGTGCTATTCGGTATGAAACTTTTATACATTTTGTATTTTTTTTTAATTTAATAGTAAGTTGTTATGAGTAAACCAACATTTTACTTTGGATAGGGTATTATTCATATCGTCAGTCTTCTAGGTTTCTATTAATTTTAAAGATAAAAGAAGTATCCTCCGCAAAGCATACCGTCTCACATAGGTTGAAGGTCATTTATTTAAATAAGAAAAAGTAGTGGTCCTAATATCGCCCGTTACAATGGGAGCCCCCGAAAACTCAGTTTCATTTATAATCACCCTTTGTATCCGGTCACTCAAATATGAGTTTAATTCATTTATCGCGTTTAAAGGCGCCATAGTGTTGTAATTTTCCTGATAATGTTTTATTCTCTATACAGTCGAAGGCCTTGGACCGGCCACAGAAAACACCTAAAGCCCTAAAGCCTCCCGTTTATTTCCCCAAGTATCAAATATTTGCTTCACGAGCTCGACACCTGCATTTGTAGTATATGACTGTGGGTAATTGAAATCAATCGAAACGGACAACAATTGTTACCGTTAATTATATTGAAAAGTGTGATTATTGAATAACAAATTCGGTAAGTCGGCCTTTTGTTTACCTTTTTGGCAACTTGGATTAAGACGTTCTATATTATGAAAGAGTTATGGAGTCATGAATTTCTTTATAGAGGTCCACACGAAAATTTTTAGTAATTTAGTAGTGACTCGATGGCTTTGTAAATTTTCCAGTAAAAATAAAGTATTAATTGCTTGGCTTGACACTTAAAAGTACGCTATTTATGAACTCCTAAATCGAGAAGATCTTAAAAAGAAACTCGGAATCTTTGAAAAAAAATTGAACATCAAAACATAATTTTTTCACAATAACTTGGTAACATTGAAAAAGTTCTATGAAAAAACCTTCGCAAACTGAATAACTTCTCAACTTTGATACAAACAGATACCTTCTTAATGCTGCTTTGTAACAACTTTCGCTTGAAATGGCTTCCACCTCTCCAAGTTTTTCTGTTAAATATAATAGAATATTTAAGTAAATAAATTTTAAATATAAAAGTATATTTAAAAAATGGTTTGTAAAATTAAAACTTTCTGAAGGTATTTATTCATTTTTTCTGAGCGTAACAGCTGGTAATTGTCAGTAATGTATGTATTGTTAATGACATCTTGTAAAAAAGTAATCAATATAAATCAGTTTGTTTTAAATACTACGTACTCGCATAAAATTAAATTAACCTTTCATATTTTTAAGTACCCACTGGCGCTTTATGCCCCGAACAGAAATATAGAAAAAAATAAATATCAAATCGCTATGTAAATATTCATTCCCGCCCACGTTCACTCAATTTATTTCTACAAATAATTTGTGTTCACTCTGTTCGGTCCATGGATGTTTTCGTCTAATTTCGTTTCGGACATTTTATATTGTAATAATTATGTAAAATGTAATTTTTTTTATTTAAAATTGCAAGTTATGAAAAAACGTGTAAACTGAAACCAATATTACCTTAGTATTGATCTCATACTAACCGAGCCGCTGGAATACAAGTGTACACAATAAATAAATAGAAATTTTGAAACATCACAAAACAACCTGAACATACCTAAATACCATTGGATGGATTAACAGCTGTTCTGTATAATGGACGCCTTATTTTTCTCATAGTATTAAATTTTTATAAACTGGTGTTACTACCGACATCTAGTGTCAAGAAGCGAATATAAAAATGTCGCTTGATTTGTATTATCAATTGTAATTATTATTTTCATTGTACCGAGTGTTTTGACATTGGATATAAAAATAAATAAAATAATACAAGTGAAACGTTTTCTTTATTAATTTTGAGAATAATACTAAGAATAATTAATTACATAGAAATAAGCAATTAGCAAGAACAAATATTAATGTAACGTTACCTATTTGGAGACCTCGTTTTAATCAAATAATTAAAATTACCAAAAAATAGCAAAAAAGGTGGTAAACCAATTAAACATTGAAAATGATGCTTGAAATTAAAGCGCCACCTAGTGAGGAGTAGCGGTAACGTCTTAACTTTGGTTGCTACAATAAGTAAGAAAACACTACCGTAAAAAGTTCAAAATTATATTAATAGATGGAGTTAGTTGTTCTGCTTTTAAATTTCCAAGGAACCGTGCCTAGGATTTTTTTAAGGCATTTTTTGTTTTCTATTCTGTAGCTACATATTTTATTTATAATCATTTTTAAAGACATATTCAGATGCTTAAATCATAAAGTTTTTCGCCTGTTGCATGGTATTAAATCAGTAAATTAATTACGTTCCTAAGGTGGCGAGACAAATGGAAATAAAATTGAATTTGATAAAGATTGATACGAAATCTCATAAAAATCGTATTTAAGTTCGTTTGGCGTTCATATGTAAATTTTACGGTAAATTATTGGACAGTGTTTTCGTTGTCCAATTTTGTTTGTAATCAAAAGAACGTAATCTCTTCGTAGGTATGCGTAAAAATATGATTACCTAGGTCGTTAGGCTAAGTTATAATATCTTTAACTATTAGCATGCGACAACTATTTTAATAGGTATTATGCGTTTTGCAACTAAACACGTGTCTTTAGTACCTAATTATAATGTTACGCAATTCTTATGTTATATTGTCGAACGCAACATATTCATGTGAATTTATTATGTTACAATGACAATCTTATAACAAAAGACGTCTGTGGTCGTAATAACAAAAAGTTTATACTTATCAGCTTATACTTATTAGTATCAGAAAAGCCAATATCACAAAATTATCTCCAGGACCCCGAACAAGGCTACTCCTGTGTTCTGGACCTATGACGTAACTAGGTATCTTGTGCCTGTATCTAGAGATGCCTTTCTTAGCATGAACACTGCATTGTGATATCTATCGCGTTTTTATCACGTTCAACTATCAAAATAATGTACCAACTGCTTTTCTTATCTAGCATGTCGTAGAAGGCGACTAAGGGCGTATCGGGTACTGGGTCTGTGATTGTGTAGGCGATGAGCTAGCCACTTGTTACTACTCTGTCACGATTTTTCATCTGACCAAACCCAATTTTTGTATGGCTAAATGTGGACTTGAGGAACACAGTGCTCCTTGGACTCTGCCTACCCCTTCGGGGATAGCAGGCGTGATCTAATATCATTCGATAATTTTAGTGTGGTTAGTTCGTTCATAAGAAAGGGGGCTATTCGTGGTGGATCACTCATACTTTTACATAACAAATTTAAATCGAAAGAACGGAAGGATATAATGGCACTATCTATTGAACGAACAATCGAATTATCAAGTGCAGAGTTGGAGCATTTTATAATTGTGTGCGTGTATAGACCTCCATCATCTGATTATATTTTATTTGAAAAGGCTATGGAAGAGGTACTTAGGAAACTTTATAACTCTAATAAGAAGGTAATTGTTTGTGGCGACTTTAATATCGATATATTAGTTGATTCACAAAATACTAATAGGTTTCTAAATCTCTTTAAATGTTTTAATTTAGCTCCTCTTTTCTCTGAACCAACGAGAATAACGGCCACAACAGCTTCCTGCTTAGATAACATATTCTGTGAAAATGTTAACTTTTTAAATAAGTCTATAATTAATCGGTTACAATCGGACCATACTGGGCAGTTAGTGAGTTTTGAACACCATTATGTTACAAAAAAAATTATTTTTAATTGTAGGCCGGTAACTAAAAGTCGCACAAAAAAATTTAAATGTAAAATTACCCAAAAAATCGTAAATTTACCATTTGGTGAGGATAACAATATCGATCACCTGTACGGAAATCTTTTTGAATTAATAAAAGATGAATTCGACTCCGTTTTCACTGAGAAAACTGTAACAATAGATCAATTTAAAAGTAAATTCAGTGATTGGGCCACACCCGGCATTTATAAAAGTAGAAATAAACTTTATGACTTATACGATCTTAAATCAAACACTAATGATCCGAAATGCCTTGAGTATGTTAAAAATTATTCAAAAATTTTTAAGAAGGTCTGTAATACTGCAAAATGTATTTTCTTGCGTAGTAAAATTAATAATTCTAAAAGTAAAATAAAAGCAACTTGGAATATAATTAATAAAGAGACCTGTAAACATAAATCAGAAGATAAAAAGTTCTGTTTAAAATTCAATGATTGTATTGCTACCACAAATAAAGATGTAGCCGACGTGTTTGAATCTTACTTTTCTAATATAGCAGTCACAACCACAAAACTCTTAAATTCTAGTACTGATCATGCTAAATCATTACTTGAGTCAAGTATTAAAATATGTGAAAATACTTTTAACTTTAATTACGTAACTCCACTTGATATTTGCAAAACCTTTAAAGAACTTAATATTAAAAAAACAAAAGATCTATGGGATATATCAACAGACCTTTTAAAAATAATAATAAATGAAATATCACCTCATTTAGCATATATATTCAATAAATGTATTGATGAAGGACAGTTCCCAGATTTGATGAAACATAGTAAAATCATTCCACTATTTAAAGCAGGCGATAAGAGTGATCCATCAAACTTCCGACCAATTTCTATTCTACCTGCACTTAGTAAAATCTTTGAAAAAATTATATTTAATCAGTTGCTATTACATTTTAACGTAAGCAAATTATTACATGAAAAGCAATTTGGTTTCACTAAAAATAGATGTACTACGGATGCGGGCGTCGCACTCATCAAACATATATTTGACGCATGGGAGAACAAGCAAGATGCAATAGGTATTTTCTGCGATCTTTCAAAAGCGTTTGATTGTGTGGATCACCAAATTTTGTTAGTAAAATTGAAACATTATGGAGCTTCGGAAACTGCTATACGCCTTATACAATCATATCTTACGGATCGAATACAAAAAGTTAACATAAATGGTACTAATTCTTCCGGCGCGCCTCTGCATATGGGAGTGCCCCAGGGCTCTATATTGGGCCCCTTATTATTCTTAATATATATTAATGACTTGCCTTACTTTGCTAAAGACCTTTGTGAGATAGTTTTGTTTGCTGATGACACTTCTTTGATTTTCAAAACTGACAGACGCAATAACGTATCTGACGAAGTAAACAATGCTCTCTCGCAAGTCTTGCATTGGTTCAATATTAATAACCTTGCACTTAATTCTAAGAAAACAAAATGTATTAAATTTTGTATGCCTAACGTAAAGCAGATCGATACTCAAATTTGTATAAAGGAGGAACGGATAGAAATAATTAAGTCTACCACTTTTCTTGGAATTACTGTGGACTCTAAACTGCAATGGGGTCCACATATTACGACTCTAGCAGGAAGACTAAGTTCAGCTGCGCATGCAGTTAGAAAAATAAGGCAGCTCACTGATGTTGAAACGGCGAGATTAGTTTATTTTAGCTATTTTCACAGCGTAATGTCGTATGGTCTACTGTTGTGGGGCTCCGCTGCTGACATTCAGACTATCTTTGTACTTCAAAAGAGAGCCATTCGTGCCATATACAACCTTAGACCACGTGACTCGCTCAAGGAATTATTTAGGGAAATAGATATATTAACTGTGGCGTCTCAATACATCTTTGATTGTATTATGTATGTACGTAAACACTATGATACTTTCCTTAAAAATTCTGACTGCCATAGCCTTAACACCAGAAATAAGCATAAGCTCGCCGTTCCAAGCCTCAGACTTCACAAGACTGTTAAATGTTTTATAGGAATCAGCATAAGAATGTATAATAGGCTGCCACAAAGTTTTATTGACTTGCCCCTGCATAAATTTAAATCAACTGTTAAAAGCTGTTTAATGAAAAAGGGGTATTATAAGATAGAAGATTATTTTACAGATAAAAATTCGTGGCTACTATAATTTGCTCCTCTGCACATACTTATTTTACAATATTTAAAATGTTCTATATTCCTTTTGTTATTATGGCTGTTTAAAAAAGGCTAACTGTTGAGTTTCTTGCGGCACTTCTTCTCAACAGGCCATTCACGTCGAAGTGCTAGTAGGAAAAAAAATATTGACGTGCAAAAGTATTTCATGTAAATCTAATTGCAGAATAAATGATTTCATTTCATTTCATTTCATTTCATTTCATTTCATTTCATTGTATGTGTGTAACTATCAAATTACCTACTATGGAATTTGACAACAAGACATGATTACAATGACTGTGATAAATGTCATATCGCGTTGCTCATGCTACTTAGGCTGCTGGCTAAGCATTAAAGAACAAGGATGATATAAAAACAAGGTAAAAGTGATTATACCTCGGTTTATTATAATTAAATTTTATTTGCAAAGGATGTGTGCCAGAATCGTAGCAACTGGAACATGTAATTATGTTTATGTATGTTTGTAATTTTATAGTCCAGTGTTGTTTGCAAGGCAATCTTATTGACATAATAATACCGGCCTCTATATATAATTATTAATATATTATTATTATCATAGACTTGAAAGCGTAATATCTTTGTCCAGTTCTATTTGTGGTCGGCATAATAAATTTTACTTTCCAATCCATCACAGAATTGATAAATAATGGCAATATAAGTAAGTGTGAGTGTATTACCTTCACCCGTAAACCCAAACCTATAATTTACCCTTATAATTTTGATGGCATTTCTATCCACAGGACATCTATGGTTAGAGATCTGGGTGTGAACTTTGACGAAAAGATGGTTCTCAGAGACCATTTGGATGTAATAGTGGACAAGGGTTACAAAAACCTCGGCTTTGTAATAAGAACATGCAAGCCCTTTAAGAATATTAAAGCAATTAGAACGATTTACTTCGCTTATGTTCGTAGTATTCTTGAATATGCTAGTCCTATATGGAACCCTCAATACGCGATTCATACGGAACGCCTTGAGCGATTACAACGAATACTTTTACGTCATTTAAAGTACCGATTTCCAAAGCCAGAAGCAAAGACATACACGGAAAGTTGCGGACAGTACGGTTTGACTCCACTAGAGGATAGGCGGAAGGTATTGGATCTGTGCCTCTTGTATGATATGGTGAGGGGTAACTTAGATTGCACCGAGCTTGTCGAAGGTGTAAGATATAATGTGCCAACCCAACGCAATCGTCGTCGGCTTCCACCCCTGCTTTCAGTTCCTAAGGCGAGCACGAATTATGGTCGCAATGCACCTGTTTCTCGATTGTTGCGGACTTATACATACATTTCAGGAAATTGACTTATTTAATCATAGTAAAGCTAAAGTTAAGCACCAAGCGGTAAACATTCTTCATAAGAGAATAAGAAAATAAAATATATATATTAAAAAAAGGAATTTGATAATTGTTCAGGTATTTAATATTCAAAATATTTATTATTATTATTATTTATTTATTTACATATCCTTATTATTCATAATTTATAGTTTATATTAAACAGTATAATATAGATACTTAAGTATATTTACTTACTTATTGTGTATTCATGTATGTGTAAATAGGTGTGTATTTATTTAAGTACTATGACTATGTATGTATAAAATGTTGCAATTATAATAGTTTCAAGTCCTATACTAGTTGTGAAATCAAGGGAAACCTGTCATTAGCTGTACTCATAGTAATAAGCATTAGATAAGAAAAATTGTCAATTACGCTGTTGGTTTTCTTAATAAAAAAAAAAAAAAAAAAAAAGTAATATTATAATAATGTAAATTGACCTTAAGCGGTTAAAATTTCCTCAATTCACTATAAATAAAATTGCAAAGCATTTACTTAGTTGTTTTATAAATAGAATTAAATAATAAATAACCAAAGTGGCATACTTGAAGGTCTCTTATGAACCGTCTGCGAACACTGGCAGCAGCTTTAAGGTATTTTTGGCGATAGGGGGTTTTATTGACCCTGATGACAGTAGAACGTCGTCTCAATCTGTGTTACTTTGACCTCGTGTCAGTCCTTAATCTATATACGTCCTACTGCTGGGCACAGGCCTTCCTCATGTAGAGACACATCAGGAGTATAAGCCGTAACACCACCACGCTGGCCCAATGCGGGTTGGTGGGTAGAAACAATCGCAATAGCGACCGGGACTAACGGTCTAACGTGCCTTCCGAAACTCGGAGGAGCTCGAGATCACAAAGTTTTGGTCACCCATCTACGGCCTGACCATGGCGAAGGTAGCTTTGTTTTCAATCGAAAGCCAAAGCATACTAACCTCTACGCGACCGTGCTCCTCTCAGCTTGACCTCGTATCCCTGCTGCCTATTGCAGGGGGAAGAGAGAATCTAATTTTAATTTAATTATTATATATACATATATATATTTGAATAGGCCCAGTCAGAACACCAGCGCTGGGTCAGTCCCTGATTCAGCATATGCTGAGGCCGGGTCCTAATTAACCGTTATTGTCTCTTAAAAAAGTCTCTTAAAATTATTCACTGTACTCTGTGTTTGTCTGTTCTTTCTTTGTTTTTTATTCTTATTGTGTGTTTGTAGGTTAATAAATGTTTTTCTTTCTTTCTTTCTTTCTTTCTAATACACGGTGGGTGTGAAAGCTGCAGCCGGGGCACAATTAAAACATTCGAGTCCAAGAAGGCAAATGATATTGAAGAAAGAAATTCGATTCCCTATTGGAGTAGGTTTTTGTTTTTTCTGCTCGGTTTGATTAGTGGCAGGCCTTCTACGACTGGCTAGCAACTGTCACAGTAACAATATTTTAAAGAAAGAAAGAAAATAATTTATTAGTGACACAGAATCAACCTTAGTACTAAGCTTAATACCTAAGAAATTTGTGACACTAAATGGCTCAATAACTACTAGCATACCCTTTTAAAAACAAGATTCATCAAGTTTTACAAGTTTCTGAAACAAGTTTTAAGTTTCAGTTTTTAAAGCATTGTTGAGGATACAGGTGAAAAGCTCGCTTCCACCTTCGGCCTTATCGTCACTTACCAGGTCAGATGATGGGTACACTACTCTCTCACAATGTTACAACCCTGAAAATAGACAAGACATACAGCATCTCGGCCCCACTTTTATGGAATAGGTTTGTATTTATTTGTTCCCTCAGCCTTGACCGAGTGTAGTTTTATGTGTTATCACGAACGACTTGCCAAAGATTGAGGGGAAACAGAAATGATATCTGTACTTCAGAGTTTATTTAATGGGGGAATTTGTTCAGTAGTTATTCTAAAAGATTAAGCTAGAGAGAAACGTTTATGTAAATGAACACGAAAGAGAAAGGAAAGAAAATTATGATAAGATTAATGAATATTGTAAAAATTTTGCATAAACAAAAGAATTAGAGAAAAAAACTAGTATATAAACCTGATAATCAATTCCGAACAAAATTTTCATATTATACTTTCAAAACTAAACCACAGATAACACTTGAATTGATTCACATTCCTATCTGCAAAACGCAGTCTGAGTACTCTATGACAAGTGCATCGTAGCCAAGGCAACGCGCGCTAACATTCCGTCCGTTGACCCCAGAGTCGCGCCGCCGCCGCCGCCCGCCCAACGCGCACGCCCGCCCGCCCGCCTATTTGTAAACATAGACAATAACTGCTAAATAGTGCCACGTTGAGGCCTGACCGCGAGTGGCAATGTCAAGTGTGTGGTGTGTGACCCTCGAAGGGTAACCAAGGATTAGTTGAGCACAGGCGGGACAATCTCCCATAATCCGCAACGCCTATGGAGGAAGGAGGAGGGAGATCAGGTAATTTTGGACGTACTGGTGCGTTAATAATATGCATCAATCACAGCTGTCTAACGTTGGTTGAAATTATTTTCATAACTGAATTTTGAAGTAAGCCGTAACTATAGAACACAAGTAAAATTTTGGGACGAATTACAGCGGACTCAATATTTTATAAGAATCAAGAAATATTTTTTAATATATAGATCAAATCTTCCATTAATGATAGTGTTAAAAAAACGTAACTACTTTAAGATTTTCTATACAAAGTCATAGGCAGTGCTTACGATATGTATAATATCGTAAGCACGGTTGACGATGTTCGCGGTGAAACAGTAGAATTTATTAAGGAAACTGTACAAAGTTAGATATATTACTAGACTTATTTTTGCGTTTCTTTATAAACATTTGAAATGATTATCACTTATGTTGCTGCCTAAGAAAAGCCGCTGCTAAGAAAAGGCTGCTGTGGCTGAAAAGGTTGCTGTTAAGAAAAGGTCTAAATGCTTTATTTAAGGTCTAAATAAAGCTCACGAGATACTTATTCTGCAAGAAAATTATAGTAAACACGTGATTATTTGCACAAATGTTTTTATTTCACTACCTTATTCTATTAAATGCTTACAGAAAAAATATACCCTGTACCAAAAGAAGGCTTTATAAAAAAATATAAATTCAACTTTAATACATTTGCATTTAGTGTAATTTTACATTAAACTCAGTAAATAGCATAACTCCATTCTCAATTAAATACTGTAACTTACATCAATAGGAATATTTTTTAAAGCTTTACATAATTTTAATTTTCTTAAATTTCTATATTTTTCATACAAAAGTCAAGTAAGAGACATTTTTTAATTTTACAACGATGTCAGACGTACTTTGCGTTACTTTTCAAAATCATTTACTATAAAGGGCATCACGATCAAAGATATCCAAATTTTGAGTATGCAGTTAGATAAAGCGGAAAATTTACAATGGAACTGTATGTAAAAGTCAAAATCGTTAAATTGTCCCTTACGTTAATTCATATTTTCCTATGACGATGAATATCACTACCTGTCCAAAAATATTTAGTTTTTGTCATGGACATGGTATTGTTTATGTATGGTATATTTATTTTATATGTGTATGTTATTGTATTTATGTATGGTGTGTATTAGTGTGTATAGGTCTTCTCTTTTACTAGTGATTGTCATTTGTGGTCTGCTGTATTAATTTAATTTATTCACTGTACCTTATGCGTTGTCTGGAAGACATCTCTATTAGAGATAAGTCCGCCCATTGCATACATTGTGTTATTTTTATTTTTATGTAACCATGTATTTTTTGGCAATCAAGAGTCTAATAATAATAATATTAGCGCGCGAACGTTAGTAAAAGCTGTAGTGATTATAATGTAGATATAACGTGAAAGATTATAATTTGCTGTGATAAATTTCCATAATAAAGGCGTGTCCACGTAAAAAAGGTCGGATTTTAAAGAATTCTATTACTATGGGCATAAGGGCGAAAACAGTAATGGAGGTTCTTTTGTATTTAAGCCAACTATATCGCGTGATGGCTGTAATATATAATTTGCGGCAGAGCACGTGTTTGCTCTACCTTAGTAGAGGTGCGTCTAATTTATATTGTTTAGAAAAATGAGTACATAATATACAATGAAAATAGTCTGTTAACACACACATATCCCTATGGAAATAGCTAGTAACGTAGTACAATGTGTAGTAGTTTGTTTGAGGCAAAATATTTTAAATTACGTTTTTGTTTGACGGACGATTTTGGAAAATGATCAATATGCATGCGTGACACAGGCTGACGATTGGCGTTTGACGGATTTTGATCATGCGTAATAATAGTTTATGTAATCCGTTTTTACCAGATTAAAAAAAGTAAAAATAATGCATGTTTGGGGAGGAGCTCGGTCGCGTATTGGCTAGTAGGTAAGCTTTGGCCTTCGATTGAAAACAAAGCTACCTTCGCTCTAGTCAGGCCGTGGATGGGTGACCAAAACTTTGTGTTCTCGAGCTTCTTCGTGATTCGGAAGGCACGTTAAGCCGTTGGTTCCCGCCGCTATTACGAACATAGAATTAGAGAAACAGTTTTCTACCCACCAACCCGCATTGGGCCAGCGTGGTGGTATCACGACCCATACTCCTCATGTGTTTCTCCATGAGGAAGGCCTGTGCACAGCAGTGGGACCTTTATAGGCTGAAGACAGGACAGACAAAGCATGTTTGAATTAAATTTCTACAGCTATCCGTTATTTATATTTATTGAACTATATATTTCGGACCCTTGTACTAAATACTCTGTGAATTAAATATTGGGTCCTTACCTATGAAATTGGTGTTTTTTTCTCTCTTAGTGTTTTGTCTGTAACTATCAAGTTTCAGAGTATACTTAAAAAATAATTACCTCCTCTTAAAATAGACCATTTGTTGTTGTTTTGAACCATTGTTTGAATTTAATTGTGTTAAAATTGGACACGGAGACAAGTCTTTTTAAGTGCCTCCCGAATACATCATTTGATTTGCATTCACTTAAAAACGATAAATAATTTTTATGAAGTTTGATATCACACATATCGCTTAAGGTTGTTTTATGATACACGCCAAATATTATTATCGTTGGATTTGTCGTTGTGAAAAAAACTGAAAAGATGTTAGTATGGAAAATGCAGACATCCCCAAAATCTCAATACAAAACACCAATTTCATAGGTAAGGACCTAATATTATTTTCATAGCTGATATGAGGCAACTAGCCAATTGAATTCTTTTTAACATTTAATCTGTTTGCTGATAAGGTCAAGTTTTTTTTATATGATAGGAGGCAAACGTAGACGGTTCACTTGATGGAAAGGAGACTGAGCTGTGGATATCTAGCAAAGGCAAAATGGTATGCCGACTTCGTCTTCACCCTATAAACGTCCCATACGCTGGGTATTGGCCTTCTTGCAAACAAACAATGAGTAGTATAGGTCATACAAAACAACACTGTGTTGAAACAATCCACAACCAACAAACACATATTCGCCGTTGTTTAGAAACGATTGTTATATGAAATTGAGTATCAATCAGTATCAATAGTCCCGTAAAAAGTTGGTTCGTTTTCTTTATCTTTTTTGAGTTTCTGGCGGCTACTCAGCTATTTATTTATTTATTTTGAGGGAAACAAACTACCTATTACAACAAAACTTAAAGGATAAAACACAATAACAAGTGCATAAACCAAAAGTTTCCATAGATAATAATAAACAGACATAAATCATAATGCTACAAAATTAATTATAATAAATATAGTAAATAATACAAGATTATAAATTAAACTACGTCATGAATGAAATTCCAAATTTGTCATTTATATTCATGCAAATTATAATTTAAAATATCTAAATCAACAAATAAATTATTATAATAAATAATAATTAATTATTGTAATAAATATTATTATAATTAAAGAAGGCGAGAACTTTGGTGGGTCCTCGAACCTGTAGTGGCGAACCATCGCTGGAGGGTTTCTCTCTGGAAGGCATCGCCTCTAGGGGATCCAGGGAATGCCTTTAGAGCGCTCAAGCCGGATTCGAGTTTTCTTTATCAAAATGTGTGGGAGGAAAAATAGGCTGATAGGATGGCACGATTTTGCGAGTCATGTGAAACTAAACTATTGGTCACACAGCATAGCTCTGGTATACCACCCTAAGAATACAAGAGTTACAATCACTGAGCTCCATAGTGTAAAAGTTACAGGATATAAAAAACACGTTTCATAAAAGGTGGATGAAATATTGGGTCCTGACCTATGAAATTGGTGTTTTTTTTCTCTCTTAGTATTTTGACTGTAACTATTAAGATTCAGAGTATTCCTAAAAAATAATTACCTCGTCTAAAAAAAGACTATATTTTTGAGCTCTTTTGATTTGTTTTGATAATTTGTTGTAAGTTTAATTGTGTTAAAATTGGACACGGAGACAACTCTTTTTAAGTGCCTCCCGAATACATCATTTTATTTGCATTCACTTAAAAACGATAAATATTTTTTATGAAGTGTGATATTACACATATTACTAAAGCTTGTCTAATGATAGATGCCAAATATTATTATCTTTGGATTTGTCGTTGTGAAGAAAACTGAAAAAAATTTAGTATGGAAAATGCAGAATTCCCCAAAATCTCCATACAAAACACCAATTTCATAGGTAAGGACTTAATATTATTCATGTGGTTGTGTAAAGTGCATTCACACAGCACACACGTGTACGCACAATAACAATAAATAACTTACAAGAGACGATAACCCCATCGTCTCGTCGCCATTGCGTCTGCTAGGGGTCAATAACTACGGCATATTGATACTACCTACTGGTAATTATCGCACAATCTAATTGTATTCTTCATAAAAATATAAAATAAATTAGATGTATGTGTAACGATATTGTGTCTATAAAAGCACTAACTCGTTTTAAGGGATTTAATGTAACTTCTACGAGTATAATTTTGTGATAGACTTGTCATACGTTGATATAAACTACGCGATAATTCAAATCAATACGTGAAAAGTTATTTACGAGTAACAATAAAATTCTCCCGAGTTGGTCCGGGATACAAAAATAATGTACCAACTGCCTTTCTTGCCTAGCATGTCGTAAAAGGCGACTAAGGGCGTATTGGGTACTGGGTCTGTGATTGTGTAGGCGATGAGCTAGCCACTTGTTACTACTCTTTCACGATTTTTCATCTGACCAAACACAATTTTTGTATGACTCAGTGTTCCTTGGACTCTGGCTACCCCTACGGGGATTGCAGGCGTGTTTGTATGTATGTATGTAATAAAATTCTCGCCCTTCTACACATCAGGCGAAATGCAGGTGTTAACACCTCTGCCCACCCCCACGGGGATGGAGGTGTAATGATATGTTTAAGCTATTTTAATGTACATAAGATGGTACAATGTAATGGCTGTTATCTAGTTGTAAGCTTTTGTTGTTTGTTATTGTGTGGACTTGATCTTACTTGCCTCGGTGTGGACGTAGCGCGTGTCAAGAATCATTGGCATTTTCTGATAAGATAGTGTAGATGTGCTGATCGTTGGTAATCGTGATATGACGTGTAGACACTGACGCCGCGTCTAGTGCGACGGAGCATAGTGTAAAGACGAACGGTGAAGTTTTCTTCCTTTCTTGTTAGGTAGAATAGGCTAGTCGACCCTTTTTTTATTGGTCCCCAAATGATTAATTACTGATAGCCATCACCATAAAAAATAATACCATTTTTTTGAACACAATAAATTTTAAATTATTAAATACGTTTTTGCTTTAATGTCAAAAACGCCTTCGGTCCTGATGGTCTGTGAATTATCTGTGCCGTAGGGTCACGATTATTCTAAACAATTCAATACGCATGCGTGACATAGCCGACAGTTATGCTTGATTGGTTGCGACTGGCATTTGACGGATTTTGACTATGCGTATTAATTGTTTACATGAAGCGTTACTCAACAAATTTCACGAACACGGTGGATAGCGTTTTTGGCAGATGGAAAAAAAAGTAAAAATAAAACACATTTAAATTTAATTTCTACAGCAAGTCCTTATTTATATTTATCGAACTTGGTATATTTCTGACCCTTGTACTAAATATTATGTAAATGACACATTATTTTCATTACTTTTGGTATGAGTCAACTACCCTATTCGAACCGAGAGTTGAATAGAGGCGAGGGAAGATAGACAGGCGTTTGCGGACTGACAAAGTAGACTGATACAAAGAACAAGGAAAAAAAGAGGCGCAATGCGAAATAAATTACTAAACAAATAAATTAAATAAGAAAAAATGCTAGATCTATATGAAAATCAATAGAAATTGTTTATTTCAAAGGTTTGACTTTTGCTGGAGACCAACGTCAAAGTAAATGTATTTTTTATTAAATAAATCAGTGATACACCTTATGGGCATATTAAGCTTATTAATTCTGCCAAATATAAGAAACTAGCTGTGCCCGCGACATCGTTTGCGTGGCCGATAATTTTTTTTGTGTTTGTTAACACTACATTGTTTTTTTTTACAGTGTTATTTGTAAAATATTGATTGTTTATAGTTGAACTAAAACCTATAAATATTAAAGTAAACAAAAGAACATTTCTTGTCAGTGTCGTCAGATTAATTGTTGTCATGGCGATAAATATTTGTTGTTGTGTCATTATTTTACAATTAAATGAATATTACATTTCGACGGAATATGCCACATAATAATCACGGTTACACCCGCGCGGTACCCGTTCCCATGGAAATATCTGGATAAAAATTAGCCTTTGTCCTTTCTCAGGATCTAGACTATCTGTATACCAAATTTCAATTGAATCGGTTCAGTAGTTTTGACATGAAAGCAAGACACACAGACAGACAGAGTTACTTTCGCATTTATAATATTAGTATGGATTAAATTAAGTAAGTAAATAATATTAGATAAGGTAATTTTTACTTTAAGTGTCAGTTCATCCACTTTCTTTTTATCAACAGCAATATGCAATAACATTGATCAACAATGTTTTGATATCAATGAATACACTCAAATATAAAAGCGATACACCTGTAGATTCGTCAATGCAGATAAGTTTCCTACTGATAATCCATATACTGTGGTCTCGCAGAACCACGTGCTGCTCAGCTGTTCAGTCGGTGTTCAGTGCTTGTCAAAATAACGCGGTTTATTTTAATGCGAAAATAAATTGGTTGTTCGTTTTTTCGAGAAAAGTGTGTGCCTAAAGTTTTTAAGAGAGTTTTGATACATGCGAAATATAGCTAGGTAAGGATTTCTTTTTTTTATTTTAAGATAAAATTCCAAAAACAATAATCTTTATCAAAAAGCAAAGAATTTTATCGACGAATTCTTAGCGTTGTGGTCTGTAAAGTAAAACTAATAGATAATATATTCATAATTTGTGTATTTATACATAACTAGTGGCTTCCCGCGGTTTCACTGGGCGGTACCCGTTTCCATGGTAGTCCATTTCTCAGGCTTTAAACAATCTGTATACCTAATCTCGATTAAATCGGTTTAGAATTTTTGAGGTGAAAGCATGACCGACAGACAGACAGATAGACAGACAGAGTTACTTTCGCATTTATAATATTAGTATGGAAGCATGGATAATTAGAATAAATTTATATTCCTTTTTCAGAAACTGTTTAGTTTGAAAGTTATATAAGAAATTAATATACTTTTAATTTCAAATATTAATAAGTAAATGAGAAATTACGTCATACAACTGAGGAAATTGATTCAAATTGTAGTAATTGAAGAGTAATTTATTAATTTACTGTTCGTTATCGAATTGTGGTCAATTTTAACGACACTTCCTGTAGTTTCGAAACATTAAGTTTTACACTTGCATATACATAAAAACCTTGTTATTAAACCAAACAATTGTTCGCCAGTAGGTAATATACAGGAAAACTATTTTTATTACTGGAAAATTAAAAAAATACACCGGTCGTATTAATATTTTTTAAGTAATCGTTATCTTGTCGGGGGTCGGCGAAGTACCTTGAAATACCCTTGTTAGGTATAGAGCGGTCCCCCGTTCCATTCCTTTGTGTCTTATCTAGCCATTCTAGCATTTGAAAAGAGGAGAAGGGTATGTTGCTAAACCCCAAAAAGAATTGGGAATAGGGGAGGAAATAGTAGAGACAAACCCGATTTTAATTTGAAATATTTTTGCTTTTTAGGGTTCCGTAGTAAACTAGGAACTCTTATAGTTTCGCCATGTCTGTCTGTCTGTCCGTCCGCGGATAATCTCAGTGACCGTTAGCACTAGAGAGCTGAAATTTTGAATAAATATGTATATAAATAACGCCGACAAAGTGTACAAATCAAAACTGGAATAAAATATTAAAATTAGGGGGGTGCCCATACACGTAATGTAGGGACTAACTTTTTTTCTTCTGAACCCTAACGTGTGATATATCGTTGGATAGCTATTCAAAAATGAATACGGGTTTTGTAACATAATTTAACGATAAAATTTATATTTTCTGAAATAATCGCTCCGAAAGTAAGTAGTAAAAAAACTGTCCCCCCCCTTAATGATTTGAACCATAAGTTCAAAAAATATGAAAAAATTCTCAAAAATAGAACTTTATAAGTCATTTCTATTTTGAACTTGATGGGTTGAACAGTTATTGATAAATTTTACAAAATTATTTTTGAACTAAATTTGTGACTCATATATGCAAGCATTTTTTATCTCATTTTACATATTTTATGATATAGAACATATCCTCTTTCAAATATAAAAAGAATTATTAAAATCGGTTCACGCAATCAAAATTGTGACGAATGGAAAACTACGGAACCCTATATTGAGCGTGGCCCGACACGCTCTTGGCCGGTTTTTTAATATCCGTTGTCAATAATACAGATATCAAAGGCGGTTCAAACAACACCGTTTTATTAACAAAATGGATACTCGGTCAATGCTTGATGTGTCAAATAGGTATTTACACACCGTTCGATATATCCTAATGTATATCTCGTTAAGGTTCAATTTTGTACCTTAGACGGTAATTTGGGACTTAATTAGTGAACCAAAGCAGATCATTAGGTGACCATGGTAGGTTATGATGACAGTGTGTAGGGGCATGACGTCAATATATAATTAAAAATACTTATGTGATCACCTAAATTGCCCGCTGCTGGGTAGAATTATGAGTGGAGTGTGGTTGGTATTTGGAATATAATATGCTAATAATGATGAACCTGCGCATGCGCAGCTATAAAAAAAAATAAGTTTCCACATTTTAAAGGTATAGCAATGATGTATCAGATAATTAACTTGATTGAATAATGAATGATATAAATTAGCGTAGGTGTGAGATGGAGGGCCGTCGACTGGAGGGTATCGAACCCGGGGCCAAGCACCGCAGATTACGCTAATCACTGAACCACCTTTGTCTGCCGTTTTACAGTACTGCACTTGTTTTTTATATCTAAGGTATTGCACATACAAGGTACTATGTGTTTAAGATTGAAATGGATTTCCCCGTTTCCGTGCTTATATTAGGTCCTTACCTATGAAATTGGTGTTTTGTATGGATATTTTGGGAAATCCTGCATTTTCCATAATAACATTTTATCAGTTTTCTTCACAACGACAAATCCAGAGATAATATTTGGCATGTATCATTAGACAAGCTTTAGTAATATGTGTAATATCACACTTCATAAAAATTATTTATCGTTTTTAAGTGAATGCAAATAAAATGATGTTTTCTGAAGGCACTTAAAAAGAGTTGTCTCCGTGTCCAATTTTAACACAATTAAACTTACAACAAATTATCAAAACAAATCAAAAGAGCTCAAACATATAGTCTATTTTTAGACGACGTAATTATTTTTTAGGCATACTCTGAATCTTAATAGTTACAGACAAAATACAAAGAGAGAAAAAAACACCAATTTCATAGGTAAGGACCCAATACTTGCTTCTTTGTGCTGGTACTACTATGCTAAGCATTACTAGTATTCCAAAAAGAGGGTTAACTAGTCAATTTAGCTTACAAAAGCCGAAAAAATGGCGTATCACAAAAAAAAACAATTAAATTTTTCATTGATGATCTAATCATATTTCAGTGAAACATCAAGGGTACATAACTATAATATCCAAATGGCTACGGTTACCAATTGATTTTTCTAGTGTCTCGCATTTGATACGCGTTTAATCAATTATAATTTTAGTTGACTAAGGTTGACAATTAATATAGCACTAACAACTATGAACTAGCCTAAAATAAGCAGTTACTGCACCACACAGTACTAAATTATGTGGTTATCCAAGATTTCACCTTTCATCTTGGATTGGTTTATTTATGCAATCCATTACAATAATAATTTATCAGTTATCAAATAAGTATTGAGTTTGTCGAAACAAAACTGCGTATAATTATGCCATGAAAATTATTAGAATATAATCATTTCTATAATTAAGTGAAATTATAAATGTATAATTAGTCCAAATGTTTATAAGTGATTGAACTATATCCGGCGTAGGCTCATCACCAGGATAAAGCATGTTTAATATTATCCTGCGAGTTTATCCTCGTCTGTGCTGGTATTGATTAGTGTAATCACTAATTATATGCTCTATGGTTCAATACGGATAATATATTATTATGGATATTGCAATTAATATTTAGAACGCTCACCACCTATGAAATAGCCCAAAAAACAGGGTTTGTGCTTGTGTTGTAGATATTACCTAGATATAGGATATAATTATATATTTTTTATAAAAATATATAAAATAACTTAAGCGTACATAACAGGAAAACCAATAATTGTATTCTTCCTACAAAACATTTGCCGCCACCGTGACTCGATCCTAGAACCATGAACATGGCGACACCACCAAACAAAGTTTAAGGGCAGGTGGACCGTCAAAAGTTATTGTGTCATGACATTAATAGTAGATATTTAATAGCTACAGCTTAAAAGTGGCTTTATTCACTGGGTTCCTTGTCAGATTAGGCTTAGAGTAAATAAGCCGCTTCAGCACACCACCGTGTCAGCTTACATACCTCTTCACACCTCTTTTAAAATAGCTGGGGTATAATGGAACTAATTAGGTAGTGGCAGCGAAGTAGTGACCATTTGGTTATAATACTTGTATTTATATTTTGTAATTCAATTATTCTGTACCTTTATCTTCCTACAACCAATAAATTTCATTTCATTTCAATTCTATGGTGGTATAAAAATATTCCCAGGGTATGTACTGTACCTTGAGCGGGTTGGGCGATAGCCGCGTTTGTGTGATTCACCAGAAATGCCGGCACCAACCAATCAGGCTCTCCGCCGCGACATACGCATTCGAACTGCAGAAACACCCAAGATCTGCCGAAACCAAAAATTTCAAGATTCATCGAACCTGCACCTGTTAAATGGGAGAAACGGGGATTGTTTAGGCTGACTTAGGTCTCCGGGTCAGGGAAGACCAGTGGTGTGCTTTTAACCTTATTGAAGATTTTAAGTGGTTAGTCACTATTCTTTTCTACCACTCTCTCTCATTAGTAATTGGGAACAACTCGCGAAAAAGAATGTTGATCTGCATTCTCAAAAAAAGTTAGTATAAATAAGTCTAGATTCTGGGTGACCAACGCTTACAAGTGAAGAGCTCGGTGGCGTAGTGGTTAGTACGCTTTAGCTTACGATATCGAAAACAAAGCTACCTTCACCGTGATCAGGCTGTGGATGGGTGACCACAACTTTTTGATCTCGAATTTCTCCCTGCTTCGGAAGGCACGTAAAGTCGTTGGTGCCGGCGTGCACAGCATAGGGCCAGCGTGATGGTGTTATGGGCCATACTCCTCATGTGTTTATTTCCATGAGTAAGGCTGCCCAGCAATGGGACGTATATAGGCTGAGCACGTTAGCATATGCAGCTTACATAAACAACACTCAAATATGTTCATCAAAGGTATCTACAGTCAATATGAATAATTCGTATTGAAACACCCTCGTAATCGATAGTTCGTTGGCGCGCCAACGGTATTTGGCGACGAAATATGATACCGATTTGTGTGGTCACAGCGAATCTGTACAAGAATCCCTTACAAGGCTATTTTTAAATATGTCGTGTCACTGGGCTTGTGTTAGTTTAAATCCATAAGGTATAATAGCTTTAGAGAGTAGTGTATTTTGTACAAAAGTAGTTGTGTATTTTGTTTGTTTTGTAAGTATGTTTTAGTAATAAATAATAAAAAAAAGAATCTTAATGGTGTTTGCTTACATACATACATAAAATCACGCCTGTAACCCCGAAGGGGTAGGCAGAGTCAAAGGAGCACTGTGTTCCTTGAGACCACATTTAGCCATACAAAAATTGGGTTTGGATATATGAAAAATCACGAAAGAGTAATTAAACAAGTGGCTAGCTCATCGCCTACACAATCACAGAGCCAGTACCCAATACGCCATTATTCACCTTTTACGACATGCTAGGCAAGAAAATCAGTTGGTACATTCTTTTTGGTGTTTGCTTATTTACCGTTAATTGTCAAATGAAAAATATGTTAATGTTTGTTATTTTCTGCTGACTCAAAAAGGTGTTTTTTTTAAAGCAGGTGGTTAAAATGTCGTGATATGACAGCTTGTCCAATAGTTGAATTTTCTAATTTTACTAAAGTTAAATAATCCTAGACAATTTAACCGCAACACGCTGCTGGGATTAGTAAAATGGCGGCTGGCGGCAAGCAGATGTACGAGTATTGCTTCGAATTTTCATCGCAAATTTAACAATTTGTCGAGCTGATGTCATCAATTTTGGCGTTTCCATTGACGCTTTTGGTCTAGATTTTAATTATTGAGGTAATTATTACTACTGATCAAAAACTTTGCATGAGTTAATGTAAAGGCATTTTAACTATCTATTTTCAAATATTAGATAAAGATTCAATGTCGTACTAGACATAATGTTTATTACCAACAAGTGCAGATACCAAGAATGATAATATATTTTAAATCGTTGCGGGAACCATAAACATTTGGAAATATGGCATCTGCTTTGGTCAATTACTCGTAGAGCCGCGGCCCCGGCGACAGCGAGGCTCAACCACAAAAGCAATATCGCGTGATAGTGGGCATTATGCTCATATAATCTGTCTGAAACTTGTTATATTCAACCAAAAACTTTACAAAGATACAAAACTCGCTACGCAGTGCTTTTATAGAAAAGTTTTGAGATGTAAATAATATCAATAAATATAAATCAGAGGAAGTCTCTAAAATCACAATCTGTATCAATGCTAGATGTTTTTATGAATAGAATACCTAAATTGGCAATCGCACATAATGCTTTATCAAACAGCAGGTGATTAAGGTTAACACTAAAATCAATTAATATTGTTTTAAATTGGTATTTCATTAAGTAGGCCGAAGTCGTGATGGCCAACTTTCATGCTTTCGTTTCCGCTTCCGCTATGTTCCAGCTAACATCAAAACACAGCCTAATAATCACACAGGCGCTAGTTCTCGCGACTGGAGTAAATGTGGTAATAAAAACAATAAATTTATATTGCTTGTTTTGAAGTGCAATGGTTATGCTACGTAAAGCCAAGGTCTTTGCTAAGCCTTGGTATTGATGCTGTAATGAATAAAAAACATTGAGTACTAAATTTTCTAAATAAAGAACTGAAATCTGCCTGTTACTGATGAAGTAATCTGGAGGCAAAAATTAATAGAAATTGAGCAGAACTATTATCATGAAGCAGTAATATAAAATATTGTCAAAGTAAATATTTTGTATTTCTTTCTGCTTGCGGTAAAATTAAGTTCCTATGCTTATTTCTTACGAGTAAAAAGACCGGTTAATGTATCCTTGCTAGGAATAGGTATTGCAACCATCAGTCTCAAGTGTTAATCCACAAACACTCAGAACCCTATAGAGCAATACACCGTGGAACAGGCATGCAAAAATATAATGGCAGCGAGAGATGTCGCAAAAAAAATTTCGGTTTGAAACTGGCGTGATATCGTTTTGTGAAACGACTGATAAGAGTATGATTAACAAACTGGAATTACCTGTACTGTTTTAAGGTTACCAGTTAGTAGTTACGTCAATCGATGGAGTTCCCTCTACGTCATCAACACTATCAGTTACCTGAACGCGCGCAAAACACAACAGGAAATGTGTGGTAATCATGAATGATTACTTACGTTGTCCAAAATTATATTCAGCAATCGCGCACAAGGTTTTGTTTTTGTTTGTTAGTATGAATAATTAGAATTGTTATTTGCCAAAACACATGAAATCGCGGAATTCGTGCCTAATGATTACCTATTATCATTGGTACTTGTGTAGGTAAATTACTTTTATTTGCAAAAGTCACGTAAACTATAAAATTGTTCTACGACATGTAGCTAGTATATCTTGCCTATAAAATTGGAGATTCTCACATTTTCTCCTTCTTGCTGTTTTTCCACTCTCGGTGGGGGGGCACAACGTGGTCGTCTCCTTCCATTCTTCCCTGTCGCTCATCTCATTCACTTGTTTTATTCTGTCATCTCTCTTCTTCTGTCTCCTTTTATTCCCCTAAAAATTAAATGTAATACAACAATAGACTTCACTAACTAAAATCATTTATTAAGAATAACTTCTTAATAAATGATTTTGGTGAATACTTTAAATAATCTATTATTTTTATTCTGTTTTATCTGTGCTAAAGCCTATTGACATAGATATTTTTAATCTGTATCTCTCTCTTCTCTGCAAGCGTTTGTAACGGCATGTACTGTGTTTCAATAAAAGTCTATTTTAATAATTTTAAGTGAGTTTCGCTGTATTTTGGACCTCATCATATTTTTCATGGTCCTTCGACGGAGTAACGAAGAAATTTCAGTGCATTTGTTGCGTGTGTTAACAAAATTTGCCGGTCGGCCGTATAGCATAGTGACGTGGCGTGGCCTACGTGACGCGCGTTCGAAAAATGGCGCATAGCGGCGAAAGGTTCGATGACGCCAATAATGGCGAACTTGCACAAGAAAAGTTGAGGCTTGTAAACACAAGAAGATACATTAAAGGCCGTATAACACTTGTGGAGAACGAGCTGGGGGATATTACCACCGTGCAAGCCATCGCATCCCTAGATGTTGCTGCTGAACGACTAAATAGTCTTTTCACGAGATTGGAGGACGTGAATCTCAACTTGGAAACAATGGATTCAGCCGAAAGCACCGAAGGATCGAAAATTGAATGCAAGTGCCAGAAACTTCTGATTGAAATACGTAAGCGGCGTGAAGAAATAATGCAACGACGCTCCATGTCGCCGGCGTGTGAGTCGACGACGCAGGAGCAACAGTTTAAACCGAATCTTCCTAAAATATCGCTACCTAAGTTCAGTGGAAGTTATGGAGATTGGCTATCGTTCAAGGATTTGTATGTAACTATGGTGCACGGTAATGAAGATCTTAGTCCCGTACAGAAGTTCTACTACTTGAAGTCGTGTTTAGTGGGTGAAGCCGCTTTTTTGGTTACGACTTTGGAGTGTACTAACGAAAACTACGAGAAGGCATGGTCTGTTATAACGTCACGGTATGACAACAAGGTGCTTATAGCTAATTATCATTTACAACATATCTTGTCTTTGGATAAAGTTAATGGTAAAAGTTATACTTTAAGGAAATTAATGAATGATTTTATGCAATATTATAATTCACTATTATCACTTAATATTTCAAAGCTAGAAGACATTATTCTAATACATATTTTGTCTACAAAATTAGATTATAGTTCCTTGCGTGATTTTGAATTGCAAAGAAATTCCAGTGATTTCCCTAGTTTGCAACAATTCCTAAATTTTATTCAGCAGCGCTGTCAAGCATTGGATATGCTTTGCCGTGAAGAAACATTGACTAATACCAAATATATGTCTGTTGTAAAGAACACTGCTCATGCTAATGTTGGTGTGGACAGCAAAAATCATGGTAAGTCAATTTGTTGTTTATATTGTAACAAAAATCATTCCATTTTAAAATGTTTTAAGTTTTTGAAATTGTCATCGGCTGATAGACAAACATTTGTAATTAATGCTAAGCTATGTTTTGTATGTTTATCAAATAAACATAATACTTATAGTTGTACAAGAGATACTGTTTGTAAAAAATGTTTACAAAAACATCATACTATATTGCACCTTGATTCACAGGCATGCCATATGACTAGTGCCAGCAGCCCCCCTAATAATGAGCCCCAAATCAATTCCCCCACAAATATTGTAATGACATCTTCAATAATTACACATAAATATAATGCCTCTGTATGTCAGGTATCCCTTCTGCCAACTGCCTTAACATATGTATTTGACAGTGAAGGTAATCAATATGACTGCACGGTGCTCTTGGACATAGGTAGCCAAAAAAATTACATTAGCTCTGCCTTTGCTAATAAATTAAAATGTGTTGATTTTGAAGTTGCAAATCAATCTGTGGTGGGGTTGGGTGGTCATACATGTAAAATAAAGCAAATGGTTGCTTTATCTGTACATTCTAACTGTTCTGATTTTAAGTTTTGTTCAGAATTTGGTGTATTAGAATTTATTACTGATCCTTTACCATTGGTAAGTGTTTCCAAAGAAGTACTGCCCTCTCTTATGCATTTGCATTTAGCTGACCCTAATTTCAATATCTCTAAGGAGATTGATATGATACTTGGTGTTTCGTGTTTTGCCAAATGTCTTAGAGAAGGAAAACTGGAATTAGGCCCCAATATGCCTACATTATTAAACACTGCTTTTGGATGGATATTTTGTGGTGAAATGTCTGTGACAGGTCGACATGTTACAAGTGTAAAGAATCCTTGTTATTTGTCTATCCTTCATAATGATATTAAAAGATTTTGGCAATTAGAAGAGATGCCTAATGATAATATTTTGTCATTTCAGGAAAAAAGATGCGAGCAGGTATACCTAGATTCTGTATCCAGGGATAAGGATGGACGATATTATGTAGATCTGCCAGTTCATGAAGAGCTTCTGCCTAAGTTGGGTAATTCTTATAATATTGCTTTTCGTTGTCTTATGTCATTGGAAAGGAAATTCCAGACAAACCCTATTTTTTTTAAAGAATATAAAGCATTTATACATGATTTTATTACGTTGGGCCATGCACATTATATTGATATAAATCCTCACAAAGATGATGATATAGAATATTATATGCCTCACCATGCTGTAGTGAAGGAAAGCTCCTCTACTACTAAACTTAGGATTGTTTTCAACGGTTCACAACCTACTTCATCTGGTTTGAGTTTAAATGACATACTTCTTGTGGGTCCTGTTGTGCAGCCTGATATGTTTACTATACTTCTTAGATTTCGTACCTATATTTATGTATTTGTGTCTGATATAACTAAAATGTACAGGCAAATTAAAGTGAAACCTCAGTATCAGACACTTCAGCGTATTTTATGGAGAGATGATCCATCTCAGGATGTAAAGTGTCTTCAGTTGAATACTGTTACATATGGGACAGCATCTGCCAGTTATCTTGCTACTAGGACTTTAGTAAAATTGGTGGAGGATGAAGGTGAGAGTTTTCCTTCTGCCTCTAAGGCTATACTTAACAGTACTTTTGTTGATGACATTTTACATGGTGAAAATGACCTTTCTTCTGCATTAAATACTATGAATGAATTGCAATTATTACTGAGTAAAGGTAAATTTGAATTACATAAGTGGTATTCTAATAACTGTGAATTAATGTCACACATTCCTCGTGAAAAACATGAGAAATGTCAGTTCTCTTTTAACAATAAAGAAGGCTCTTCTATCAAAACATTGGGATTAAAATGGGAACCATCTTCAGACAAATTTCAAGTCCATGTCCCTAAATATGCAACTTCAACTAATTATACCAAACGAAGCATTTTGTCAGATATTGCAAAGGTCTATGATCCCTTAGGTTTTATTGCTCCAGTTACAGTTTATGCAAAATTAATAATGCAAGATATTTGGAAGGAAAATATTGGTTGGGATTCTAAAGTATCTGATGCTGTTCTGAATAAATGGAAATTATTTTGTGCCAATCTTGAATGCTTGAATGTTATTTCAGTGCCTCGTCTTATGCTTAGTCCGAATGCAGAGTTGGTTGAGCTTCATGGCTTCGCAGACAGCTCCACGAAGGCATATGGCTGTGTCTTGTATATTCGCTGCAGTCATCCTGATAAAACTACAGTCCACTTAGTCTGTGCGAAGACACGAGTTGCTCCTCTCAAGCATGTTACTCTGCCCAGGTTAGAGCTTTGCGCTGCACTTTTGCTTACCAAGCTTATGAGCACTGTTTCCAAAATTTTAAGTATTCCATCTGAGAACTTATTCTATTGGACTGACTCCATGATCACAATTTGTTGGATTAAAAATGATCCTGCTAAGCGAGACGTTTTTGTGTCAAATAGGGTTGCTCAAATTCAAAGCTTGTCTCTAAAAGACAATTGGTTTCATGTAAAATCTTCAGAGAATCCTGCAGATGTTTCTTCACGTGGTTTGGAACCACAGGAGCTTCCCAACTGCAAGATATGGTTCTCGGCGCCCCACTGGCTTTCACAGCCTGACTCACCATGGCGTCACTCAGCCCAAGTGATCCCTAGTGACTCAATAGGCACTGAAACTTATAATGATAAGCCAAATGTATCACTACTCACACATAAAAATAATAAAAACGAATTTTATGATTTATTTGAAAATTATTCTAATTGGAATAAATTGGTGAGAGTTGTGGCCTTTATGTTGAGGTTCACTAACAATATTAAAATGAATCAATCTAAACTTACAGGTTTTTTAACTAGCATAGAGCTTAAAAATTCATTCATTTTTATAATTAGATGTGTGCAGCATGTACATTTTCAAAGGGATATTGATGGTTTTGTTTCCTCAAAGCTTGGTTGTGGTTCTAAGTCTATAAAATACCTGAACATATTTCTAGATGGCGAGAAAATGTTGCGCGTGGGCGGCCGCTTGCTATATGCAGATATCCCGGTTGAGCAAAAATTTCCTTTGCTATTGCCAGCTCGATGTCATGTCACTAACTTATTGATTCGGTATGAGCATGAGAGACTATTGCATGCAGGTACGCAGACAACATTATCCAGCTTGCGGAGATTTGTTTGGCCGCTGAATGGACGAAACTCCGTGCGTCATTTAATACACAAGTGCTTGCGATGTTACAGGTTTAAGTCTGAAGTTGCTTCACAAATAATGGCTAATTTGCCAAAATGTCGCGTAACACCCTCTCGACCTTTTCTTTTCACAGGTATAGACTTTGCTGGTCCACTGTCAGTCAAGGTAGCCCGCATGAGGAAACCTATCATTACTAAAGGTTATATATGTCTTTTTGTGTGTCTAAGCACTAAAGCAATTCATATAGAACTTGTTTCAAATCTCACTACTAAGGAATTTCTAAATGCAATGCGTAGGTTCATTTCTAGAAGAGGTAAATGTGCTAAAATATTGAGTGATAATGGTACTACATTTCATGGGGCTAAAAATGAGCTTCATGAGTTGTATAAAATGTTTAAAAACGATTTCGAATTAATTTCTGATTTTGTAGCTTCAGAAAACATTGAATGGCGTTTTATAATTCCTCATTCAGCTCATTGGGGGGGGATATGGGAAAGCTGTGTAAAACTAATAAAAAATCATTTAAAAAGAGTATTAGGTAATACTGTACTCTCTTATGAACACTTGTATACCCTCTTAACACAAATTGAAGCTATTGTGAATAGTCGACCATTAACTCCTCTAAGAGACTTGGATGGTGAAGAGCAGTGTCTCACACCAGCTCATTTTTTAATAGGAAGCAGCCTAACATCATTCCCAGAAGGTGATTTCACAAAATTTCCTGATAACAGGTTGGATATATATCAACAGTTATGTAAAATTCGACAAACTTTCTGGAAGCGATGGAAGGCTGACTATTTGAATACATTACAGATGAGGTACAAATGGTATAAAAAAAATCCTGATGTGATATTAAATTCCATTGTATTATTAAAAGATGATAATCAGCCACCAATGTCTTGGCCATTAGGTCGTGTAGTTGAATTATATAAAGGTAAAGATAATCATATAAGAGCTGTTATTGTAAAAACTAAAACAGGTTTATATTCTAGACCTATTACTAAAATTGTTCCGTTACCACTTGAACAAAATAATTCAATTGTAACTTGACTTAGGTACATAATTTTCAAATATTTAAGAATACTAAAACATAAGTTTTGTTTTAATTTCTTGTTCCTATTGCAACATTCAATTATTGTTGCAAATGGTATTTAGAATTTATTTCTAATGTTTAGTGTCACCAAAATATAGTGTGGTTTCATTTAGTATGTTCATTACCTAAGTTTCATATTGTTAATAAGTAATATATAGATATATAAGACGTCCATAACATTTTGCACTTTCTAAATGATGTGTAGAACACTTTAATTATACTATACATATAAATATATTGTTTAATTCTACTTTCTGGTATAGTTTAGATATTTTATATGTCAAAAGCATATTCTTAGTTCTTTTTTTTTATTATTTAAATCTTAACGATTGAAATATGTAATTTCAATGGGGCGGGTGTATGGTGAATACTTTAAATAATCTATTATTTTTATTCTGTTTTATCTGTGCTAAAGCCTATTGACATAGATATTTTTAATCTGTATCTCTCTCTTCTCTGCAAGCGTTTGTAACGGCATGTACTGTGTTTCAATAAAAGTCTATTTTAATAATTTTAAGTGAGTTTCGCTGTATTTTGGACCTCATCATATTTTTCAGATTTTAATGTGATATTTTTAACGTGAAGCAAAAACTGAGAAACTCGATCAACTTGTTTTCTTTTGAAAGTAGTTCAAAGTTTAGTTCTTTGGGCAAATTACTTTTCAACGTAGTTTTGGCTTTAACACATCCAGCTGTAGTATGAGCAACGTTATATGATATTTACCACGTTTCTATCACGCCCAATTGTCAAATTCTATAGAATTGATAAAAACACGATAATTTCATTATGCGGTGTTTATGCAAAGAGGGCAGAGTTTGTGATAATATTGAACTGGATGTGTAAAATAGGGAATTTTATATATTTTTAATAAGCTTCAACTTCCTAGATCATTTAATTGCAATATCCGTTGCTACCAGAAGATTTCATTCAAATATAACCCGCGGTTTTTCCTCAAATTCTATTTATATTTATATTTAGCATACTCAAAGTAGGTATATGCTGCCTGCGGAATTCTGCGAAGCGTTGATTTATCCAGTATCCTTTATAGAGCTTCGTGAAATTGAATGACCCAGTAAAACAGGTAATAACCTGTTCAGATGAACCATTCCTGACATGCCAGAGATGAATGTCTGTCAGAGGATCTCGCTACAAAAACCAAGGCCAGGTGCCAGTCGTGTCTTTTTACAGTCAGAAAAGTTCGCGGTAGGCCAAGAGATTTTTTTATGAAGAGCTATTTAATAAAGTAGCAAAGTAAACTCAGTCAATTAAGTCAGTCAAGTTAAAAAAAAAATAGGTAATTATTTTATTAAAATAATATTTGTTATTTAGTGCTGCCAATTATGTTCGCTACTAAGGAGATAGTGGAAATGGCTGTGTGGGTATGAGATCGTTTCTCTGCCACACGCGCGCCTTTATAATTATGTCTACAAAATGTATCATAAATTTCGCCGACGCTGTTATGTTAACTATGAAACGTCCTTAAGTAGAAAGTAGTAGTAGTATAATATAATATATTAAACAAACGACCTCTTGCATGAGTCGCAACGTTTATCCTACTAATCTCATGCAGTCTACAGATTACCCACCAAAAAAAGTAACAAAATAAAATTCTGTAAACCGCCTTCGACTGCAAAATTGCATTAGTATGTCATCTAATATCTATTATCTTCCACAATAAACACTACTAAAGCCAAATGTTGTAGATATTAAATTATATGATATGATATGCGTCAAGTACGTCAAAATATCACACGTTCTAACCGTACTGACTGTCGTGTATTAATCTATCAAAGTCCACACACCAGGCACAATAGAAAAATCTAATGTTCGTCAATGTCGGCGTTCACTTTTGCAAGCGATTTTTTGAAAGCGCTGTTCGCCCGCTTGCGCTTGTTTGCTGATACCTGTTAAGTTCCAGTTATCAGATTAGCTGCTAGACCGATCTGTTCTATGACCTCTTACAGATATGAGATGATAGCTATCGGACGAAAGTAGGGGTTTGTCCCATAAATATGTCATGACAGGGGACAAAACCGCGGGACATTCTCATTTCTGCAGTACGGTCCCTGGGATGCCATCTGGAATTCACCACACTACCTGAAAGAATATTGGGCATTGTGGAGACACAAGGAGTTAAAGTAGGTAGCTGTGCACTGCGGCCAGCGATTCCAGAGTGGTCAGCTACTCGGGAGTACTATATATACGTAATAGTTACGAGTAGGTACTTTCTCTTATTCGCGTGACACACTCACGCCATTTACGAATGGGTTTACTCCAAAATGGGCCATGGGCTTGGCTGTTTTTAAGCGCATCCACGCTAGAACAGGAATTATTGCCAAGAACATAGCAGGCATTAACTCAGTCCATTAACACTTAATATATCCACACTATTATCCGGGTATACATCATTCGCCTATAGTAGGTGTCTAAAAGGCGACAAATGGACGTAGAACTGCTCAACCATCAAATAGCTTATAGCGGCGGCGGGCTCACCACCACCACGCTAAGCAGATGTGCAGTCACTGCTTGGTGAAGCGCAGACTATGGCAGTGGACTGCTTTTGCGGTGCTTTTGCCTAGTCTCTGACTTACCCTTGGGGGATAATAGTCGTGATTATATGTATGTCTGTACGCACCTTTCGCTTCAGCTTCCGTTAATGTCTTCATGCCATTGCGCTACTTAAAAGTGTTTTCAGCCTGCCCTTAACGCCTTAACGTCCCCGAGTTGGTCTTGGTCTTCCACCTCCAAGATTCCCTCCCGAGTTATCCACCTGCCGCGTTAGGCAACTTTCATTGCTCTCAATATGCCCAAATCACCCAAGCATCAACTTTCTCAATTTACACCTCTACATTTTTAGGGGGATGTGTGGAGACAACTCTTTGTCTCTCTCCAGTCTCCACTATTACCCTTTTGAATCTATCTTAGTCGCATTGCAGTTTTTGATAATATTGGCATTGTACTCTCTTATGTGAGGCATATTCCGTGCCCATGCGCATCTGTGTTAATGCGGGAGACAGGACGGACGTAGGGCACTCGAGCGACTTCCTTGATTGTGGGAAAATATCTCATTAACCAATTGTCAATTGTCTTTTTAAGTATTTATGTTCCTAATTATGTCTGCAGTACGACTATACAGATAATTAAATTATTAGGTCATTGGAAATCTAATTATATCTGCGTAATAGTTAATAGCTATTAATTAGAATGATTTTATTTTTGGTTTAAAATTTACACAATAATTCATATAAAAACTCATATTGTTACGAGTATAATCATTTCTCACCGTTAAGTACAGTTTGATTGTAAATATCGCTTGCCTCTTATTGTGCCTGGTGCATGGCAAAAGGCTCGCCACTTGTGAAATATCAGTCGAAACAAGTGTTTAACAGCACTGCCCACCCCTTCAGGGCGTAATGATATATTAAGTGTTGTTTCTGTCAATAAGCGGACCATACTCCTTGGGTTTCTCTAAAATGCTTAACGGTGGGAGAGACGTATACTTGAGTATGATTTTAGTTTTATTAAAATGTCTATTAATTTTGTTGAAGTATGTTGTTTACGAAGTTCAATAACCTAGTTTACTTTTCATAAACTTTACGTCACGTTACCACGTTACACGCCCAAAAGAAAAAATGAAATATAGACGCAAACACAACTGACCCACTTGTAGTAACACTTTTATCATCGATGGATAATGGACAGGTGGTAAATATGTTAGCGAATGTAGTTTCATTCAATTTCGAGCTTCAAGAGACTTATAATAAAGCACATAATAACTACAAGTTCTTCATACACAAACACGTTCATCTTAAAATTTCGGCCCATACTAATATTTATGAAAAAGAATTTCACCCTTATTTATACAGTAATATGGTGAATATTTTATAGAGTGGATTTGGTCTTGACTTGTTTAAACAAGTACAAAGCTAGTGAGCATAACACAGGCATATCTTAGAAGAAAATGAAGGACAATGTATAATATTTTAGGTTCAAATCCCCATGCAAATGTTTACGAAGCAATAATGTGAAGCTGCTCACTTGAGCCATTTGATAGCGTAGTAAATAAAGCCTGCCGAAAATAATCAATACCCAATACCCAAAACAAAAATCTTAGTACCTCATTCAAGTTAAAGGATAGCACTAGAAATCATTCGTCAAAGCGGTCATTGTCAAAGTCAGCTGATACCCAGATTTCATTGGTGAGACATTCAGGCTATGCACGTCACCCGTTGCGCCGGCGCGGCGCAGGTAAAGTGCCGAAATGTTTATTTACACGCCCACCCCTGGCGCGAGCGCACGCATAACATTTTTTAGTGCATTAGCACGTGTACTTAACACTGAAATAGTCTTAGTGGGAGAGTGTTTTGGATTGTGTTTGTAGTCGTATTTTGTAGTCACCAACGTGTCGTGAAAAATTTCTTTGATCTTTAGGGTAAGTTTACTTAAATAATGCATTCAAAAATTCAAAATTTCATTTTATTGTAATTATTTTGATTACTAATTTGATTACAGTTCATTGATAGAGGTTCATGACTGATCGACATTTTAGAGATAAGGATAAAATTATGTTTTTGTGATAATTGTAATAATTATCATCTATTCTTACTATTCTACTATTCTTTTATAAGAATGTATGAAACAGGTTTGGCCCCATTCATCGGAACTTATGAACTGTAAAATTTACATAATCTTTCCTGTACCTGATTTATAAACCTATTATTTGTTGTTTTCCTCTATCTATACAAATTTCTACAGAATATTGTTAATGCATATACACGGTGAGTTTTTTTTCGGATCAGTATGGGGAAATTCTAAACTATAAAAGATAGAGAAAAACTCTCTTTGGAACCGTGATCTTAATTTTAGATAAAAAAAAATTTTTTTTTTATCTTAAAAGATTTGGAGAAATCGGTTTAAACAATTTTTTTTTTGTTATTATGATTGTATATCACTATACAAACCAAAAATTGTATCGAGACCATAGGTCTAAAGTTGCTAGAAGTTGTTGAAATTAACGATATAGTATAAAATTTAGTTTAAAAGTTTAACTTAATACGGTGAGTCCTAACGTAAGTTGGGAACTTACGTTAGGACTCACCGTATTAAGTAGCTAAAAAAAATGAAAAAGACTATAAATTATCTGAATTAAATAACTAACATTATGATGAAATTAATGATGACTGATCTTATTTCATCATAATAGCCAGCGACACTATTTAAACATAACACAATATTTCATCACCCCTGTGTCCCCAAAATGTGTAGATCTTTTTCCCTATTATTGTTTTTTAGGTTTCCATAAATTTTGATACTTTGACGTTGGTACCTATATAAAATGTTTTTATACACACTTCAATATAATACTCGTACCTAAATTTTAATAAATATTTAGGGCGTCTTGCAGGATTCGATTCTATCATGTTTTGACATTTTAGCCATAGTAAAAATGTCAAAAAATCACTGTCCTCAGCCTATATACGTCCCACTGCTGGGCACAGGCCTTCATTATGGAGAAACACATGAGGAGTGTGGGCCGTAACACCACCATGCTGGCGCAATGCGGGTTGGTGGGTAGAAACAGTCGCAATAGCGACCGGGACCAACGGCTTAATGTGCCTTCCGAAGCACGGAGGAGCTCGAGATCACATAATTTTGGTCACCCATCCACCATGGCGAAGGTAGCTTTGTTTTTCGAAAGCCAAAGCGTACTAACCACTACACCACCGAGCTCTCACTAAATTAAGTTTAAATCTGAATTTAAATTTCCTGCGGGTTGGGCTAAATTATTTATAATTGACCGTTTACACGTAGGTTTGCGTTTTCACACTTAATTCGGACATTATGTCTTGTCTACTTACTACATGTGAATCGGCCTTAAAAATATGAATGTGTTCTACTGGGAACATCTATACAAAGAATTTTGTGTTTCATGGTAACGATGATTAACGACATAATAAAAATTAAGTAATATCTTTTAATTTTTGCATCATTCATATCATTACCAATTTTGGATGTTACATTGATAAAATCAGATAGCGATAAGTTTCATGCGTTCTAATCTGACAGATGGACTGACAGGTAGCCTTTGCAAGCGTATCGTCGGATCACCACGTTCGCGTCGGTCGCATACCGAACAGTTTCAACTAAAATACAAGTGCCCGTGCGCATGTAGAATTCCATTATTGAATGGAAAATGGTACCGTTAATGTCAATGATCCTTTTACACTGTTTTAATTAGAACAAACATACATTAGAACGATGACGGCCTCCGTGGTCGAGTGGTCTGTATGCCGGTCTCAAGGCGTCCGCGTCGCCATCTTGAGAGTTTCTGGATTCGATCCCCAGTGGGGGCAAATGTTTGGGTGATGAACTTTCAGGTATTTGTTCTCCAGTCTTGGATTTTTATATATATTTATTCATATTCAGGATATTTATATGTATTATCTATTAAATATATTTTCCATCATCTAGTGTCCGTAACAAAAGCACCATAATTGCTAAAAATGGGGCTAGTTAATAGGTGTGAATGTTTTTTAGATATTTATTTATTTATTAATATTCCAATCGAAAAACCAATTTAATAGTCAAAAGAAATGGATTATGAAAATATGTGTAAAAGTGATGTAGCCGGTTGAATATGTCTGGTGCATTATCAATATTGATAAGCAATCATAATCGTTGTTTATTTAGCATGCGATAAGTGATAGATAACGAATCAGTCATGCACGTACTACTTTATTTTGAATATGCAATAGCCTTGTGTATGTTGTTTAATAAAAAAAATATAGCAATAAATAACACAACTCTGCCTCTGTTCGCCAGCGCCGGCCGCCGGCGTGGCTTCAAAACGACTCTACTCTACGTTTTCATAATGATAAAATTAATAACATAACACATAAAATAACTTCACGCCTCTTTCCCCGAAGGGGTTGGCAGAGCTGTTAAACACCCACATTTCGACATATATGTTAGGTCCCCATGTAACTGGTGGCGAGCCTGGTGCCATGCACCGGGCACAATGTGAGGCAAGCGATATTCACAATGAACTGTACATAAGTCCAACTCAACTCAATATCACATAGTAAGTAATTATTTGTTTTATGTATTTTACATTGGCTTTTTTGTGTGTACAAAAGATAGTAAAATAAATAGTCTTTATGTCTGTAATATTGAGTCCTTACCTATGAAATTGGTGTTTTTATTCTGTCTTAGCAATTTGTCCGTAACTATTAAGTTTCAGAACATTCTTATAAAATAATTGCCTCTTCTAAAAATAGACCATATATTTGAGCTCGTATTATTTAATTTGATAATTTTTTGTAAGTTTTATTGTGTTAAAATAAGACACAAAGACAATTATTTTTAACTGCCTCCCGAATACATCATTTGATTTGCATTAACATAAAAACGATGAATAATTTTTATCAAGCGTGTTCACACACATATTGCTAAAACTTGTCTAATGATACATGCCAAATATTATTATCTCTGGATTTGTCGTTGTGAAGAAAACTGATAAAATATTAGTATGTAAAATGCAGACATCCCCAAAATCTCCATACAAAACACCAATTTCATAGGTAAGGCCCTAATATTTAAGGCATGTACTTGTAGTAAAAGGGTAAATCGTAGTGCCTTCTAACCAGGCATTCTGATAGAGCATGCTAACAACTACAGTTCGATCTATAAGTTAGATAGTCACCAAAATTTTCCTTCCGTTTGTAAGTTGTTTACTTTTCTCCCATTATGCAAAGTAACAGAACCATCAGATAGTGCCAGAGATGGTATCTTGTGTAGGAAGTGACGGCATTCACTCATGTTTGTGCGCCTCTGATCAATATCGGACACGGAAGCCTTCGGACATGCATTCGAATCCGTTGAATTATTTATGTCAAGCAGGGGAAATCACAGTAACTCTAGTACATTAACGATACTACCCACCCTTAAGCACTGACACCCAGTTGCAGAAACGAACTTTAAAATTTAATGTCAGCATTATCTCTAATGCTCCATTTAATTTATTTATTGAAGTGTCAAAAGAACACCTTAGCATAGTTTTACGTTGCACAAAACAACATTAGCACCCTGCCAATGCTAAAGAGACATTAGCTAGAACTGTTTTGTGTGAAAACCATAACTTTAATGAACTTTAAAGTTTTACTGTCTCATTAACAAATATCGTCCTTAAAAAATCTCTTTTTGCAACTGAGTGTGAGTGTGTCTGGGTGTAAAAGATAAAGAAATGATCGAAATATTTTCGTTTTGGCCAGAGACCCAAACCTTGCATTAGCCAAACTTTTTGCTCGACAATTGACAAAAGCAAACTTCCGTTAAAAAGTAAAATGTCATGCTTTCTGTAACATGACACATTTCAATAGGTTTACTTATTGGAAAATCAGAACCTTTATGAACTATTTTTAGAGACGAGCGCTGGTTCGCAAATATTTTTGTGATTCATAGATAAAAAGAAGTTATTATCAATTTCCATGCCTACTTCATCTGTAATCACTCCACTCGATCTTGGAGTCACTCATCCAACCGCTTTCAGTCACCAAATGATGAGGTCGTTTTTTATTTATACTATATTGGGAGAATCGTAGCACCGAGCTGTACCGATCTAAGCTTACCCCAACGGGAAACAGGCGCGATTGTAGATAAATAAAGGTATACATTGGAATATTTGTTACTACATACATAAAACATGTAAATCCCTGTAAAATTTGGGTTAACAGGCCAATAGCTCTAAAACACGCAATATCAAAATTTTGACAAAGGTTGACAAAGCATATAAACATTCTTTTTTCATTTCCAAACTGAGAGGTACTCCGCCACAGTACTCCGCTGATAGTACTCTGCGTTGGCATTTAGTGATTTGGGGGTAAAACCGCCTCTATGACCCTCCCCCACTTTCTTCACCGTTTATTTCAATTAGAGATAGTGATTTATATAGTGCTTTCAAACCAGATGCAATAATGAAGGTCGTTAACCAAACTGGTGGCAAACTGGCTGACATAATCCAGCCATGCATAATGTTATTATGATAATATTAAAATGTCCCGCTAATATCTACAATTAAATTGCAATTATACATTATGATGCACCTCATCTATTATGTAAGCTTCCGTAACTATTTACATATAGAGTACCTATTAAATAACTTAGGGATATAATTAATTTTATGCAGTTACAGAAATAATGCTATGAGCACGAGTCCGATTGCGATGTGGTTGCGGCTGGATGGGTTTTCCCGTTGATTTTTCGTCTGTTAGATTAGAATAGAAAAATATTTTCCTATTAGTTCTCAATAAATCTTTGTCTTCCAGAATTACAAGACAAAGATTTACGTGACAAGTTCCTAAAGTACATAAAAGTTTTTTTTTATCTATCCTTCTTGCTTCAAAATGCAGTTATACCGCTGCTGGATCTCAATTCTTTTCCACCAAGCCACGTTGGTGGGACGGTACCTTTTTCTACAAGTACTCATAAAGATCTACCGAAAAGATAAAATCTCCAAAAAGCAAATTGTCATCCGCTTTGAAGCAAATGAAACAGTTTGACGTTAAGAGCTTTTTTTCTTTTAAACAGAACAGGTACCTATATAATTTTGAAATTACTTAACTGGGTAAACTCATCAGATACCAGACTCCAGACCACGCTCCAGACACAATAGTTTAATTTATTCTTGGCATTCCGAAATGTCATCCAGGATTAAAATGTTTTAACAAAACTGCCTGTTTTTTTATCTGAGAGTTCATGTGAAAAAATTCGTACTTAACTTAAATTTCTGTCTGAAAATTATAAAAGATTTTGCTCTTAATAAATCCTCCATTATTTGGCCTAAATGAATAGAGGCCTGCAATTTGTCTAAATTCGATTACAAATTCAGCCACATTATGCCTAATTACAAAAGGCCTAACAGCCGATTAGCAGCTATTAACATAACACTGATTAATTCGTAAACTTAGTATTCCTATCATTGAGGTATTTACAATATCCATATTGTTTCCTGTCCGGTTTATGGGAATTCCTCTGTCAATTATTGCGCGTGTATCTGGACCGCGAATTGTTATCTATCCGCCTGATTTTCCTTTTGAAACCTGTATAAATTAGTTGGCGAATTAAATAGAATTTATTTTGGTTACAGACGCGGCAGGAATATGTTGTAGTGTAGTATATTGATATTTGAGTAGAAGATGTCAAGGCTGGATCGGAGAGAGCAGGATGCCTCCAGATGCAATGGACAGCGAGGAGACGGAGCGGCTCAACGTGGAGTACCAGCCCTCGCGCCCGGGGCGGCGGATCCTGCCCGACGAGGAGGAGCCCGTGCAGGCCTGGGTGGAGCACGAGGCGGACAGGTCTGGCGGTAGCGCGACCAATAGTCCTGGCGAGAACAAGCGCCTACTGGGCCCCCACCGCCAACCACCGCAGAAGATCGAGTCACTACTGCAGGCTGGGCTTACTCTAGGAGTTCCCAACATACCCAGGAAGCACAACAAGTACCCACTAACGCCAAAATGCGTAAAGGAGAGGCAGAAGACCAAATTCGAGAAACGGAAAGATAAACTAAAAGCCATCCTAAAGCCACCATACTTCATACTCTCGATGATAATTGTCATTGTAAGTATTCAGTTTTATATAAAATGGTTACTCGTAATTTTTTTATGATAAACTTATGAAGTTCTCATCGTTCATCCGGATTTTTAATCATTTACTTATTAAATAATCATTTGTAATTTTATTAACTCAATTTCATGATATTGATACAGGGGTCGGAACCGCTATTGAAACGTTTCGAACCGTTCTTTGTATTACGTTCGAAACGAAAACGAAATGGGAACGTTATCAAAAACCAGTTTAATGGGCGGGGCTTGTAAGCGCGGGTAGGCTGGCGAGTCATCGCCCGCCGGCGCTACAAAAATAAACGTTTTTATTAAAATAAAAACGTTTTACCAAATCATAATTTTTTTTGTTCTTCATGAAGGTTTTTTATAACGTTCCGTTCGAGCATAAAGAAAACTTTAAGTTCATTATTTTCTGATATATGAGCTGTTCATGTAACATAGGCAGCGAGCCTGTTTTTTATTTTTCTTGGTTATTATTGGAATTATTCTTGTCTTTAGATCTGCATCCACCTGTGGCTGGGCGACGAGGCCCGCGCGAAGCTGGAGTGGTCTCCGGGCGCATGGCGCCGCGAGCCCTGGCGGCTGCTCACCTACGGCTTCGTGCACGCCACCACCACGCACCTGGCTCTCAACGCCATCGTCGCCCTCTTTGTAAGTCCTTAAAATCTGCAATAGCTTCTCGCCTCGTTTCCAATTGTATTTGGAGTCACAGCGATTTCTTCTACAACTTTTTGCTATCCTCATCATATATTTTTTAGTCTTCATATCCATAATTTTACTTTTCACACATAACCATCTAAATTTTATGGGAAATAGTCTGCGTATGAATTATAAGCAAATCATTTCTGAAATTGATGAGTAGTCAGCTGACTCGTCACTCCAGGGATCTTTCTGGGTCACTGATCCTTTACCAATTTAATGTCATCACCACCAGTGCTGTTTACCCGAGCTGCTCATTGAGGAGTGACCGTTGGTGAGTGTTTGTTTCTATGTGGTGTATATAAAGAGCGTGCGTGTTGTGCAGGTGGGGTGGCGGCTGGAGCACGAGCAGAGCTGGTGGCGCGTGTGCGGCGTGTGGGCGGGCGGGCTGGCGGCGGGCGCGCTGGGCGCCGGCGCGCTGCAGCCGCGCGTGCGCGTCGTCGGCGCCTCCGCGGCAGTCTACGCGCTGCTCACCGCGCATCTGCCTAATGTTTACTTCAGGTACACACATACCTAATTGCAATTGTTAGAGTCCGTTCGAATCCTTTACATGTTATTTCTTAACAGAATGTCTTTCAGCATTTTTTATCGAAATATATAAACGCTCGGGGCTGTTTAATAAAAAAAAATGACAAATATTTCATCATGGAGTTGGATGCCTAAAGAAGTTCAAAAATAGCTTGGACAACAGGAAAAAGTTGGCCACACAATCCATCCATATTTTAAAATAAAGGCACCTAGCCTTGTTTTTAATCGGGCCTTTCAATATTTCTTATACTCCCCGACTGTCCAACGCGACTCGATAGTTAAGTAACCTTCGGTTGCAGGTTCCGGCACATCCCGTTATGGTGGTTCCGGCCGCTGGCCGTGGTGGTGCTGTGCGCGTCGGAGGCGTGCTGGGGGCTGGTGTTCGCACCCGCGGTGACGTCAGCGGCGACGTCACCGCTCACGGCAGCTGCGCGCGCACAAGACACCGAGCACGTGGCCTGGGCTGCGCACGCGCTCGGCGCTGTTGTGGGCGTCCCTTTAGCTTTCATACTGTTCAATGGTAAGCTTGTTTTTTATACCACACCGTTAAACAAGCACATGACTCATCTGATGGTAGTTATTTACTCTATCTCTCTCTAAACATCTCGATTTTATAGCACATTTGAATAATAAAGTATATTGTATCGTCAGCTTTGACGTCTACAATAAGACGAATAAGACGAATAACTCTACAAAGAAGAAGGACTCTACTCTTTATACTCTTTTTTATCCTTATCGAGGCACCTGCCGAACCTTAAATGCAACGTATACGTGCAAACAATATTTTATTTTAATATTGTCTTTATTTGTTTCAGGCGAAAATAGTAACAAGACTGTAATCAAGATATGCCGCGTGGTGTCCGTGCTGACGTTAGCTGCCGGCGCCATCGCAGCGGCGCTACACTTCACCGTCTTTTACGACCCTGACAGTGACTGATCCTTTCAGTTTGAGAAGTTTGAATTTAGAATTATCCATTGCATGATTTGGAGAAAGAGGTTGTTGACCTTAAAAATGTTAAGCGATAGCTATATCGCCTAATTTTCAGCATATCTTTGGATGAATACGCGTCAATCTCAGAATAGTATCTGTCTTTCAATATTTTTATATTAAATTTCAAATTTAGTTTTACTGTTCAAATTGGTAAAATTGACAGAAACCTTGGTGTCTCAAAAAGTAGTACTAGAACACTAAATTCAACAACCAATTTTCTTTAACATTGACTGTCAATATTTATAAGAGTATTGAAATACCTAATACTGTTTATATTTGATCTTGAACAGGTAATTTAAAAAGTAAGCGCAATTCAACTTCTCCGTCCGTTTAGTGTATCTTTTGATATAGGTACATATTATACATTTTTGAATACCGACTTATTGCTAAGTTCACTTGACTCATAAGGTGTTAGTTCTATCTTTATCACGATAAATAGAAATAAGAGAGACTGCATCATTTTGGGCTCAAAAAGCCATCTAAAGGTCTATTTGCTGTTTCAGTTTAAGTCATTGCGCAAGAGTCGTTTAAGCGAGAGTTGAATAGATCTAAGAACAAAGGTATATTAAGTTTTTCTCGTGCCATAAATAAAACTGAACTGTTGTCGATATCTGTAATTGATGTGATTGTGTTAATAACATTTAATGTAAAGATTTTATTTAAGTTTGTAAATAAAATTAGGTTAGCTATTTTATTTAAGAACTTAGCTCTTTTGATTTCAGTGAAATCGTTTACTTATTGTTTTGCATCAAAACTTTGGCTAGTGATGTTCGAATAAGGTTTTTAATGTTATTCTTTCTTTAAAAAATCGGTATAAAAAGTGTTATCCCGTTTAAGTGTGGGAATAGCAGAATGGCATATCGAGACTGTGATTATCGAATTGACGAAATAAATTGATGATCTATATTGAAATAGATAATTTGATGTTTTGTTTATATTTTGTACCCAACACGCTTAGTTGTTATTTAAATTAGTGGTATTTAGTGCTCTTGTATGAATAAACGTACATATTGGCACAAAGACGTGACCTGTGAAAGTAGGACCATCCCACCCCGGTCTGTCCTGTGCCATCAGAGACTGATGTCTGCTCCTTACGACTTATATCTTTGTGTCTAATGGTATTTTTCATAAATTTTAACGAATTGAGCACTCACTGTCAACAATTGTTTAATAAATGAGAAGTAGACATAGAAAAGTAGGTCTAGTAATGTATTGATATAATTATGATAACTGCAGTGAGGTGTTCCGATTGGAAGGACAAAGGCAGTAATATGCAAGAACAAGCAAACATGGTCCATCGTCGAATTAAGAACCTGTTCCTTATATTTTAGTCAAGTTTAATTGCAAATGTAAGAGAATTTATACAAATAATGTAGAATTTATGTGTAATTAGTTTTAATTCTTCTTTCTACACATCTAAAATATTGATATTAGTATATAGATAACCATTAGTTACTGTACAATACATTTTATAAAGAATACCAGTAACGGCAGCTAACTTTAGTTTATTTATAACGCCCTTTCTTGGATTTTTGGGACGAGGGGATCCACGATACGTTTGTGCATTTGATTGGCGTTCTAGTCATGAAGTAAATACAGCAATGATCAGTAGCCTGTATAATAAATATAATTGTAAGATCTGTGTATGCGTCAGCAATAAAAGAAGAAACTAAAAAGGGAAAGATCGTCGCACATTATAGTATTGAACAGCAGGAAAAGCACTCGATGATTTTAAACATTCGTTCAAAGATTTTATGCTTTAAGTTTCGAAATATGTAATTCGAAAATTACTGGGCTCTTCGACCAGCAGTGCCTATAACGTAGGTCGCCTTATTTAGTACAACTTTAGGTGTAACTGTAAATAATATGCCTTGTTATTTTGATACTCATTTGTGATGCTAAGGTCTCTTTTTGTTGAACTGATACGTGTAAATTGCTTTGTGATATTAATTAATAAAGCTTATGTGATGTATTAACAAACAAAGTTATTTTTTTATTACCCTATCAGAGTAGATTAATGCATTTTATCGTAGGTATTCGCCCTTTGATAAACCACCACACTACCCAGGTACCGCGGAGTGAAAACAAACACAAATAATGTTTTAGGGCGAATTTGACCAAATTTTGATTAGCGACACTGGTGTTTAGGTAATACCAACAATGATTAAGCTGACAGATGACTCAGATGCGTGCACGGCCAGAAATTGGCCATGTAGGTACGCAGGACTCCGCCAATAGAACGGATTCGACCAATGCAATTTTAGTATTTGTGTCCGAACCCCCGTGTAGTAACAGGGAATTTGGTCGAATTCACCCTTAGACAAAAAAAATATTCTCACCACAATCACATACCCTTAAAAGTATTAAAAATACGTAATTGACAATTCTGATGAGAATTCGAGTCTTCGGAATGGGCTCGGACAAGCGCTCTCCAAGCAAGCGACTGTGTGACGGCTCTGATGTATAAAACTTCACCACACGAAACATCATTCTCAACTAATACAGTTCACCAAAAAGTGTTTACGAAACAATATAATAAATATTTGCAATCACGCCACAAAATCGAAATAAACTTTACTTATTATTTTTGACATCAGACGAGTTGGCGCCGATTTCAAATTTCGAACGCAGTGTGCCGCCAGTGCTGCCCTCTTCGGCAAGCCGTGTTTTCTCCACAAACTAAACAACTAGGTAATAGTGTGACGAAAAGTAATCAAATAAAAAATAACTTGAATCAAAATATAATAATTTTCATAGAGTACCTATAGAGTATATAGTAAAATTATTCACACCACCGAATGAACACAAAAACACAAAACTTATCATCACGCCTTTTTCCCTTTTTTTATATATGAATAAATAAATAAATAAAATTACTTTTAAAAAAAGGGAACGGCGTCTGAAAAGCTACTTACTTTTATATTGGGTCCTTACCTATGAAATTGGTGTTTTTATTCTGTCCTAGCGATTTCTCCGTAACTATTAAGATTCAGAACATTCTAATAAAATAATTCTTGCCTCTTCTAAAAATAGACCATATATTTGAGCTCGTATTATTTAATTTGATAATTTTTTCTAAGTTTAATTGTGTTTAAATTAGACACAAAGACAATTATTCTTAACTGCCTCCCGAATACATCATTTGATTTGCATTAACATAAAAACGATGAATATTTTTTATCAAGCGTGTTCACACACATATTGCTAAAGCTTATCTAATGATACATGCCAAATATTATTATCTCTGGATTTGTCGTTGTGATGAAAACTGATAAAATGTTAGTATGTAAAATGCAGGCATCCCCAAAATCTCCATACAAAACACCAATTTCATAGGGAAGTACCTAATATAATATGCTACTTAGTTTTTAAAGTCGGTGCCAAAGTTTATCGTTTGTTTTTTGGGTTGGCGTTTTGTTTTTAATTAATTTTTTAAGTCATCATGTTGTTGTTTTCTTTATTTTTTCGAACAAATATACATACATACAAGTCAAACTTCTTTTTTGAAGTCGATTAAAAAAGTGTTCATTCTGTCTTGCCTTGTTTAGTGTCCATGTTTTGTAGTGAAATGGCAGTGTTTAAAATCATCTAATATCTTGATTTTAAATAAACACGATTGATATTGTTACAGATTATTGACTTTGTTATCATTTAAAAATACATGCTAAGATTGTAAACCAAATAGCAAAGGTTAAGATGAACAACTAAACTACACTCTAGTTGCATGGCATTAAAAATATGCTCGCTTAAGAATTAAAACCATAAATTAGAATAATCGGCTTAACATTTCTTTCGTAGCTTTCGAAGCTTTTGCTTGGCCATCCAAAATTAAAGCCATGGCGATGAAGGCTTTGTTTATATTGCAATATATAAACAATTTTAGCAACAACAAACAAACACGTGATGACGCTTCTATCCATTATCCCCGAAGTATTTTTTTTTGTATGTGTTTGAGTAAGTAATTATGGTACCAAATAAACATTTTTCTATTCTATTCTATTCTATTCTAAGTGGTAGAGCTCTTACGTAGTTATTGTATACTCTTTGGGTAGAGTCACAGCTGTTTACAGTTTTGCCCTGCACCGGGCATAACGTGAGGCAAGTGATATTCAGAATAAACTGCATTAAAAATGAAAGTTTAATTCAAACTCTGTGGTACAGCCGGCGGGAATGCATAGAAAGTCATTTACTTATGACAAAAATAATTTATTTCTTATTCCGTTACATTATGCTATAAAATATATTGCTAATCTAAAAATAGGATTTCACTTAGCATAAAATAAACTTGTCATACTTATTCTGCTATTTCGTTGAGGCAAGTAGGTATGCAGGTAAATCCTTCTAGCTTTAACTATTTTACGTTGCCCCGAAAGCTGCGCAGGTGCAGGCCGTGAGAGCTTGTTAGTAGCTAGGTAGTTAGTGATGATATTTAAAAAATTATTCTATTCAACGATTTACTGACGCCTGCGCATGCGCCTCTCTCTAAAAGGCGTCACCTTAATTTATTTAAAGGCAATTCTGTAAAACCACATCTGTTACGGCATTCTATTCGTGTATGAGATCACGCAGTACTATTGTAATAAATACTATTTTTTCTCTTATCCATCATCAGTCTCACTCATTCGCTCTCTGTACAATAAATGCAGTTACGTCAGGATACCTTTTCGCTTTTTTTTTATAGCTTTAGGTATACTAACTAGTAGGTAATAATTATTGAAATATAACCTTTTGAAATATTTCAATCAAAATTTGAACTTGGCCAATCCTTTAGAAACAATTTGCTAATTCCTGAACTACTTACTGATATACTGATATCACTCAAAATAAATCTTCATATTTCCTAACTAATACAACGAATAGGTAATCGTAGGTGCAAGTTTTCTGTAATGAATACAGCAAAAAGGTATCATAACGGTAAAAAGCGCTGAATAGCGTTAACACTTGAGGGAGTTGCACTGCACCCCCAGCTCGGTACACCAGCACTCCTGGCAGGGCGTGGACAGCTCCGCGATGATGCGGCCCACGCGGTACATGCGCCCGTAGATGTTGCAGCCCGCCAGCTTCAGGATACCAGGCAGCGGCAAAGCGCTCGACCCCACCGGACGAGGCAAATCTAGCGGCTGGTTTGACACCGCCTCCTTTATCTCTGGATACCTACTCACAGGTGTTTGTGTCGTCGCCTTCGTGTATACCACCGGTCGATATGACGTAGAAACAGGACGTGGCGATGACATCGTGATAGCAGTAGCTTCCCCTAGGACCAGGTGGTCTATTCTGTTTACAGTGTTTTGAGTGTAAGACTTTTTGGGAGGCACGTAGGGGTGGTGAGGCATCGGAAGGAACGGTAAAATTGGCTTTGGTAATCTCTTAGTTGTCATTGGTGGTGGTGGTGCTCGTGTCGGGGGAGGAGTTCGATGCGTTGGTGGTTTTGTTGGGGGATGTGTTGGCGGATGAGTTGGAGGATTTGTAGAAGGAGGGGTTTGAGGCTGAGTTATCATTGACGCGAAAGTAGAGAGTTTCCTTTTAGGCGGAAGAGTCGTCGTCTCATAACTATCGCTCAAAAGTAACTTCAACACGCTACCAAAAGAAAACCCTTCATCTTCCTCTTCTTCGTCCTCATATTCTTGAGATTCATTTTTAGTATAATTATTATTCTCATGGTTTATTTGCAATTCTGTAGTAGATGGCTCTGTAATTACTTTCTCTGTTGAAAATATTGGCTTCAAGCTAGCTGTTGTCGTTTCTTCTTTTAATGTCGTGGTCTTCAAATCAAGTTTATTGTTATCGGTATCATTAGTATCAATTACAGATTCAATATTCTTATCACTTTTATTATGATTCAAGTTAGTAAATTCTATTGGTAGTTCGTTTATGAAAGTCTCATTTTTGTCTAGCTTTTTACTTCCATTAACAACAATATCGATTAAAAGATTTGGCTTTTCTGTTGTCTTGTTACCTGTAAAAATTACATAAAGTATGAACAAAAATATTGAGAATCAGTATGAGATCATACCACATAGATTTTTATGAATTGTACCTTCATTACAAACGAGCTCCCCACAGCACAAATCTACAGAACTGCTCGTCGCTGGACGCCTTCTGCAGCCTGGTGGTACAGGGCACGGTCGTGGCGAACAGTGTAACTCTCCCCAAGCACATGTACACACAGAACACGCCAGTGATATTGAGTCTCCTTCCAAAACGTGACGACCATCCCCTGATACGCATTCTCCTGAAAATGTAAGCATCTAGTAAAACGTGTTTGAGCACTTTGTGTGTAACAATAACAAAGACGTTAAATGAAAACAAACCTTTAACGATATCTATTTGCATAGAAGTCGTAAGATGGGGCACAGGTGGAGGAGTACTAGGGTAGACAGCGTAGTACTCGTCAATTAACCCTGGACCCTTTGGCACAAAGCCACCTGTAACAAATAAAATATTTATTGATGATTTATGAAAAGGGTGGAAAGATAATTGTGTTCAGGATAAGGACATACCTTCGGTTTCCACTGGTGGCGAAAATAAGTTTATAGAGGGTGCATCTAAAACAAATGTTGTCGCTGGTAATTTTGTCACAACTTTAGTTACTTCAGGCACATGGTTACCGATTGATGCAGACATAGTGAAATCCTGCTCTATGTGTTCAGGAGCAGTAGGATAAGCATCGTTCGCTAGTTGTGTTTCTTGAGTATGTTGAGGATATTTAGCATTTTCTGTTTTTTCCGATACAAACACTGGATATTGAGTTGGTGGATATACGTCTTCCCTCCTTGTGGCATATGGAGTTTTTTTAGTATCTACAGACGGATAGTATACAGGAAATTTGTCTTCTCTTTCTAGCATAGGATATGTCTCTTCTTTTGAAGTTAAATCATCATCCACAACAGCGTCTGCTGCAACGAATGGTATTATCCTGAAATTAGAAGAATAAATAAGACAATCAATTTATTTGCATTATAGTCAATATCCAAAGCTTCAATTAATTAGTTACCTACTTTAAGTTTGGCAAAGACGGTGGTAGTGTAGGCTCAGAGTAATCATAATCATAATCTCCTTTCGTCTTTTTAGATGTATTTAATGTTTCTGGCAGGTCTACTGGAACATTTATCTTGGAAGATGTAGACAATTTTGGACCTGGTGTCGAAAAGCTATTATTAGTTCGCAAAGAGCTTGTGACGTTAATAGTGAAACTCTCGTTTTCATCGAAATCTCCATTTGCGTTCCGATCTGTTATTATATCATTCGGATATTCAGTAAACGCTTCAATGTCCATTTTGTTGATAGGCGTTCTTAAATGACCTTCCATTTTTATTTTCTCTGTGTCATTCAAGGAAATATTCATTGGAATAGAAGTAGAAGAGAGTTCTGCCGTGCAATTTATAGTTCCGTTAATCATAATCTTTACTGTTGCTTCAGGTTGTTCAGTGGTCGTCTTTTCCAAGGATTCAGTGCTCGAAGCAATTGTTGTCGGTACAGTTAATTTTCTCGTTGTAGAGCTCAAGTCTTTTCTTGCCATCAATGTCGTTGCTGTGACATTCAATATTTTTGAAGTACTCATTGGTGGCGGATCTTTAGTTTTCCTTTTCACTTTGGTGGTGTTGGCAGGCTCTCCCTTTGTGGCTGCTACCGAAGGCGTGTTCTTCGATGTGCTGAAACTCGTGATCAATGTCTTCGTGGTCGATTCATGTTCGGTGTGAAAAGAGCGATCATCATTCCTCGTTGATATTAAACTGTTTTCTGATAAGGCCACGGCGTTTGGGGTCACTAATTCTGTAAACATGTAATGAAATTTATTTTATTCATGAAGCTCATAATAATGTAGTTTTATAGAGGATTGTGTAATTGTTATGGAATTTAAGGGTATAGATATTTTATTTATTATATTTAATAAACTTATTAATAATAATCCATTTGTGCCTAGTAACAGGCTCGCCACTTGTCACATGGGGACCTAACACATCTGGCAAAATGTGGATATTAACACCTCTGTCTACCCCTTCGGGGAAAGAGGCGTAATAATAAACGACTACAGTCATCGAGTCTGCCATGTACGTATAGAAATTTTAAATTTAGAAATAGGTAATACTTAAATAAACATTAAAATGAAATTACTTAAAATTTTATATTGTTTAATGATTTATCCCGTACCATTGTGCGAATGGTCGCAGACGTACTGGTGCGCGCAGCAGTGTCCGGGCCGCAGCAGCGGGCGGCAGCCGTGCAGCGGCGGCGCGCACGCCAGCGGCTGGCAGCGCGTCGCGCCGCGCAGGCAGAAGCACTGCGTGCAGTTGCCGCGCGTCTCCGCCGCCGCCACGCGTTCGCCTTCTGGGATGCGCTCGCCGTTCACGATGCAGTCTGGAAATACGTGGAAAATGTTAACATAGGTGATACCGACAGAAGAAATAAGTCACATCAAATATCATCACGCGTTTTTCTCCAATGGGGCAGGCAGAGTGTTAACACTCACATTTCAGTCCCAATGTATTAGCGAGCCTGTTACGATTGAGGCAAGCGATATTCACAATGAACCGTACTTAAGTTTTATTCAAAATTCAGTGGTCCAGGCGGTGGAATCGAGCCCGCTATTCGACAATTTATCTCGTGGATATATATCCAGTTAAAAGGGGTAGTAATTGTGATCGCATATAACACAAGATCGCTGATATCTCTACTACAGCATTGATAAATTAAGTAGCATAGATTGTACAAAGTACATTGTTAACATTCTCTTGTGTCAGCATTTCTGAGTGCAGCCGGCGCGCGGGCATATTTTATTGTAATTCAGTTTAGTTCTTAACTAAACTCTTAAGTGTGCACACATTATCACAATCAACTGTTTCTACATCTATATCAAGACATCATCAACAAGTTCCTTTATGAATGACTTACTCCATACATAGAAGTGGTCCTTCGAGCAAGAAAAAGTGGTATTTTGTGTGGTGTTTGTATATTTTTTGGGTGAAATTGAAATTGAAACCAGCCTTCAGGAAATTTTCAAGACAAGAAAAACAATTTATCAAAAACAAGAATTTATCAAGAACAAGATTTTTTCCTATTCGCTATTCCCATACATGGGTTTTTAGTTCGTCTAAAACTTATTATTGTTTTTTGTACCCCTTCGTTCGACTTATTAAGTTAGGTGGCGCTACTATACTAGCGGAATTACTTAATTTATCTATGATTCCGCTAAAATAGAAGCGCAATAACTAATAAGGGGTACAAGCAACAATAATAAGTTTTAGACGACCTAAAAACTCGTGTATGGGAATAGCGATCTATACTAGTTAATTAATCTATGACTACAGTTGCAGTTGTAAGTACCGTGCGTGCTTGTGTGCGGCTTGGGCTGCTCGTCCCGGTCGTCGTGCGTGTCGCAGTAGTAGCGCGGCGGGCAGCAGGCGCCGGGCGCGGGCGGCGCGCGGCAGCCGCGCGGCGGCGGCAGGCAGCGCGGCCGCACGCAGCGCCGCGCGCCGCCCAGGCAGAAGCACTGCTCGCACGCCAGCGCCGACCGCATCGCCGACCCCGCCGAGTACACCGACCCGCCCTCCACGCACGCTGGAAACACTCAACGGTCATCACTCGTTTATACATAATACTGATCTATTACAATTATTATGCTATTTAGCACTGCTCAAATTTCTCAAAAAAGAAATCAAATTAAAAAGAAATTTGAGAAATTTCGAAAAATTCTTCAAATTTCTTTCCTTGTGATTAAGACTCTCGTGCTTGACACTATACCTCTCGGTTTTTTATTTTATTTATTTATTTGGTTCGCCAACATTTTTACACTATACATAAGTACAGAACATGTTTAAACACAAAATTTTAGTGGAAAAACAATTATAGGCTAACACAGCATGCATTTCTTACAATTAAAGTTACAATTAAACACAAATATTGGTAACACATGTAGGATCACCATCCATACACAGCGAGATTCTCATTATACAGTAGAGTTTTTTTGAAATTAACCAGAGACATATTAAACAAGTCAATGTCACTTGTGGAATTACAGATTTTGTTCTGATCAAAGCTCAATCTATTTACAATACCCCGAGCACCGAGATTGGTTTTAAATGTTTTAATATACAGTAGATTATAGTTTGCCGGTCTGAAATTAGGTCGTGGTATGGCAAATTTAAATTCGCTGAGTAGAATAGGGCAATTGATGACACCTCTCAAAATTTTATAAAGGAAAACCTGATCAGCAACCCATCTACGTCTCTGTAAGGAAGTCAAACCAAAATAATTTAGCTTTTCCTTATAAGTATGTAGCGCATATCTTTTTCTTTGATGTAATGTAAGGAAAAACAAGAATTTCCTTTGAATTCGTTCAATCCTATTGATATGGCACATGTAACTAGGATTCCAAATACTAGAACAATATTCCAATGAGCAGCGCACTAGAGCAAAGTAAAGATGCATAAACGGTTCTTTATTTTTAAATTGTTTGCATGTGCGCCAAATGAAGCCTAACAATTTCAAACTTTTAGAAATAATGTTGAATAGGTTGCAAAGACAATACTGTAAAACGATCAAATCATGGACGTCGCTAAGAGAATGCGAATTTTTGTTTCAATGCCTACTAGGTAGTTCCTCGCTTTCCCTATGCTTACCATGCATGATAGATGCTGGAGTCGGAATGTCGTCTTCATTTTCAAAGCGAGCGGACGCATCCTGTTCCATCACTCTAACTCCGTCTGAAATAAGAAAAGCAAAATGTTACTACTAAAGTTTATTTATCTCAGGCAGTGGCAAAATTTTATTAGTTAATTTTATTCACAATGTTTAATTAAGCAGTAAAGACGTTAAGCCTATTATCGTTCGTTCCCTTAAGCTTCTAATTGTACATTGTTTGTGTCGGGCGACAGAGGACATATAATACCTGGGCAGTGCAGCTCCGGGCAGCAGGCGCCGCGGCGGCGCAGCACGTGGCAGCGGCGCGGCGGCGGGTCTGGCAGCGCGGCGCACGCGCGGCGGCGGCACGACAGCGCGCCGCGCGCGCACGCGCACGCCAGGCACGCCTCGCGCGTCGGCACCGCCCCGCCCGCCGTGTACCAGCGGCCCTCGAACATGCAGCCTTCGGGCAGCTCTGGACCGCCTGCCGCCCAACGACATACCTCATTTAACATAACGTTGTTGAACGACTAAGCAAAGGGAGGATGAAGAATGCTGAGTTTCTTGCTCGTTCATCTTAGAACTAGAACGAAGACTCTTCTTATAGCATTGTAAATAGAGAATTTGAAAAAACAATATGTGTAAAAAGTATGAACATTCATATATGTGCAGGTTGTACATCTTCTTCTTCTTCTTCTTCTTGCCCTTTTCCCACTCTAGGTGGGGTCGGCACAACATGTCTTCTTCTTCCATTCTCCTCTGTCACTCGTCAGCTCAGCATCCACTACTTTTATCCTCATATCATTCTTCACGCATTCAATCCATCGCTTGAGAAAATAGATTCGTAACTAAATCAAAAATCTGTAATGATGTAAGTGCTATTCTTATTGGTTAAGAAGCGTTATAAATAAAAATATGCCAACAAAACAAGAATTTCATGATACGTACCCAAAAGCCTGACATTACGGTCACTCGAATCATGCCTGTATACACCTTTTGCCTCTAAAACAGGATACACTAAATTAGTATTTTGGTAATAAACAAACAATTAAATGTTGAGAAATTACAAATTCGTGACGATGAACTCAGTAAATGCTTCGGATAAACTGCGATTATCAATAGATCGTTCATAATGACATGTAATGTCGTAATAAAAACGGTTCCTCACGACCGGTGCACTATCATGATCAAAGGTTCTAGTCGATTGGGAGATCAAACGATAAGGACCTGCGCACGTGACGCTTTTTGGAAGATGCCGCCAGTTCAGGAAAATTTATTTTAAAAAATAGGTTTTAAAAAAATTATGCTCAACGATTTCATGTTTTAATTTGACGAAGTTTATGGCCAAGTGACTTATTCGCCATTATTAAGGTATCGCAATCACTAAAGTCCCTAGTTCGAGTCCCGATGGTGGCAGATATTTGTGCAATAAGTACTAGAATGTCTTCTGCTGTGACAGTCTATTTAGTGAACATCTAATTTAGTCTATCTTAACCACTCTACCATAAATAAGCAAAATTATGTGCAAAGAAATATTTTTACAATATAAACATAGATATTTTATTATCTATCCGTTTTATAGGGTCCAATACGTACATCGATTTGTATTTGAGATCAAATTACATAGCAATATTCGCAGGCCAGCAGACTCGGTAACCTAAACAAGTAACTACGTTCATTCAGAATGTCAGCTTCAATGCTCAGGCGCATCCTATATGTTTATTTTGCGTTAGCTTTTTATAACGTTTCTGAGTACTTACACTCAGATTGAAAATATTAGGATGGTTTTAGTAATCATATTATGGTACATTTGAAGGTTTTCTGTTAAGGAAAAGTTGTTTTAGTTTAGTTATAGACTTTTTTATTTGATAGTAGATTTTCTAATCATATACAAACAAACAATCTTAACAATTTCATGTTTGTACACTTTTTGAATTGCAATAAAGAGTACATTATTGAAAATAGTAAATTATGTTTTTTTATTCATAATGTATACCTTAATAAATGAATAACTTGTTAGTAATATTTATAAAAAAAACAGTCCATGATATTTTATCTGGGTGCTGAGCTAGTCTGGTGTGGTCTACTTTCATAGATAACAAAGCCCAAGACGACAGTACCCAATGCGAATAGCTACAAGTAGGTGGAAAGCCCTAATATCTGCCAGAATTAAAATATTGACTAGAAAACACAAACAATCCTTCTGGCTGTATCAATATCGTAGCCAGAACAATATAAATAGGTAATGTACCCGCGTGGGAACGGGCAGCGTATGAATGAGCCACCCACCACTCATAACTGTACTGACTGTACCGTCTGCGCCCGCGCACGCTTGTGGGCATTTAGAGTACCGGGAACGCATGAAATATAGATTATTGAGGAAAGGGAATATTTTGAAAGATATTGGAGATGTTTAATGTTAGCAATTTAGTTAATGGTCGTCAATATATGCAACATGCCTGCAACTCGGTCTTAGCAACATAATGCTTGGCTCTCAGTGCTGGAACAATGTATCGGTAGTTGTCTTAATTAAGATGGTCATTTTCTAATAAAATTTAATTCTATTATAAAATAACTTATGAACATATCTTTTTTAGTGGAAGGGTAAAATTACCGGACTGGTTAGCGACCACCGTGCGACTGGCGTAAAACTCGTCAAGTGACTTCAGTCGCGTTTCGGGATCAGTCAGCGTACAACCAGAGCTTGAGGGGGTGACAATTTCGGTCTGTGTTAGCTTCCATTGGGGGGGGGGGGGGGGGTTTGGGGACCCTTCCGTTCGGAGTATCAGCATTTAAGTTATGTTGGCTGTCCCCTGAAGAAACAGGCTACGTACCTTGGCTGATTCTGTCGCGACTCCATGCCCTCAATTATCAGGCCTCCTCCAAATTAAAATAACAGCTTGAAATTTTGACAACCTCGCTGTTTGAGGTCTACGAACTACGGTCTATGGACGTTATTTGGCCTTATTCATCCCTCTCCTCTCTTGCAAAGGAGTACGCGGGCCGGATTGCGGGGTCATAAATTTACAGTGACGGACAAAGAGATTTAGAAACTCTTTCTTTGTGCACACATCTCGTGCATAAAATTCGCTTCCGGTACACGTATTCCCTATCGAACAACATGGGTTCCTTCAAAAAGCACTTCAAGGGCCAGTAAGGTGGAGGTAGCTAGGGCTTCTCTGTTCTTTGTGGCCTCTGTAGACTCTCCTACTGCTTACCATCAATTGCTGTGCTTCTTTATAATATAAATATATAAAAAAAACTTTCTTTATATGGATGGGTAGGCAGAGGTGTTACACCAATAAACAAGAAAATAATCGCTTTTTCCAAGTGACACCTCTTCAACTTAGCCCATGACTGCAAATGCAAATTCTAATTTACACTTAAATATCTTACATTATGAATAAAGAGGTTCAGGGAGGTAGATACTTTAAAACATATTGTCGAGATTTGCAGAGTTACTTAGCACCAATTTATTATAAAGGTAATATTCTTGGCAGCACACATTGCGAATGTGAGTTTTTCTGCTTCGATTTTAACACTGAAGTGAGTAATAACGAAAACATAATAAGTGCTAGAAATTGCATTAAAATTTAAACAAAATATTTTTATGCCACTACTTTTACCCCCCCGAGACCCCCCCCCCCCCCTTACGTTGATGTAATCTCTGCCTTCCCCCTGTGGGGAAAAGGCGTGATTTATGTATGTATGTACTTATACCCAGCGTGCTTGGTAAAATCAAACTCAAAAGTAACTTTATTTTTAAGGCATTATTTTACATTTTACTTGTCTAAAGATGTTAAGATGTAAGCCTACTCCTATACTATATTTTGTTTCTGATGAATCATTTGCTTGGTGAGACAAAAGTATTTAAAACAACTCAAAACATAATAACAGTAAATGAGAATCCACAATTAATATTGTAGCAACGCTCGCAAACTGTATGTATATTTACTGAAATTTGAACCTTAGTTTCTTAAATTTAGAGCTTTCTTAAGAAATCTTCATTAAAACGGACAGCGCATACGACGTCCACTAACTGTAATTTGTACAATAGCAGTTCCCAGGGTGCGGCTTCCGGTCTAGTCGGGCAAGCGATGACCTGCCTGGGAACTGAATCTTCACTATTGTTTCACGACTGCCAGTTAGTCATATTAGCGCAAATGAGAACAAGCTTTTAGATGAACAAAGTGGTTTAGCACAAAAAAATGTGAAAAATAATCCGTTTATTCGCTAGTGAACCAGGCCAGTATGACCGCGCAATTTTAGCGACACTTTTACACGACATTATGAAAAGAAACATAGTTAAAAGTTCCGTTTTGTCCCAGAAATTATTATCTTAAGGAAAACTTAAAGGATTGTTTTTAATAAAACGGGCAAGAAAAGTATAATAGTTTTAAGAGCCTTTTATAGTGCGGTATTTTCGGAAATATATCATAAATTAAATATTAAAAAATTTACCTTGTTGCATTTATTATTATGAACCGAACGTTAACTTCTGTTGGTCAAATGGTACTCTAGTTGACTTGCAATAATTTTACATTGTAACATGTAAAAAATGTATGCACATAAAATGTATTGGACATTGTTCGCGTCCATCCATCTGGCATAAGTTTCTCACGAATTATTCCTCGTCTCCATTGTTCTGTCAACATTATAAATACATACATATCGTATGCTGTCGGACCGACTCCATGCCAGTTCGCTTTCAACTACTTTCAAGGAATATGTTGTTGTTAACTTGCAAATTCTTATAAAGAAATCATATAGATTTTGTGCTTGAGAAGTCTTGACTGACTGAGAAAACATTAGATTAAACGAATCAATGATGGATGAGTCATTATTGAAAACTACGCTTTAAAGTGAATCGGTTACCAAACTTGAAACTGCAGTATGTGTAACGAGTCAAAAAGAAAAGTGCATTATTATATTATTTCGTATACGCCAGATCGATTTTGATCGAAATTTTTGAAAAGAAAAATAATTTACTTAACTCGTCGTTCTAACAACGGCACTTAACGTAATTAGCATTAGGATTCCGGTTCTAAGCAAACATCGCTATGTCGCCACTCATTCAGTTCGGTACCGCACGGGTGCGCACGCGCAGCCCGCGCCGCGCCCTACTGCGCACGACTTAAGGACTAGAATCCAGCGCGCAAATACTTCACATTAGTAAAATTGAAACGGTATTATTTTGAAGCGGGCCCTAGCATTAACATATATTAGCGGGAACACTACTTATTACTTTACATATTTTAGACATTTTTAATATTTAGAAGTCATAAAATATGTGCGAAAGATTTATGAGGTAAATAAAAGAAAAACATAAAATAGTTTAGCGCGGCCAGAATATTTACACGCATTGTCAAGCCAGTTCTCCGTCGACTAGTATAAATTTCAGGATGAGCTTTTTTAAATGTAAAAATAATAACTTAAATATCATATCATCGTGCCTTTATCCCGAAAAGGGAGAAAAGAATGTGTAAAACTATAAAGCCTGGCTAATACAATTATATGAATGTCACCATCAAATGGAAAGCATTAAGAATAGGTAATCAACTTGCGATGAAAGAATGAAAAAAAGCTAAAAATTTATCTCTACTTTTGTGTTTTTTCAACCCCATAACATCCATAATTTTGCTGTATTATGACTATTTTAATGAAATAAGGCTGTACAATTCGGTGTTTTGTGCAATAAGCTTAATAAGCTTCTCAAACCTATAATATTATTTGGCTAGTCCCATAATCGTCCTGTTTAAGCTGGACCTACATGTGCTGTAATTAGTCGCACCGTAAGCGATCTCTGTTCGTTTACGTGCGGCGTAGGTACGGTGTCATTCATTACACTACCTTTCTAATGTTCTTTTGGTTTGAGCTAGTTCAAACCACAGAGGAAAGTCATTTCTATAACCTAATTTCTGCACAAAACAAAAGAAATAAATTATAAGCACAGAATTATGTGAACGTTTAAAATTAGCAAATAATGTCTTCTGTTTTAGACGAAATAAAGGTTTTTCGATATAATTTGAAAAATTGTCAGATGTTGGTCCTTAATCCAATGCCATTCAAGCCATAATTAAAACGTTATAGATAGCAATTGCGGTAGGAAGCGAATACTCTCGAAAAAGACAAAATATCACCATAGAGACGCCCACAGCTGGACATAATCCTCTGTCAAGGACCTTTTTACAATTTAAAAGCCGCCTGAACATTTTTTAGGAATAAAAGGATTTAAAATATATAATACATCATCGAGCCACTTCCCCAAAAGGGACGACAGAGGTGTTAAATACCCAGATATGTGTTTTGTCTAATTACCCATGAACCACCTGTTTCATGGGTAATTTGACCTGATAAAAAAGAACTTCTACAAAATCAATAACTACTTTATGAACTGTTTTTGTTAATGTCTTTAAATACTTAAACGACCATCGAGCATAGTCCTCCACATGATGGCAAGTACTGCCTTACTAACAGAGAAGTGTACCAGCTTCCGAAGAAACGGGCAAATAGTGTGTTAAGTGAATAGTTTCAGAGTGTACCTAAGTATTATGTTTTCATGAGTCATCACTTTCTTGCTCACGCATTACCATCACAATGAGTGTCGTAAAACTCAACGTATGGTCTAAATACTCCGTTTGAATTGCTTTGTTCATTTCTTTACTTCATTTTATATATATTTCAATGACAAAACACGATTTTATTTTGAAAATCCCAGTTCGAAAAATATTGTATTTGCTACTCATGGAGAGTGATCTAAAGAGCTTTTTAACCTTGTTCCACCCTTTGCCGTCCTGGTATAGGAGGAGACGTGCCGGCTTGCGGAGCCATGCATTTACGACCACCTCTTTACTGTCACTAACTAAAAGGTTTAGGGGTCGTATTTTGAGCGAACTTCCAGAGCATGGAAGCAGGGAGTTAGTTTTACCACGTTTTTTTACATCTTTATTTGACCGATCATATTAAGGAAATAACGCTTAGGGCCTCTGGGAATTTAGGATATTCAGGCCCACTTGCAGGAAATTTTAAAGCCTGTTTAAAGCTCAATTTTGTTACTTTTTGATATTTCAGCCATAGTAAAAAATTTTGAAATCTTGCAAAATTCCTGCAAGAGGCCCTTGAACATCCTTGAAATTAACTAGATTTACACTCAGTTGCACAAAGATTTTTTAAGGACGGCATTTGTTAATGAGACATTAAAACTTTAAAGTTCAATAAAGTTAAGGTTGTCACACAAAACAGTTCTAGCTAATGTCTCTTTAGCATTGACAGGGTGCTTATGTCGTTTTGTGCAACGTAAAACTAAGCTAAGGTGTTATTTTGACACTTCAATAAATAAATTTAATGGAGCATTAGAGATAATGCTGACATTAAAGTTTAAAGTTTGTTTCTGCAACTGGGTGTTAGTGATTTTTTGACAATTCAGCCATTGAGGAATTATCAAAAACTGACAAAATCGGGGTTTAAAAATGTCCTGCAAGTGGGCCTCATTCGTTAGTCTTGCTTTTGCATTTTGCCAAAACATAATATCTACCTAATAATACCTACAAATAGTAACAATGTGTTCAATACATAACAAAAATAATCAAAAAGCGAAGGCGTAGACAGGGGTGTTACAGGATAAACTCTGCCTTACACTATGGGAAATGGGCGTTATTGTATGTAGTAGTAAGCTACCTAGTCTTATGAGTTTATTGCTTCATTGAATTAACTCCGATCTAAGTTTCTAAGATAATGGTACTGATCGCATGTTCGACTGTCACATAAATCTAAGATTTTTATGAAAATACTAACTCAAATTGTGAATGGAATTCATTAGCTTCTCGGGCCGAAAAGCAATCTTTATGTCTCTTTCAAATGAGTAAAAAAGGAATGAGGCGAACACAGCGGTTATCACGGCCGGGACCCGATCTCCCAGTTTTTGCGGCGGCTCGACGCTGGCCGCGGGATCCCCAGGGTTACACAGACATATCGACGAAAATAAACACTACTACAGAATTTCAAGAATTACAAATCACAAAGAGAAAAACCTAAAGCGAGTTATTTTACTAATATTTTTGGCATGTTAATATGATATGGTGGGTAAATCTTATAATTGTATCTCAAATTACTTTATACTTTTTTGCTATATGGACATACACATACACATACATACATAAGTCACGCCTTTTTCCCACAGGGGTAGACAGAGATTACATCCTTCCACTTGCTACGATCCTTGCATATTTCTTTCGCTTCATCAATTCTCATTACAGTCCTCATACATGCTCGGCGATTTCGGGTACTTTGACCTGGCCCTTCTCTGTGTTAGTAATTGAATATTTTATAATCAAAACAACTTCTACCGATTCCATTTTAAACATTATTTGTTGAATAATATAAATGAAAACCACATTGACTGGACTACAGCGCAACCCTATCCACGAGTCATATAATATTACATATATATAATAATTATGCAATTCAACGATGTAGAAAATTGATTTAGATCGATTATGTGAAGCCGATTAGCTGTGCAGGCGCTCGCGATCACGTACAGCGGTCGTAAACGAGCCAGGCATGTAGCCTTCATTAGTTTATTATCGGGTTTCGGACCTCTAAAATATTAATTGATTTCTATTGACCTGCGTCTATGATATTTATCAAACAGCGCCGTCTATCTATAAACAAATTCAAAAACTCAAACAAATTGAATTACAGTCAAAGTACCTGATATCCGAAGAGGAATGAACGACTATGCTTATGTCGAAGTTATCAATTTGATTCTTCTTATTTTGAGATATTTAAGACACTTGGTTTTAAATTGTTCATCTCATTGATAAATCAATTTGACAAGATACATATAACTTTTACAAACAAAATTAAAAAGTTAACTCAACACTGGTGGATTAGATGCAATTTATTTAACCCCTTTTACAGAATTATAAATAAAATTTTAGTAATTCGTGTATTTTTTGTTTTAAATTTGTTTAAAAAAACTGTGATGTTTAATATGTATTATTTACTATGGTTTTTAGCAGTACTAAATACTTACATATTCAAAACACCTTAAGCTGTATCTCAGGTAAATTAGAATAATAATTGATAAATACACATAATACGGAGACGTTTTTATGCGCACGCGCACGGCGGCGGACGCAAAAGCTCTCGATCGCGCGTTGAACTCTTATCTTAGCACCGAAACTGACCTCCCGATGCGCGTACCGACAATATGATAGCTGATTGAAGAAAATGCTGATGAGAATTTTTAAATTATATTAGTATAAACATTTATGGGTTTTTGTTTGTCGCAGAAAAGAAAATGTATTAAATATAACGTTGTTTATGTTTGGGTTTGATTTTACAAACTTATATATTTTAGCTACGTGTGGTACTTTGTATTTATTTTTCGAATTAAAACAGCACCAATTCTCATTTTGCTAAAATAAGCATTTTGCATTTTTTGCATTTAATTTTATATTTCAGTTATTAAGTTTCTCCGTAAACAGATCTCAAGAAACGCATACGCCAACCCTATAATAAATTTGAGCTCCGAAATAACTACAAGAGCAATAAAAATCGAAAATGATTTCGCAGTGTATCCTCCGCATATATCACTGGGGTCATCGGCCGGTATTTGCATGGGCGACAAAGGACCTGCGACTAGCGCGACGAGCAACGCGACGAGCGGGGCGAGCTGCGACATGGCGACAACCGGCTCGCTCCGCGGGCGGGCACGCACTGGCGATGGCGGCGCGTGGGCAAGGAAAACGCGACACGGGGAATCGGGGAAATGGGACATCGCTTTTTTACACAAATAGGTGGCCAGTTGGGTTTACGGTATACTAAACATAAAGCCATGTGTAATTTATTGGACAAGGTGTTTGTAAATGATATTGAGAACTTTGAGGACTTTTTAAGTTGATTGTTTGTATCAATACGTATACGCTTGAGTCTTATAGCAGAAAAGTCTATTCTTAAGACTTCCACGTACCAAATTGTATATCTATCTATCTATACTAATATTATAAATGCGATAATAACTCTATCTGCCAGAATGTCTCGCTTCCACGTCAAAACTACTGAACCAATTTAACCGAAATTTGGTACACAGAGTGTCTAGAGCCTGGAAAAGAACATAGGCTACCTTTTATCCTGATATTCCCATGGCAACGGGTGCCATGCGGATGAATGTTAAAAACTACCCAAAATCCTTAATAAAATTACAACAATTACAATAAAACTGAATAAAGGTATGCAGCAAATTGAATAATATTTTTTGAAACAAAATATTTATCAAATTCTCTCTCGCACCTGATTTTTTTTCTATGTGTTTGATTCTCTTCATCGATTCTCACTCAGCTTAGAATATAAACGTAAGATATATTAATTTCAACCCCATGGCGGGCACCACGAACACCGGTGTTCTCGAACAATAGATGTTTCAATTGTGTCTCGTTTTATACCCGTTGAGTAGTTAAATGCTGGCTGAATGGTCGATAGCCTTAGCTTGACTCTGAAAACTGTAACATAAGCGCATATTTTCCCTTTTTTTTCTGTGCTTAATGTGAATGATAGTGAAAAACCTCATTGGACACTTTTGCGCTCTGATTATAAACGATCATGAAGCAACTTAGCGCACTTGTTTCATAACGTATTTTTAATGTAACGAACTCCAACCCTTCGAACAAATTCTGACCGGAAGATCGTAGTCGGTAAAAATTACAACTAAATAATATAATAAGCAACTAAAAATATTTTCTACTCGCCACCGTATGTCAGTAGAAGCTACAAAGTAAAGAAAAGAAGGAAGAAAAAAGGAGTTTTGGCAGCATTTGACTGTGGTGGACTTCATTTTTATTTCAATGATTGTAATTAAAATAAATTCTAAATTCAAAAGCATTTATTCAGTTTAGATGCGTCTTAGCGCATGCTTATGAATGTCATAAATATTCTACAAAATTTCGTTAAAGAGAAAAACTACGCCATTCGTTCACAAAAACTACCAGGAGGCCTTGTTCTGAGAAGAACGGGCAAGAAACTCAGCAAGTCTCAACCCTCCCTTTACATTAGCTTTACAAAAATGTCATAAACTACAACGTCAATGAAGTTTAAAAGAAAAAATAGGTAATTATTTTAAATAATAATATTCTGCAGTTTACCACATTTTCCATTACAAACATGTACAGATAATCTAAAAAAGCAGTATCTGCATATCTATTAATAACTATCTTAACTACTTGCCGCGCCATACAGTCCCGAAGCAAATGTTATTAATTAGACAATTTCTACCAAACAGACAAACATGAGTTGACCAGACACCGACAGTGGCACCTGTTCAGAGTAATATTGTTCGGAGTGGACGATGTTACGTAAAATCAGTGTAGTTTTGTGTAATAAGTGTCTGTGATGAGGAGCAATGTAAAGGATCATCAAAATAACCGTCAAGATTTTTATCGTGGTAATCCACCTCATCGAAGTAACACCACAGTGTCTGCCATCGATCGTTTGACGCCTAACTCTCCCAACTCTCCTAAACTACTGAAGAAATAAAATACTAAAGACTTGGCAGTATGGGCTTTGATCCCTTTGCCTTCCCAACATGAGAGAATTTTACAACAACAAAAAAAAGAAGAAAAAAGAAGCTGTGTAACGATTTATGTATGTACTCGTACCTACAATTTGTGGTGATATAATTTTTTGAGGTTCCTAAACTTTAATAAATTAGGTAGGTACATTTAAAAACTGTTACGTATAAATTCTTCCTGACCAAAAAAATTGCATCGCCGTGTGCGCCGCCGCCGCCAAGTCGCTGATGATAACAGCCCAACGTTTGCGAAGATGCCTGATAAGGTCAGTGATTGAATATATGGAAGTCTTTTATGATTACAGCATTTTATTATAGCACTTTTTATATTAAACAGTATTTTAGTTTTACAGTCAACATTTTAATTTTTTTTCGATATACACATTGTTTGCGAATAGGCGATAGTAACACATTGTTTGCGAATGTGGGTGTTGAACACCTCTGCCTACCCCTTTGGGGAATGAGGCGTGATGATATGTGTGTTTGCGAATAATCGAAATAAAAATAATACTCTGTTAATTTGAGCAATGTTGAACAACGTATAGTAAAGGCACATAAAAATTGTAGGTAACTGTAAGAATTTTTTTCATTTGATATGGAAAAAGAATGTATTTCAATACACAAAAAGTTAGTGTATTATAATTACAAGGAGATGCTGGGAAGAATCAGTCGTCGGAACGGTCAGTGGCTGGGTGGGTCGTGGGAACTGACCACAAGCACTGACAAATGCAAAGTCGTAATTTTTTTTAGAATACAAACGAATGTATTGAATAATTTGAGTCGTTATCATACAAACATTAGTGATTTCATACTTAGTGAAGTATGAAATCACTAATGTTTGTATGTAGACATTATTATAGAATAAAACATATTCGCCCGCTGCCTGTTTGCTTACATAATTAAAACTATGCTACGGATTTGGATGCGATTTTTATTAATAGAGTGATTCAAGAGGAAGGTTTATAATGTATAATTAATTTTGATGACTTCCGTGGTCTCAGGGTCTGTACGCCGGTCTCAAGGGGTTTCCATCTCGAGAGGTTCTGCGTTCGATCCGCCGCAGAGGCAAATGTGTGTGTGAATTGCATTTGCTCTCCAGGCTTGAATGTGTATAAAATATGTTGTATAGAATGATAGTGCTCATTTAGTTAAGTGTAGGAGATTACTGACTTTCATGGGGTTCAGGAGCTTCAGTGTGATTGATGGGCTTTTAGCGTCTCGTGAGAAACTGAACCATGATAAAAATATGTTAAGTCCTATCTGGAAACCAAGAATTTGTTGAGAGCAAGAAGGGAGTTCTTTTTTTAACTTTATTTGTCAAAAATATGTCACCAGTCTACATACGTCACACTGCTGCCTACAGGCCTCCTTCCTGGAGAAACACATGAGGAGTACTGGCTGACACCACCACGCTAGTCCAATAAGTATTGAAGCGGTTGCAAAAGCTACCGGGACCAACGACATAACGAGCCTTCCGAAGTATGGGGAAACTGGAGATCACACAGTTTTGGTCACCCATCCAAGGACTGACCATGGTAGGTGTTGGCGAGAGGAATAAAAAGCGGAGTTTAAATATTTGTGCTTTACTCTTGCAAGATTAATAAAACAATAGTAATAGAAAAACATGTCAAACGTATATAAAAAACAGATATTGTACAAAATTCAGAAACAAGTAAAAGTCTATTATCAAAGTGTTTGGCGCACAGCTCTACGGCCGCAGACCAGCCCGCAACAGCAGGTATTATTACTGTCGTAAGCTGCAACGTACGAATACTGGTTCGTACGTTGCAGCTTAACACGCCACACCACAAAACATATTATGTCTTTACAATATTATAATTCCTACCATCTTCGTATTCGATGTAGAGTAAAATATCAAATTGCAAGACATTGTTCGCTTACTTGAAAACATTTTTTCTTGTCATAATTGCAGAAATGTATCGCTCCGTCCGCGTCATAAGTATTATTAAGTACGTGTCGGTAATTATCCGGGTTCCAGCAAAGGCGCGCGCAGAGAACACTAGCGCGCAAAAACGACGCTCCCAGGCCTTTTTACTGAAATTATTTAATGAACCATTTATACATTTATAGGCCTAAATAGTCGGAATTTTTGGTGTAAGGCAAGGTCACCTATTTCCGAGAGGTTCTAAAATCGGCACCTAATTACGATGTATTTAGGAAAAAAGTGTTTTTATATAATTCACAAGTTATTTTACTCTGAAAAATATATTAATCAGTTCACAATTTATCACATGCTAAGGATTACTTCACTGTGGGTGGATTTTAAAATAATCAGCCGGTTTGCTGCCAGCAGCGTAGCCGAACGCACGCTCCATACATTTCGAGTCTTTTTCTCGTGAGTAGGTACTATTTACTAAATAGTGTTTCAGACAACCTTTCTGTACTGTGTAAGTTTTTATTTCGGTTTAAATATTGAAAGGACTATATTTTTTATCGCAATTAATAAACATTACAGTATTTTCTATACAAATTGAGGAGAAAATAAGATTTTAAAATACCACGGTATTAGGTGCCAAATATTCCACCAAGTCCTTAACCTCCGATGTATACCACGGAATTAGGATTTCATAGTAGTTGTAATTTTTTTAAATATTGAAGGCAAATTTATACTTACAAAGTTAATATTTTGTTCTGATTCTGATTACATCAATAACTCATTTATATGAAAATCTTTTTCCGTGGTACACTTTGGCGTTTCATTAAGTAGTTATAGCAAACCAAAGAATGTCTATTCTTCTTCTTCTTGCCCTTTTCCCACTCTAGGTGGGGTCGGCACAACATGTCTTCTTCTTCGATTCTCCACTCGTCAGCTCAGCATCCACTACTTTTATCCTCATATCATTCTTCACACATTCAATCCATCGCTTCTTTCACCAAAGAATGTCTATTATGTGCTTTATTGAATCTTTGTATAGTTATGTGGCGTTAAAAAAATTTAGTTATTTACGTGTTCTAATACAGTGATAGACGTGATTATAAATTGTTTCAAATATGTTGCAATTAAGCTTCAATTTGTTTTCTTGTTTTTGAAAAATATTTTAATTTTTATCACTCGTAAATGGGAAAATTTTAAAAACGTTACAAAACGTAATTCCGATGTATTCACCTCGGAAAAAGGGTACCTAATTTCGTGGTATTGGCACATGTTGAATACAGAGTGTTATTATTTTAACGGGTGTTCAGGGCGAATTTGAAAGAAGATTAACCAATTAGCTGAGCAGAGTGTTTATAAAACGACTCACTAAAAAAATATTCCTTGGGAGAGTTGACTAGGTTATTCGTGAAAATTTGCCATCGATTAATTTTCAGAGATGTCACTTATAGCTCTTTTTAATTGCCTAGAGTCAAATTATGTTTTACCTCTTTTATATCGAGAAAATAATTTATTCGAAATGGAAGCGGCACTGTCGGTATCACCGTGTCTTAAAATAGTTAGAGTACCTTACTATATTTTGTTAGATTTCGTATACTATTAGAGAGAAAGAGACTGATTTAAAACCAATGAAATATACAGTTGATTTTTAAACACCTTATATCATTCTCCCCACCTTATCTTCCTTTGCATTTTCTACACTCGGAATTTAAGAGCCAAATGCAACAGAATTAGGATTTTTACCTCGTAATTAGGTGCCCTGGACGTTTTCACATTTTTATTTTTTATTTCATTGTTAATAAACTTTTATAGTCAAAACTATGATACTGTTTACTAAATGCATAAATTTTTAATGTTCTTTTGAGTTTTGCTGAAAATACCGCGGAATTAGTTGCCCTTACCTTATATCCTAATGTTGGCTGTAATAAAATTATTAACTACATGTATAGATTTTCTTCAACGACATGACCAGGGAAATCAAACATAATACTACAGGAATATAATAATATCATTTACTTATAACAAATTAAACAGTACAATTTAAAAGCACCCTACGTAGTTAAACTATCATGTATGAAACGCTTGTGCAGTAATGCCGCCCGCATTCGATAAAAATTTCATAAGCAATTTTGTACTTACTTTCATTTTTCTGACATAAAATTTTCTAATATTTCCTTTCGAAGCACTATGAGTATTACTTTGCTCAAAATGGGGAGTTAGCTGAGACTTGAGACTTGAGACTGAGGAGCTTGGTGGCATAGTAGTAAGTAGGCTTTGGCCTTTGATTGAAAACAAAGCTACCTTTCCCATAGTCAGGCTGTGGGGTGTGATGGGTGACCGAAACTTTGTAATCTCGAGCTCCTCCGTGCTTCGGAAGGCACGTTAAGCCGTTTCTACCCACCAATCGATAGTATTTTTTTTTGGCACATAATTGAGTAGAGTTCTTTGTAATTTTTTAATGTGAATAGCGTAATATCTCTCTTAACTGACAAAGTCGTGGATTATACGAAAGCACAATTAGCAGTGAAGGATAATTCACTATTGTGTACTTACACTTACAAACTTTTACTATGATAAGAAAAGAAGTGGATGATGAGCTGATGAGGGACAGAAGAGAGAGGAAGAGATCCGAATGTTTTTCTTTTTACATATGACAGGCAATCTCTTGGCCTTCATCTCACCTGATGGTATGTGACGATAGGGCTGAAGGTGGAAGCGAGATTCACCTGTGTTCCTCATCAACTGAGGAACTGGCTATCTTACCTCTTATTGCCGGAACACAACAATGCTTTATATCATTGTAATTATGACGGCAGATTCTGGTAAGACTGTGGTAGCAAGCCACTACCATCAAATCGAGCAGAGAAACCTCTACCCCGTGAAGAATCAACACACGTTGATAACAACCACTACCAGAGAGGTGGTTAAATGTAGCTCAACTCAACTTGAAGTGAGAAAAACGCAGGAAGAATTTGCGATTCTATACTGTGTATACATTGATGGCGTTTAGATTTATGTTTACGCTGTTTCTAAAGTTCTAGGGTGTAGAAATAAGACCTTGTTTTGATTCTTTGAATTTTTCAATTATATCAAATGACATATATCATAATTATAATGGTTAGAATTGACCGCGTGCATTCCTTCGCGGACTGTGTGGCATACCGCCTTTTTAACTGTAACAATTAATTCGCGCGGGCCCGTTAGGCGGCGTCCTCGGCAAGTCCTACAGCTCTACTCTTGCGCAGACAATCCACTAGCACACAGAGTCTTGGATCAGATAAATTAAAATGTATTTATGTAAATTCATATGTATTGTATCCATTCTCTTTAGCCTAATCAAAATAATTTAAAAATCAAAATAATTAATTAATTGAACAGAGATAGAAGAAGTATAACACTTCTTCTATTTCTGTTTAGATTGTTTTTATTTAGGAGCGCATAGTAAAGCAACCTTGTTCCACCGACTTCTTGCACGTCGTCGTTCTCAGCCCACTATACATCCCACTGCTGGGCACAAGATTTCCTCACGAAGAAACACAAATGAAAAGTATAGGCCATAACACCACCACGCGCGCTGGCCCAATGCGAGTTAGAGGGTAGAAACGTTGCGATAGCGACCGGTTAACTTACTTTCCGAAGCAAGGAGGAATTCTAGATCACAAAATTGGTCCTCCATCTTAGGCCTGACCATGGCGAAGGTAGTTTTGTTTTCAATATCGAAAGCCAAAGCGTACTTACCACTACGCCACCGACTTTTTCAAGCTTCTCTTGCACGCTTGTACCATTTATCCCAACTCCAACTAGAACCGTCTTTGAAAGACAGAAACGAATGAAGAAGATGTGTTTATATTTGAGAGGTAGACTATATATTTTTTAGAATATCATAAAAGTCAAATCTATAATGAACGCGACATTCTGTAGCTTCGTATGAGCACCGCGGCACCGCTCAGGGTTGAATAGTGTCAAATTCCTATTAAGTTAGAATTTCACACGCCTCGCGTATGCTGTGACATGTTTCGTGGAACAGTGTGACGCATTACGATCATTAGCTTGACGATCTCCTAGTCCTGTTTTACGACAAAAACCCGCCTGGATTATGCACCCACCGCTGCCTACACCTACAGAGCGGTTGCTATTGCCTTGAAGGGCTGCAGTACCTTCTAAGCTTGCTCCAATTAACTCTTCTCTGTCAAGGATCTGCAGATTAGATATGCTACTGACCAAAAACCGATTGCTCAGAATTCCATAATCACCAACAATATTGAGATTTTTTTGGGAGCTCCACTATGTCACTGGTCAGTATGCTATGACTTATTAATACTTATTAAGACTTATTATACTTATTAACATACTCTAATGAATGTCAAATTATGCCAACCGTCACTAGCTACCAGGAGGCCTTGTTCTGAGAAGAACGGGTAAGAAACTCAACCAGTTATTTCCTCCCTTTACAATATAATAATTGTTTTTGAAAGATTTTACAGTATGCATTGTCAAGAAAACAAAGAAATTGTATGTCAACATCATACACAGACCTTTCCAGACTGTAACACCTTCCATTACAAAACCGAGATAATATTTAAGACCAAACAGTTTCATCTTCTAAATAATCATGAATACAATAATATCTTACATTCATGATATGTTTTTTAAACGCACTAAGTGGTAGTTCTAGTACATTGTTTGAAATTTTGTTGTAATAAAGTATGCATTCGCCCATAAAAGTCTTAAAAACTTTACGATATCAAAACCAAGCTACCTTCCCCATGGTCAGGCAGTGGATAGGTGACAACTTTGTAATCTCGAACTCCTCTGTGCTCCTGAAGGCGCGTTAAGCCGTTGGCCCAAGTTGCTATTATAACTGTTTCTACCCACCAACCCGCATTGGGCCAGCAGCGTGGTGGTGTTACGGCCTATAATAATACTCCTCATGTATTTGTTTCCATGAGGAAGGCCTGTGCCCAGCAGCGGGACGTATGTTGTGACATATGTTGAGGACATGGAGACATTGTCAGTTTGTCTTGAACTTGTTGAAATCATGATGACGTAGTCACGAATTTCGTAGAACGATTTTGACATTCATATATTACGATACGTTTAAAAACTAATCTAATCAGAATAAACATTTTTAATTTTATGCCAACGGCCAACTTCTATCAAGGTACCGCTCGCCGCTCGTCGGCATCCAAAATCGGTGCAAATTGGGCGCTTAATAAGGAATTTCCTTCCGTGTTCGCTCAATTTGTGGAATGCGGGATAGGATATCGAGATTTTTCATGAAAACTACGTTCGTTCTTGCAATAGGTTTTCTACATTTTTTTATCGGGTCTATAATCCGGGTGTGTAATATATAATATTAGGTCCTTACCTATGAAATTGGTGTTTTGTATGGAGATTTTGGGGAATTCTGCATTTTCCATACTAAATTTTTTTCAGTTTTCTTCACAACGACAAATCCAAAGATAATAATATCTGGCATCTATCATTAGACAAGCTTTAGTAATATGTGTAATATCACACTTCATAAAAATTATTTATCGTTTTTAAGTGAATGCAAATAAAATGATGTATTCGGGAGGCACTTAAAAAGAGTTGTCTCCGTGTCCAATTTAAACACAATTAAACTTACAAAAAATTATCAAAAAAAATCAAAAGAGCTCAACAATATAGTCTATTTTTAGACGAGGTAATTATTTTTTAGGAATACTCTGAATCTTAATAGTTACAGACAAAATACTAAGAGAGAAAAAAAACACCAATTTCATAGGTAAGGACCCAATATAAGAACTTATCGTATAAGTATCGTAACATATTCAATCATATGATATAATTTTGTTTAATATAACTCTTTAATAATATAATGATGAAATAATATAATTTTAAAAAACAATTTTATAACGTATAACAAACGTTTGAGCTAAACTCATATAATGTAACAGCCGTTTAATATAACATTTACATAATCTAATAATTAAAAGACATAAAATTATCTAGTATAAGAACATTTAGTATACCAATCATTGACGATAACACTATTCTTTAATAAAACTTAAATATATAATGATTATCTAGTATAAAAACCAATTCATATAATATCATTTCATAGGGTGTGTAATGTATAATATAACAACTTATCGTATAATTATTATCGTAACATATACAATCACATGATATTATAAATAGTATTAAAATGATGGAATGCTCTGGACTATAATTTGAATTTAAAAAACCAAAATAAATACATACATGTACAAGTTCTCAACCTTTTATGTAATCTTAATAAATGTCATTTACATAAAAAAAATATTTTATTTATTTTGACGTTGTAAAGAACTGATTGAACACCTAACATAAATTACCTATTTTAATCTAATAATAACATAACATAATATGTTATGTAAGGCGATATGTCATCACTCCCGCATGCAAGCATGCATTTGAACATACAGCATGCATATTGCACACATAGGTTCTGTCACAGCTCCGGCGCTGCAGGGCTCTGGCTGTCCCACGCGAGCTTATCGTCGCTGATGGTTTCACCACCTGCTCTTCAGCTCGCGGGCCGCCTCGCCCCTCCGCGCCTACGCGAGTTTGAATTACACTCTAGGGGTAGGGTAGACAAGACTACGTGGAGTCGGTTTTGCAGCGATTCGGTATGATCACGTCAGTTTTGAAGCAAAAAATATTATCTATTTTTGAAACCCTTTTTAATTATAAATAAAATTACGATTTTAAGCAGGAATTATTCAAATGAAATTTTGCCACGTTCATCGTATCTTTGCCATGTGAATTTCTACCAAATAATCGTTCGACTAGAGAAATGAAATGGAACTCTAGGAAATTATATCAATTGATTGTTATATCATGTTTTATATTATATAACGTAAAGATTATATCGCTCCTCCCACCGAATAATATCGTAATGCGATATAACAATACTTTGCGTTTTATTGCATATTCGTCTTGTACACATTTTTTTACACCTTGTCAATTTTTTTCAAATGTTTTCTGTCAGTATTTTAGAAAGTAGCATTTTTGTAATAACTATAGTCTTATTATTCCGTTACAGATTTTACATACTTATTTACGCGAATAACAACATTACAGGCGATTACGGGTCACACTAGAAACAAGATTTTCAATATGTTAACAAAGCGATATTATTCGAGTAAGAACAGCAATCTCGTCTTGTAGTAAAGTTTTATAACAATACTATTCCTGTAGTTATTTTATTAGAAAAATATGGTAATGTTTAATTACCGTTTAAGGATATAAACAAAAATATAGTAATAACTTATCGCTATAGTTTACCGAGGCTTTGTTTAGACTCAATGTACTATTGCTATAATATTTATTACCGCGAGCCACTAGCAATGCGCAGCGCTTTCTTTTTTTTATAATAATAAAGAAAGGGATAGAATAATACAGATAATTTTATTTAACTATATATTATACATTTTATTTATAAATATATTCTTACATAAAAAGCAACGCAGAAAAGACGAAAACTGCAATGTGTGATGGAGGGAGGGGTCAAAGATAAATAAAATTGGTATGGACCAGATTATTAAAGGATGCTAAGGATTGGAATTGTTTGATTGGTAATGGAAGGTTGTGTTCCAGAGACGAATGGCTCGGACAGTAAAGGAATTGTTGTAGAGGTGGGAAGAATGTGGAGGACAAGCAAGGAAGAGAGATTGATATTTCTATCATGAGTGGAATGAAGGAAGTGGAAGCGCTCCTTGAGATAGGAGGGAGTTTGGGGATTAAACAGCACGCTATACAGTAGCGAGAGAATATGTGCATCACGACGAAGACGGATAGGCAGCCACCAGAGACGACGACGATACTCGTAGACATGGTCATACTTGCGTAAACCGAAAACAAAGCGCATGCATAGATTTTGAAGGCGGTCAAGTTTATCCAAATACGCCTCCGTCAGGTCACAATAACTGGTGTCTGCATAATCCAAGATCGGAAAAAAGATGGCCTGGACCAGGGCTATCTTGGTGGGTATGGGAAGGAAATTGCGATATCTTCTTAGAGAACCGACAGTAGTAAATAGTCTCTTGCTTACCTGACCAATTTGCGTTGTCCACGTCAGTGAACTATCCATTGAGATGCCTAAATTCCTAACGCAGTCTTTAAAGGGTATGTGGACACCGTTAAAAATTATCTTTGGTATGGAGTTAAAGTCAATCCGAGAGATGTTGTGCTGGCTTACAAATATGATAACCTGGGTTTTGGTAGGATTCACTTTAAGACCGAAGGCCTTACTCCACCTCAGAACACTCTCCAAATCCAAATTCAAACTGGTCACCACGTCGACTAACCTATCCACAGATCCTATCCTGCCGGTACACCTGAAGATCATCCACATAAAGGTGGTAAGAGGAAGAAAGGTCATTGGAGATACTGATAATGAACGTAGAGGAGACAAAACGCTGCCCTGCGGGACGTCAGCTCTTATATCGCACCAGTCCGAGCAGGACTCATCGACACAGACTCGCTGTCCACGACCGTGCAAATAACTGTCGATCCAACTAACCGCTATAGGAGATAAGTTTAGAGAACGGAACACTGCAATAAGAATGTCATGGTCCACATTATTGAACGCATTACTGAAGTCCAGCAGCGCCGATACTGTAACTTGACGAGAGCCGTGGTGGTGCTATGGCCTGGATAGAAACCAGACTGTTTAAGTGAGCTGTTGAAGTGAGCAGTTTGCTCAGCTTTTGCAGAACTGAAGCCATACCTACCCACTATCATTCGTTTTATGATTCGCTCCAAAGTTGTAATGATAACACACAGTTGTAATGATAACCCTTCGGATTCTGATGGTGATAATGATGATTCTTAGAACTTAGAACTAAATTAGTATTGTAGTTTCTTTTTGTTTATTTTTTCAAAACAATTGATTTCATTTTTCAACTTATTAATAAAAAGGTTTTTTACGCACAAAACCATAGTTTCATTAGGATTTATATTCCATTTATATTGATAGATAATAATATTACTTTAAAGACGATTGAACGATAAAAGGGTATTTAAACAATACTTAAATTGTAATTGCATTATGTGGGCGAAAAACCAAGCTAAAATCTATTACCTTTAATGTTTGATTGTCTTGATTTAACGAATAACATTGTAGTATGCTATTATTGTGCACGATGTCCTTTGGTTTTAACGCGAATAATATCGTAATGTTGTTTTGCGAAATAATCCTATGTCAAGCTTGTCCAGTAAAATATATTTTCTTTAATAACTTGATTTTTATACTTTAAAAAATTAATAATTGTACTTAAAATTATTCTACAAAAAAATAGCTTTCGTTTGATATATAAATCATTCTTTTAGGTTGGACGAAGTTTAACAAAATCTTAAAAAAACACTGTTTTATTTTTCCTGTAAAATTTCAATTTTTCGATAACGATATTATTCGGTGGGAGGAGCGATATGCATTTATTAATATTTAAAACGTTATAATCTTAATATTGGGTCCTTACCTATGAAATTGGTGTTTTTTTCTCTCTTAGTATTTTGTCTGTAACTATTAAGATTCAGAGTATTCCGAAAAAAAAATTACCTCGTCTAAAAATAGACTATATTTTTGAGCTCTTTTGATTTGTTTTCATAATTTGTTGTATGTTTAATTGTGTTAAAATTGAACACGGAGACAACTCTTTTTAAGTGCCTCCCGAATACATCATTTTATTTGCATTTACTTAAAAACGATAAATAATTTTTATGAAGTGTGATATTACACATATTACTAAAGCTTGTCTAATGATAGATGCCAAGTATTATTATCTTTGGATTTGACGTTGTGAAGAAAACTGAAAAAAATTTTGTGTGGAAAATGCAGGATTCCCCAAAATCTCCATACAAAACACCAATTTCATAGGTAAGGACCTAATATAATAGTATACGAAATGTAGCGTATATGAAACAATATTTATATAAAATAAACAATATATGAAATGAGTGTTATTTCAAATGGCTTTATTGGATATGAACGTTATACCAAAAGATATTATATAAAAAGAATATTATATGAAGTAAGCATTAAAATGAACAAAGTTATATTATGTACTGTTATAACAAATAATTATTTTATAAAATAAACGTCATTTAAATTCAATTATATCATCGTTAATATAACAAGTAATGCGCACCCCAGAAATCCAGGGGTTTCAAGATTTTCAAGCCGTATAATTGTGTTCAAAAACTGTTCAACTCATCAACTTATTGTTCAAAAGTTACGGTGTGTGGGGGGGGGGATTTTTGTTATTTAGTTTGTCATACATCCCAACGTTCCTCTTTCAATCACATATTTCCCTGTCCATCCTAAGGTTGGACTGCAGACATGTCTCTTAGCGATAAGGCCGCCATTGTGCAAATATTTTGTAATTGCTATTGATTTAAAGGCGATGAAAGTTTACAAAAAGTTTTACACTGCATTGTTTTTTTACAAAGTGCTCAACATTACTTTTCTACCTCTTATTAGCAAAATGTTGAAGGTAATTGTTGAACTAAAACATCTAATTATTAAAATAAAGAAAATAACATTTCTTGTCACTGTCATCTTATACATAATTCTCGGTCGAGCAGATATTGATAACTACGGTTACACCCGCGCGGTACCCGTTCCCATGGAAATATCGGGATAAAAAGTAGCCTATGTCATTCTCAGGTTCTACACTATCTGTGTCCTAAATTTCAATTGAATCGGTTCAGTAGTTTCGACGTGAAATCAAGACAGACAGAGAGGGTTAATTTCGCATTTATAATATTAGTTAAAGAAGAAAGGATTAAAGAAGAAGAATTAAAAGATCCAATAGAACAAACGCCGCAGAGCTTCTTTCGGTAACGTAGTCTAGAGCAGTTTTGTGATCAGTTTTACTATAAAATTTTCAAAAAGAAAATACCTGATATTTAAACGCTACCATTTAATTCTCAGCTAATACCTGCACAAGCGACTTCGCTGTAAGGAGAAAATGCTTGAAAATCGCAATTCACAGTTCATTTCTTCCTCCGCGATTTCTACAAGTGGAACAAGACAGATGTTTCCTATAACAGTGCTAAAATGTCAATGAAATAGATCAACAACGTATCTAAATTTCTTTCCGCGAATTATGCCTGCTTTTGTTTTTTATCGCCGTATCGCGGCAACGGGCGCGAATGTCGCCGCACAATTATCACAACGATTATCCATAAGTGTCGCGTTTGAGTGCGCCGACGCCGCAAGCTTTATAGCGACATACTATATTTGTATGGGCAGAAAGTTGATCATTTTTAAATCAGCCCAGCAAATGACTCAACACGAACTGATGGTAAGCAGTAGATAAATCTAATCATTGCTCTCTCGATGATTTGTCTCTCGAATTTTGCGAATAGAAGTAAATTTTTTGTGACGTTCACATTATTGATATTTTCTTATAGGATGAAATGATTTTTGACTTTGATAATAATGTAGTTAGTTGGTACAATTGTCACATATCATGTCTCCTGTTTGAGAGAACCTTCTGTCGTTCGCCATACCTATCGGGGTGCGCCAGTAATGAGATCGCCACACGTACGGCGTCCGCGGCTGCCGCGACCGTGCGCAGAATCCCGCGCCTTCCGGACCGCCGCCGTGTTGCGGGAATCGAACCGCCACCACTTGCCTATTAGTGCTGCCATTCCTGAGGTAACATTGTTGCAATGAGAGAACTCATGGAAAAACTGCATATCGCGCTGATTCAATTACAATTCACACTGAGTCAATTACAATTTATTTAATTTTGACTTCCCTTTTTGAGTTCTTTGAAAAGCTGCGAAATTTTTAGTGAGGTAGGTACTAAAATTGTACTTTAAGGCAGCGATAGCCGTATTGGGAAGCGTTCGTTCGCGGATGCGGGTTCGATCCCACCGCCTGCGTCTGTACCCTTGAATATAGTTATATTATACAATTGATAGTGAATATCGCTTGCCATACATTTTGTGTTGTTGTAAAATTCTCCCATGTAGGGAAGGCAAAGGGAACGGAGCCCATACAGCCAAGTCTTCAGTATATATTTCTTCAGTATTTGCATTAAAATGCTAGTGTAATGCATTTCAATGCATCTTGGGAGAGTTTGGCGTCAAATAGTCCATGGCAGACACTGTAGTGCTACTTCGATGAGGTGGATTACCACGATAAAAATCTCTTCGTTTTTCACACCACTTGACGGTTTTTTCGATGATCCTTCACATTGCTCATTATCACAGACACTAATTACACAAAACTACACTGATTTTACGTAACAACATCCACTCCGAACAATATAACAATCATTGAAATAAATATCACGTCCGCCATCGTCAAATGCCGCCAAAAACTCCCCACACATTTTGTTCGATGAATCAACAGGCTCACCGCCTGTTATATTGGGGATGATATGTATACTAAAATGGTCAGAACACATGTCTTCTACTTTATTAATATTATACTGGTTTCAAAGACCTGATCGCTGTTGGGGTACGAACAATGATCTCGAGTGCCGGCCATGTAATGTCGTACTCAGTCTATACATCCCACTGCTGGGCGGGCACAGGCATTCCTCAAGGAGAAACACACGACGAGTATGGGCCGTAACACCGCCACGCTGGCCCACTGCCGGCTAGTAGGTAGAATCGATTGCAATATACCCCGGGGCCAACGGCTTAACGTGCCTACCGAAGCACGCAGGAGTTCGAAATCTCATGTTTTGGTCAGCCATCCACGGCCTAACCATGGCGAAAGTAGCTTTGTTTTCGATCGAAAGCCAAAGCGTACTATACGCCACTGTCCTCATGTACTTTGAGGTACAATATAAGTAGCCAGCAGTAAAATTGGAGCTGGAAAGTGGAAAAACTATCTGAATTAGGTCCCTGGTTGAAGGCAGCACAAAAATTCTTGGTCAACGCCTATGTCCAGCAGAGGGCGTCTCTCTGCTCAATGATGCTGATGACTCACTATCTTTCCATATATGGAATTTATTCAATTCAATGAACTCCAAACGAAAATGGTATTTATGATAATTCTGTTATTTGATCCCTGGTCTTATCTTTTAATTGGAGATATTGCGGCCATATTCTAAACTAAGTCCAAATAACTCCACAGGGACATGCTAAAACTGTTGTAAAATAAACTTGCATTAAGATATTATGAAAATGTCGACCTCCATGGTCGAGTGGTCTGTACGCAGGTCTAATCGCCATCTCGAGAGGTTCTGGGTTCGATCCCCGATGGGAACAGATGTTTTTGTGATGAAGACAGGCATTTGTTCTCCAGTCTTAGATGTTTTTTTTTTTTACATACGACAGGTAAGCTCTTGGCCTGCATCTCACCTGATGGCAAGTGACGATAAGGCCCAAGGGGGAAGCGAGCTTCACCTGTAATCCTCAACAACTGAGGAACTGGCTATCTTACCTCTGATTGCCGGAACACAACAATGCTTAAAACATTGTTATTATGGCGACAAATTTAGGTAAGACGGTGGTAGCTAGCCAGGCGGGCTGAGAAAACCTACCACCAACCAAACCGAGCAGAAAAACTTCTGCCTCCATGGGTAATCGAACCCGGACCTCCCGATCAACACCCGGTGGTTTATATAAGTATTGTATATTTTCTGAATATGTACATACATACATACATACAATCACGCCTGTAATCTCCAAAGGGGTAGGCCAAGGAGCACTGTGTTCTTTAAAACCACATTTAGCCATACAAAAATAGGGTTGGTCAGATGAAAAATAGTGAAAGAGTAGTAACAAGGGGCTAGCTCATCACCTACACAATCACAGACCCAGTACCCAATACGCCCTTAGTCGCCTTTTACGACATGCTAGGCAAGAAAAGCAGTTGGTACATTATTTTTGTGTCCCGGACCTACACGGGACAAAAAAAGAATATTTATATGCTTATATCTATTAAATAAATTTATCCGACATCAAGTATCCGTAACACAAGCAGCAAAGTTGTTTAAAACGGAGCTAGTTGACAGGTGTGAATGTCTGAGGATATTTATTATTTATTTTATTGACCGATACATGTAGAGCATATTTCATCAGGCACAACATCTTGACACTTCCAAGCATATACATTCTCGAAACCTTTAAATTTGTCCGAAAACACCCAGAGCTTTATACCAAACGAGATCAACTAAAAATGTCTTACTCACTTAGGGCTACACGTAAAAACAAATTAGTGCTTCCGACCTCTAGCCTAAATATACATTCGTCGGGCCCTTTATCTATGACCAGTAAAATATAAAATAATATACCAGAATATATAAAAAATGAAAGTAATGATAAGAAGAGTATAAGGCTATTAAAACAACTATTAATTAGAAAATGCTATTACACTTTAAATGATTACATGAATAATATTTAAATAAATATAGATAAACCAAACAATTAAATACAAATACATACATTTAATATTAAATATAAATTGTTAATAAATAATAAAATTACAAACTATCACAGTGTGAACCTCTCCATTGTCGTTGTGCCCGACAGGTACACACTATAAAATGCAATAAATTATTGAGTATTAATTTAATAACGCCTAAAAAGATGACATTCACAGCGGACGAAACGTGGGTCGTCTCTGCCTACGTATAGGCCGGATAATATGTTCCTATAGTCGAAATATTGTGATATCAAAAAATAAAAATTTATTTCATTTCATTCATGGTGATAATTTTTTATTTCTCAAAAGACATGTCCCTAATATTTTTCATTACTTTATGAACCTATTTATAAATTTCCTGTACTATTTTCTTCACATCCTGTTTTAAAATTTCCAACACCAAATTAAGTTACACATATTGTGCCACATACGTTTCTTCGTAAATTCGGTTCGCTAGCGAATGATGACATAAATTTTTAAAACATACATTGTAACACAAGTTACGATGGTATCTTCCTCTGCCGCCCCATCCCATGGCATACCTCGGTGGCTTCGGCTTGCGCTGCGTGATAACAACCACTCATTATATCTTCAACAGCCAATTAGCCTGTCGTGGCTCTTGAAGTAATTGCTAGTGCGCAAGCGCCGACTGCGTCAAAACAAATACTAGAAATATTAACTTAAACTTCATTATTATAATTACGACACATTTTTTATCACGGGCATTTGTATAGAATGGTTCATGTTAACAAGCTCATAAGAACTTCTACATTGTAGTTTGGCATCCCTAATAATGCCTGTTTCTCCTGCTTTTTCCCAATTCAGGTATATAATTGGTCCAATGGTACATTGCGAGTGGCCTCGCTCTTAACGCCGTAACATAGAGTCTACAGTCGGATTTAATCGCCTTCGTGAATTGCATTAACATAAAAATACACAGTTTAATCGATTCTTAATTGTTGCATGCTGAATAACCGAAAAAATATGTAATTCTACTTAGGGAATTAACAACCTTATCATTTTGTCTACAGCCCGAACAGGAATATAGAAAACCTGCTCTAGGGCGCCAGAAATTTTCTTATTATTGCGACACCAAGAATCGTCATCAGCCTTTATACGTCCCACTGCTGGGACAGGCCTTCCTCATGGAGAAACACATGAGGATTATGGGCCGTAACACCACCACGCTGGCCCAATGCGGGTTGGTGGGTAGAAACGGTCACAAATGCGACCGGGACAAACGGCTTAACGTGCCTTCCGACGCACGGAGGAGCTCGAGATCACAAAGTCTTAGTCACCCATCCACAGGTTGACCATGGCGAAGGTAGCTTTGTTTTCGATTGAAGCCAAAGCGCACTGACCACTACGCCTCCGAGCTCCTCACACCAAGAATACTGTTTCTTAAAAAAGTAATTGTATCCGCAATCGTACGTATTTTTCCATGAAAATAATAGCTAATTTAACATTCGCAGCAATACAAATTACAATGCACAAAAAAAAAACGAAAATAAAAATAAAATATACTGAATTTTATAATGATTAGACTAGATTAGACAACAAAATACATGACAGTTGACTTTTCAAAATTAAACTGATGGTTAAAGTTACTGTTGCAATTAAAATAAGTTAGTTCCAATTTTTCCAATCAATTTTTAGCAATATGGCGAGGTTTTTTTGTATATTCTTGGTCAGGCTATACAAATAATCTATACATATAATTAAACTGTAGAGGTAGAATGTCTGTGCATAGAAAAAAAATTGTTAAAACCAAGTCAAGAGGATGTACAAAGAGAGAAAATACCAAAAAATGTTTTTGGTATTTTCACTGGTCAACTAACTAAGACTAAGATTTTTATTCCGGAAATTTAAAGGGTTCCCGTAGGATAGTTAAAAAACCATAGTTACTGCTGACGAAGTTGCGGGCAACAGCTAGTGTATCATTTTAGCGAGTAACTGACTCTATTTGGTAATTTCATTTTAATTTATGTTTCTTCTTTCACCACTCTCTTCCATTTCCACGTATAATACATCGACCTTGTCTTCGGTGTTGTCATGTCCATTACTTTCCTGGTTACATGGTAATTCTCTCTCTCTCTCTGAGCTCTAGTGTCATAATAATAATAATTCTTATTTAGGAGCATGTCGTTTGCCTAAGATGACTTCTACAGCTTAAACGAATGCATTTGTCAAGGTGAGAACTCTGACAGATCTTCAAAAAACAGCATGGCGTTTATATAGGTGGGGATAGCCCCAAATGTGGAGGAACAGATTAAAGTTTGTGTACAAGGAGGTAACCCTTTATGGTAACACGACGTAAGTTAAGTAAGTTTTTACAAAACTCAGTGTTTCTATTCGGCTTTCGCAGCCTTTAAAAAAAACATTTTTTGTATCTCTTTTAACCTCTTTTAACCGCCTCTCTGGTCTAGTGGTTGACACCACCGGGTGTTGATCGGGAGGTCCGGGTTTCGATTCCCCACGGGGGTAGAGGGTTTTCTGTTCAGTTTGGGTGGTGGTAGGGCTTCTAAGCCCCCCTGGATAGCTACCACCGTCTTACCTCAATCTGTCACTATAATAACAATATTAAAAATCATTGTAGTGTTCGTGTAATTAGAGGAAAGATAACCAGTTCCTCAGCTATTGAGGAATACAGATGAAGCTCGCTTCCACCACGGTCTTATCGTCACTTACCCTCAGGAAAGATGAAGGCCAAGAGTCTGTCACATGTAAAAAAACTCATATAATCATATATGTAGTTCATTCAAAATGCAGACCTACATATATCAAATTGACCTTTACCCACTATTGGGTTGAGATTGAGAAAGATATTCTTCGTTGTAGAAGCATAATTTTAACATTTTTTATGATAATAAAATTTCTAATAAAGCATTAAAGAATTTAAGAAATTCGGAGCGTATGTTAGTAATAAGAATGCGTTGAATGAGCGCTATCTGTTGTACTAAAGTGATATTAGCATCGTTTTCCCCTTGCTAGTATTGACTTGGCTCGGTAGTAAGTCGTCGGGTGCCCGCTAGATGGCACTGTACTAAGAATATTTCTAGAAATATTCTTATAAAATTTTTCAACCAGATAGTATTTTATTTATATTAGGTCCTTACATATGAAATTGGCGTTTTGTATAGAGATTTTGGAAAACTCTGCATTTTCCATACTAATTTTTTTTCAGTTTTCTTCACAACGACAAATCCTTCACAAGATAAATAATATTTGGCATCTATCATTAGACAAGCTTTAGTAATATATGTAATATCACACTTCATAAAAATTATTTATCGTTTTTAAATGAAAGCAAATAAAATGATGTATTCGGGAGGCACTTAAAAAGAGTTGTCTCCGTGTTCAACTTAACACAATTAAACTTACAACAAATTATCAAAACAAATAAAAAGAGCTCAAAAATATAGTCTATTTTTAGACGAGGAAATTATTTTTTAGGAATACTCTGAATCTTAATAGTTACAGACAAAATACTAAGAGAGAAAAAAAACACCAATTTCATTTCAAGTTCAACTTTTAGGCATACCCTAGAAAGATGACCAGCCCCGATGCATTGTGGAGCTCCTCCATTCAACAGTTCTCGGAACGGTCCTAAAAACCGCTTTCCCTAACAAAAGTGTTATCTATCACACTTAAAAGAGGTTTATACATATTTAGGGGTAAAACAGCTTAAATTGTTACACCCTCAATATAAATAAAGCCTTTTTTCTCTTATTATATGACTTAAAAGATATTAATACAAAAAGTAAAATAAATAGCGATGTTTTGTGTTTATGTCATATTTTTTTTATTGGTTTTACGAAATACACATTAATTAAGTAACAATTTATCATTAAAATGCAATTAGGTAACACTTGTATTATGTTGAGTATATCTCGCTCAGAATTTAATAATGATTTGATAAAGAGACTCTGTCTAAGCCCGAATAATTTTAATCACAAATTGATATTTTTTATGGATTAAATTATCACTATCATTAAAATAGTTTTCTAATAAGAATGTTGTTTTATAGGATTATTAATGTTATACATCCGAATTTGACCTTTTCAACTGGATATCTGATGTAAAAAACACAGCGCATCAAGTACCTAAAATGTTGAGTTTTGATAGTAGAGTTATCTCCAAAATACTTTCTAAAGACTAAAATCTTTCAGGCGTAGGCAATAAACCTCTGAAATCATATTTTCATAAGAAACAATCGTAGATTTCAAGTCAAACTTACGTTAACGTTTTTTCCAACCCCTAAAATCATTATCATCTATTAAATCACAAGAGAAAACATTCACTAGGTTGACATGAAATTGATTCATGAGTATGTTCCGTAACTTGGAATCTTTATAGACCGTAGGCGAGTCTATCTCTGAAACTGGACTTTGATTTGTCTCATAAAATTTAATAATTATGTGAACATTTTTAGAACTAGTGATAGATAGATAGATAAGTCTTTATTGTGTACACAGGAAAGAAAATCAGAAAAATCAGTCATGAGAACTTTGAATCTATTGTTTTATTGTTCTTCTCTTCTTTGTGTGCCATGTGCTCATCGGACGTCAGCGACCATCTCTCGGAACTTATCTCTATCCTGTGCCATCCTGTTCAGGTTGGCAGCGCAGGATTTTTTTTATTTTTTTCATTTATGTTTGTCCAGCTTTTAATATTGTCCATTCAGGTCATCTTCCTTCTCCCCCTACTCCTTTGGCCCTCTTATTTGGTTTTATTGATAAACAATATTCTGCAAAGCCTCAAAATAAAATTATAAAATGGAATTAAAAACCTACAATTTGAAAATAACTGTCTTTGAAACAAAAAAAAGACACAAGCAGATTTTTTTATACCTGATGAAAACCGATTTTTTTCTAGCCATTAATACCCCAAACGCAAATAACATTGAACATCGTGAGCAATCCGCTCTGCCAGTGTGAGCTACCATAGTTACATTTAAATTAGGTTCGTCCTAAATATTTGCCGTTGGTCAGGGACATAGGCAAATTGGGTTTGAGTATCTATTTCAAAATTTTCGAGCAAATTTGGGCCTTTACGACTACTTAGTTGATAAGTTCTTAAAGGTCACAGTTGGGCACAGACATGCAATGTTCTGCGAGTTACATATTTCTTATGTATTTACTAAATCAATTGAAACGACTGATTGATACGACTTGAAAAATAAACAAATGCTTTAATAAACCCTAAGAACATATCTGAAGTTTTCGTTTTAAATACATATGTCTAATATCTATGTGGGTGTTTAACACTTCTGCCTACCCCTTTGGGTACAGAGGCATTAATATTATTACGTTATGTTGTTGAATATCTGAGTGTCCAGAATATGCTTCATGAACAAAGCTCATGTTCAAAAGTCAGATTGCAATGGATGTGTAGCTCTCGCAGTCGGTTAGTATTTGTAATATAGATGTGGACTACATCAAAACCTACTTTCCACTGTTGACCCTAATAAAAAACCGAACAAACACTAGCTTCATTAAATCTTGTTGGAACTTGGAGTTTAGTTAAGATGCAGTCCATAAAAATTAGTCCTAAGAGCCAAATATTGGGTCCTTACCTATGAAATTGGTGTTTTTTTTCTCTCTTAGTATTTTGTCTGTAACTATTAAGATTCAGAGTATTCCTAAAAAATAATTACCTCGTCTAAAAATAGACCACATTTCTGAGCTCTTTTCATTTGTTTTGATAATTTGTGGTAAGTTTAATTGTGTTAAAATTGGACACGGAGACAACTCTTTTTAAGTGCCTACCGAATACATCATTTTATTTGCATTCACTTAAAAACGATAAATATTTTTTATGAAGTGTGATATTACACATATTACTAAATCTTGTCTAATGATAGATGCCAAATATAATTATCTTTGGATTTGTCGTTGTGAAGAAAACTGAAAAAATTTTAGTATGGAAAATGCAGAATTCCCCAAAATCTCCATTCAAAACACCAATTTCATAGGTAAGGACCTAATATAATCAACACAACAAAAAACTATCGAACTGCACGTATCCAGCATCCATCGACGACGGCCGTTCATTATTATGATATCATAAACATTATAATGACATAATTTCGCCAGTTCAGATTATTGTGGTTACAAAATAAAATGTGTCATTAATGAGACGCGTGACTTGTATTTGCAAAAAGGTCATGGGTTCGAATCACACATAATATTATTGACTACATTAATGCTACATTAGAATGTTGAAAAGTTGCTTACAAAACCTCTGATTGTTACAGAGGCGAGAGCCTGTTGACATGCGCCAGACGACACTGCAAACGGTAAGTATTCCAAATTGGATCGTATTGCTTTGAAATTTTAGATACGTACATTGCGCAGGATTACCGTAATTCAAGAGTACACGAAGTTTTAAAAGACGTCATTCTTCAATAGATTACCAAGCCTATCACATAATGTATCTGTATAAAGTTGTATATACAATCAAGAAGAAATGAATAATCTATACATATAATAAAACTGTAGAGGTTGAATGTCTGTACATGGAAAAAAATGCTTAAAAGATAGTCAGGTTGTACGGGCTAATCTCCGAAATGGCTGGACCGATTTCAATGAAATTTTGCATGGTGTACCTTATATCCCTGGTCAACATTTTAGATACTTTTTATTCCGGATAATTAAGGGGTCCCGTGGGATAGTTAAAAAACTATAGTAACCGCGGACGGAGTCGCGGGCAACAGCTAGTAATAAATAAAGAACCTAATGTGCACAATTTTAAGTTTAGGAATGTCTACCTGCTGCTACTGGTGTGTGCGCCATTGCCACTCGATTACTTAAATTAGTGATATAGTGAATAAGATTTAGTGAATAATAATAACGTTTATTATTTCTCTTTCACAATATAGTAATTACAACGACAATGCTTGTGAACAATATCGGATCAAAATCCCGGAGTGTATGGTACAATCATCAAAATGTAGTATTTTCTATAATTAAACAATATGTAGGCTTAACAAAACAATAGCATTTTACAACAAATTCAACACTTAACATAACTAAATGCCACAACTCGAGAATATAAGAAACGCAACGAACATTGTTTCAAGTAAACATGAAATTGTATTTAATTTAATTAATATAGATAGAACTAACTACGAAAACTATATCTAACTTTAATGAATGCCATATTAACAGTTTATGAGTAAAACACATAACTATGAAGTTGGACGTTGGAGTTTTGGCGTGAATAGAGATAGCACGAATAATTATAATTTTCCACGAGTGCAATTCTATAAATTGACGGTATAGCCACTTTGCTCGAGGTGAGTTGCCCTCTTTCAATAAAAACCAATATCCCAATTGCATCTCAGCGGACCATCGTTGCTAAAACCTCTACCATCAGGTGACATTTCTGTAAGGTGCCTGCGTCGCAACAAGGTAAGTAGAGAATGTTGAACGAAGTTGTAGTCCACGTGCTGTAAATGTCTAAGAGTAAGGGGAGCAGCATTTCCCAGAACAGTACTAGGCTGCGACAAAGGCTTTGAAATTAAGCCTCGCATTATCTATACCAACATGCAAAAGGAAAAAAATATGCTATGTGTAACTCTGCATGATGGCAAATCATAAAGTAAATACCGGAGCATCAAATGTCGTCCCTCATGACAAACTCTTTCATGGATATACACTAATAAGAATGCAACAAGCCGTGATTTACGTAAAAGAAGTAAAGGGTGCTTGCTTTTGTATGATAATTGAGAGTTACTATTTCTACCACCAACTCTCAATATTCCGACGGAACCTTGAAAAGTTGACAGTGTAAGTACACTACAAATATTTACAGAACATCGAGGGAAACACGAAAAGGTAATAATGCATGATGTTATACAGTCTAATCGGTCACAGAAATAAGCTATTTTCAAAATAACGTGGCTTTCTATTTCAGATTTATGTGCAGCACACAGCATCACCGAATGGCTGAATTCATCTGTACACCTATTCCAGGTAAGTAAGGTACACCTTAAACCGTTTTTTAATTGATCACGCTTTATATTCAAAATATTGACATTGCATGCCCGGTGTAGATTAAGACCACTTTCATTTAGTAGCCTTACTAATTGCTTATTAACGTAAATCGCTTTTTTCTCAGTGACGCATTCTATTCTAACTTCGTAATGGTAGACCTTGATCCCTTTATCAGCCAATGGATTTTTAAGGCCTTCAACACAAACAACTTGCTGCAATGACTTGACTGCTGGAGCACAAGAAGTATTAAAAGTAACTGTCAACAGACGATAGTTTGCAATTTCAGCATGAGGATCTCCCCTCCAAACTATATGTCGCAAATCTGCCCGCAGTTTAGGGCCTACCACTAAGGTATCGTTTAAAGAGACATCATTGTCACCCTTACGCGATGTATTGAAAACCACACTTAGTTTGGTAGTGATTAGTTCCTCCCTGACCACTGCATAATGAGGCAAATTTTCTGCATTAGTATTGAGACTGTCAATATAATTTTTTATATTCTCCATACATCCAAGTGCCATGTTTCTACTTATAACTGTAGAGTATTGTTGTTTTAATTTAGGGCGACTGAACAAACTACTGTCAAGGCCTTGCAGTCGCTTGACAGCAATAATTTTGGAACCTATATACTTACAAGGAGGATCGCAATAACAAAGTGGAAGATGCCGCTCATCTCGATCAGTCTCATCTCTCTTTGTGATTGCTGCATAACAGTCTTGACAGGCTTGCTTTTCTTGAGGTAACCGTTTTTCGCATGGTTCCGGTTCTATTTGCCGTATTTTCAAATCGTATTCAACAACCTGCACATGCGTATTTACAATATTCTGATGAATATTATGCAGCTCTTCCAACCCACCAGAAATGACCCAACCAAGGTAAGTATCCTGGGCAATTGGAGTGCCTTTGGGGCCCTTCATTAAGCCTTGCTTTAAGATATGACAGTAAGTAGTTGCGCCTAACAAAACGTCAATTTTGCTAGGGGTATTATACTTCGGATCTGCTAATGGAATGCTATTAATCTCAGGCCGACCTACCAAAGTGAATTTCTTTTCAGGCAGAACCGAACATAAAGTTCCAAGTACATATGCTCTAACCTGAAAAGTGAATGAGGAGTCGTAAAGTGACTGTATATTGAGCATTACCGAGTATTTGGAGGTAAGGCCACTTTTCGCTCCACCTAAACCAGATATGGTACTTTTAGTAGGTATCTTCGGAAGCCGTAGCAGTTGCACTGCAGCTTCAGAGATGAATGACGCCTGCGATCCTTGATCCAGAAGTGCTCTCAAAATTTGGAACGACCCATCTTTCGACTCAGCCTTGATAAGGGCTGTGGCTAATAAAACCTGTCGAGCAACAGTTCCTGAAGAAAAATGGGCGGCTATATGTGTAGTGGCCCCGCTCTCTGATACAGCTTCAGCTTCATCGTTTATGACAGCTGATGCAGTGACCCCTGCTGTATCAGAACCGTTCTTGGGATGCAATAGGGAATGATGTTTGCGGTTACATACACGGCATTTGGTGAAATAGCGACATACTTTGTTCGAGTGATTGTACCCGAGGCAATTGAAGCATAAACCTAAGTCGCGTACTATACCACGACGTCGATCAACATCCTCCATTGCAAATTTCTTGCAATTGGACAACCTATGTTCTTTCGAACAATGTGGGCAGGTAATATTGTAATTAGTAGTAGTAGTAGAGTGTAAGGCATTTGTGTGTGAAACTGTACTAGACGAGACTCTGGGTTTAAATTTTGGTTCGACAAACTCTAATGCGCGGAATCTAGTTACAAGAAAATCTTTAAATTGTTTAATGGTAGGTAAATCGTTGCAATCTTTACTGACCTGCAATTCCCACTGCTTCCGCGATTCAGCGTCCAACTTCATACTTACTATGTAAATAACAATAACGTCCCAGGAGCTTACATCAATACCTAAATTAGACAACTCGTGCAAACAATCGGTTGTTGTATCTAACAGCTCCTTAAGGGCATTGGATGACTCGTGTAACATAGTACGTTGGCTAAAAAGACGCTTAAGAATGCAATTTGAAATAAATCTCTTATTATTGTATCGTTCCTGTAACACATTCCAACATTTTTCGTAATTATTAAGAGTTATAGGTATATGCCTAACGAGTTGTTCTGCTTCACCTGACAGTTGCGTTTTTAAATAATGAAGCCTTTGAACTTCATCCAGAGACTGATTATTGTGGACCAGTGAAACAAATAAATCACGAAACGACGACCATTCAATGTACTTGCCGCTAAAGGTTGGTAACTTGATTTGTGGCAATTTCATAATCGACTCTTTAGGACTGTCAAATGAAACATTGCAATTATTTGACACAGACTCATGTTTTGGCATTGCATTTTGAAGATCTACCTTATAACCTAAATACGTTTCAAAAACCATTTCGAAAATCTCATCTCTAATGTAGCTCGATGTCTCCAATTCCTTTGAGCTGTAAACGCTTATTAACTTCTCATGTTTGTCAACGAAGTTAGTATACTGCTTGTCTAAAATTTCTAATCTTGCTTTAATGTAATTTGCATTTATTCTCTCTTTGGGAGACTTCTTAAAATTAGTATATCCTTTATCTATTTGCGACTTCAAATCATTCAAAACACGTAGATCTCCTTCCATTGTAACGACAAACAAGTAATATTTTTCAAAGTAAAAGTTGACGTAGGTCGTAAGCAATCTCTATGGTGAAAATTTTCAAAATTTGCTAAGTCCGTGAAATTCTGCTTCAAATTATTCTAAGTCTTTTTGACATCTGTCAGAAAACCGGCATGGATTCCCCGTCTCTTCAAAATTTCGCGAATTTTTCTAAGTCCCAAGAGAATATTATCTTCGCAATTTCTTGATAATATTTTCTAAGTCCTTGACACTACTAATAACACTCAAATGTACTCACGATTTCTTGCACTAGGTACTTATCACTTTTCCTGCTAGTTTTCCTTTTCCTTTCCAGAATTTCTACTTGATTGCACTTCTTGTATTACAGCAACAAAACGGCACAACATCAGTACACCACTACTACTTTTGGCGCTATTTCACTCAAAAACCGTCCTTCGGCTCGTTAGGACCATGAACAATATCGGATCAAAATCCCGGAGTGAAATAAAACTCTACACTCAGAACGGAGGCAAATTTAATATCAAAGTACTAAAGCTATGTATTAATTTACGCACAATCTCATTAGCGCGATTTAAAGATGCTTAACGCCATCTATTAGTACATCTAAAAACAATTGGGAAATGAAAACATCAAAAAGGTAATAAGGTTAAATTGTCAGAACACCATGACAGAAACTCGCTTCAACAGCTTGATATCTAACAAGTAAATAAAAAGAAACATCTATAATGACCAGTCTAGTGGAAAGTGAATGTTAATTTTTTTTATCATAATTTTCTATATCTACACTACATTTAGTCTACACTTTCCTCCCCATCTTTGATGTCCTGACAAGGTCAAAAATATTTTGTACTCACAATTTTCTGTTAAAAGTGTATTTCATTGATTTATGTAGCTGGTAGCAGTGGCAGTGGCTTCACGGTTTCACCCGCGCGTTACCTTTTTCCATGGGAATGACGGGATAAAAAGTAGCCTATGTCTGAAATGCTCTATATCAGGCTCTAGACTATCTGTGTACCATATTTCGGTTAAATCGGTTCAGTAGTTTTGACGTGAAAGCGAGACCGACAGATAGACAGACCTACGACCGACAGATAGATACCTTTGCATTTATAATATTAGTACGGATTATTTAAATTTCGGTTTGATAACTCATGTTTACCTTACGTCATGTTATCATATTTTTATCAGCGATATATAAACGGCACTTTCTCCATATCCCAGTGATTGATATGCGCGGTCGGCGCCTGCGCAGCGGCGATGGCGTAACGATAGCGAGGCGTAATCGCGTTTTGTCTAACGCACGCCGAGGCACGGCCATTTGTTCATGTGTAGCAAAACTGCATCATAATTGTGATAGCATTTTGACACTGGCGCCGAACAATTACTTAAGTTCTTTAGTCATAGACTTTCTTTAACTGACGCTCACATTTTTTATCATTTGAAAAAAAAACAAATTAGTGGATACTGGAGGAATAATTTTCATACATCCATCGCATCGCATCTTCAATTCATCCGGTATTGTAAATGTCTATAGGCGGCGGTGATCTCTTACCATCAAGTGATCGGTCTCTCCCTCTCATCGTTATATAAAAAACACTGAATCTGACAAATGGTAAATTAATGCAAACGTATAGAATATCACCGATTTTTAGTCAATGCCCAATTATTTAACTCTACACCGAAACGCAGCTGAAAAAAGCTAATGTCACTCCTGCAGAACGTCAGAGAACTGCCTCTGGTAATACTGTACTTCTCTTGATATTTACTTACAAGTCTTGATACTGGAAACAATGCCAATAAATCTTGCTCTACTGAAGGGCAAGCACGCAATCAGATCGATTGTAATTCGTACACAGGTCCGGATTTGGCGAGTCGCCACCAAATTATGCAATACCCAAATTCAGCCAGTAATAAAAATATTTCTTAAATCCGAAATTCATTGTGAAAGTACGTATGGTACCACCATACGTACTGGCAAATATGTTTTTTTATTATTCATAACTATCAATTATTGTTGGTGGTGTAGCTAATATGTCTAAATGTAATGACTATTATCATGATAATAATAATAAGTTTATTAGCAAGCATAGTTCACAAATAAAGACTTATATCTATGAATCTATTACTAAAAGCTAAAAAATATACTGATACCTGAACTAGGATAAACCTGTATTTCAGGTGAATTAGACCTTAAAAAATCTAATAAATTATACAAGATTATTATCATATTATCCATAGTACCTAATTAAAACAATAACAATGAGAAAAAAATGCAAATCGTGGTCAAACATCAAACAAACATAATAAAGAAATCATTTTTTTGTAATTAATAGTCAATAATTTTCTGTACCAAGACGGCAATACGTGCGAAAAATTACGTGCGTCAGCAATCAGCATAAAAATACTGAAAGTGGGTTAAAACAATGTTGCGAAAAAAATTACTTTTACTTACATAACATATTCGAAATTAATCTAAATAGAAATTTGTTTGATTCATAGAAAATATATGGTTAGTAGGACAGTCTACTATCATTGGTAATCATAGAGTTCGTTAGAAAATTCATGTCTGAGTAGTTAGACTTTAAATAATACAAATAAGAATCTTAAATTAATAACTAACTATTATAATAATGCGCAAAAGTTCTTAAACTAAGTGGAAAGAAAACCTATTAGAGACCGTCTTCATAATCAATTGAATCGATGACCCTTTTTTCTGCATTTTTCTTAGCAGGACATTCAGGATCACCGGTTTTGTGGTTATACGGCTTTTTGAACTGCAAGCGTGTAGCACACTTTGGCATCTCGCTCTTCTTAGTAAAGTCCTTAATTGTATGGCCCATGTTACCGCAGTGACCACAAGTGTTCACTACCTCTCGGCAAGTTTTGGTAGCATGACCGTATTGCTGACACTTGCAACATCTTGTAACAAGTGAAAAGTCTCTAATAGGGCATGATGACCAGTTAACAAATACTCTGTCTTTTGTTATTAAGGCCTTCCGTATTGCTGCAGGTACTTCGAGCATGTAGTTACAGGTCTCAGCATTTCGCTTGCCTGATTTGTGGCTTAACTTGATAGAGGTCAAGAATGTTTCAAGTGTAGTGCCTTGAACTTTGCCGTCTAAGTTTTGCTGGTTGCTGTTGAACACTTCTGTCTCCTGCATGGACGTGGGCATTCCCATGATGATTATTCTAGGTCTGCGTCTACTTGGTTTGTCAGTGAAGCCAGAGGATGATAGCGTGTTGCCTTCTTTATCTTTTCAATGTCCTCTTTTGAGCCCGTGCTGATGATGACGCCACCGTTCTTTGTTTTCCGCAAACCTCTGACTTGCAGCTTAATTTCTTGAGGCTTGATGATTTTCTGAAGTATGCATTTGGTATCCTCGCTTGACTCTAGTTTGTTTGCAACTAGAGTCAAGCGATACTAGAGTCAAGGCATACTAGAGTCAAGTTTATATACGGCAACAGAGCTTACCTTACTAGGTACAACAAAGTTATTAGTGCTTTGCTTCACCATCTGCGCCTAGGAGGTAGCGCCTGTAACAGTTTTTGTTTATTCTTCAATGCTCTGTTTAAGGTCGTGCAATTTTTGCGAAAGATCTTGTTTATCCATAAGAGCATCGAGGTTATAATGGATCGATGTTTGTTTTAGTGCTTGGTATTGGACTGCCAATTGAGAAGTTCCGTGGCCGACTTTCCTGCATAAATTACTACAACTTTTGCTCCGAGTTTGCCTTCGCCTGATATAGCACATACTTCCCTTAAACCAGTTCTGTATTTCACTAATGGACACTACTGCCGGAGAACCATCACCATCGTCTTGGGCGGGCGCGGGCGGCGGGGGCTGGCGCGCTGGCGTGGGCGGTGGGCTGCGGCGCGTTAACCCGCTTCGGTTAAATGGACTGCTTTCCATTTAATCGTTTATAGGAACTATTTGACTAAAACTTTATAAACTTTGAATTGCTTATAATTTCATGACATTTTGCACTTCCGTAAATGTATAGCTCTAGGTCACAATAGACTCTGCTTATAATTTATTTTTGCTAATTAATTAACTAACACGTCCGAGTTCATCGCCAATCAATTATAATAAGAGGATGTAAAATAACGTAATTTATCCCTTTTTGCTCTTAATACCTAAAATTAACAAATGCAATCTTTTAGCTTTTACCTTATCTTTGGCTACAAATTGAGTCACTGTTTATATAAATAGTTTTTTCTGTGCTTATTGTAAATAAATAGAGAAAGAGTGAGAGGTGAGAGAGATGTAGACCGAGTGATGTTTTTTTGGTGACCGTTCTCCGTGGCTGATTCGTTGATGATCTCTAGCTTCTTAGACTTCCAAATAAGTGGGTCCAAGAAATATACATCTATTAGTATGCTCTAAGGGTTGGTTTTTTGATCCAAGGTTAGATTGAGCTAAAGGTCTCGTTACAAGGTGATTTATGTGATGTGATTTATGTCAACTTGACCAATAGTACAATTTTCAGCTAATACTATAGTTAAATAATCATAGACAATTTAACCACGACACTTGGATTAGCCAAATGGCGGCTGGCGGCACAGCTGATGTATTTTGTTTGGAAAATGCATAGCATAACCATTGTTCAAGCTGACGACATTTTGGCGTTTCCATTAACACCATTGGTCTAGAATTTTACTATTGGTTTTAATTTCAGGTCAAAAAACTGACCCTAAGCCAAGCTAGACATACCAACAAACCAACAACTTATAACATGTATGTGTGAATTTTATCAATAGTTCAGGTTAAATATGAAGTTCCGAGTGTGTTGACCGTTAGACGTGTTGTTTGCGCATCAGATCGGGTGTTATGTAACTGCGTGGCGCGAGGGACCCGTAAATGTGATATTAACATAATACCCGGATTTATCAGCCGGTAGACAGAGTAGCTTCGCTTTTGTGGATCCGTTTTTAGACTATAAACCACCTTGATTATCATTTATCAACGCTAGTCTTTTGATAGAGTCATTTAAAATATTGGGTCCTTACCTATGAAATTGGTGTTTTTATTCTGTCTTAGTATTTTTTCTGTAACTATTAAGATTCAGAGTATTCCTAAAAAATAATTACCTCGTTAAAGTATACTATATTTTTGAGCTCTTTTGATTTGTTTTGATAATTTGTTGTATGTTTAATTGTATTAAAATTGGACACGGAGACAACGCTTTTTAAGTGCCTCCCGAATACATCATTTAATTTGCATTCACTTAAAAACGATAAATATTTTTTATAAAGAGTGATATTACACATATTACTAAAGCTTGTCTAATGATACATGCCAAATATTATTATCTCTGGATTTGTCGTTGTGAAGAAAACTAATAAAATGTTAGTATGGAAAATGCAGAATTCCCCCAAATCTCCATATAAACCACCAATTTCATAGGTAAGGACCTAATATTTTAATACCACGATATGGCAGTCAACGAAGCTCAGCCAATAATAAACAGTCTTTGAACCCGTTATTTAAAAAGAAAAGCAGTGAAATGTAATTTAAATAAAATATCTATTTGACCTAAAACTATGAACTTTACTTTGTTACTTTTTAATAACGCTGCCTAAAAATTCTTCTGGTCAGCCGCTAGCTTCCTTAATTGAAATAAGATTTTCGAATAACATAACATTAAAGATTTTCGAAAAATACTGTTTAACAAAGTGAAAGAAGAGAAACTACTCGAATAAATATACGCCTACTCGTATAGTAAATTAATATAGGTAGTTTATTGCGTTGAATTAACTGGGTTGGTTCTGTGTTTGACATGACCTGAGTTACGGGTTATATATGAGTTCATGTATAATTGGCTGTCCATAATTGATAATAATATGTACTACCTACCTACATCACAAGTCGTAAATATCGAATTGAATCGTTCTCGCCCAATTATTCGAATTGCTTTGTGCTTTCATGTTTGTTAGCGATATGACAGTAATTGAGTGTTCCGAGAACAGCAATTTTCGAGAACAATGCTTATTATGTTATAACACTTAACTCTCACTCTAGACAGACATTACAATATATTTATTTGTAACATCATGATTTTAATATACATTTTAAAGTATATTATTTAAGGTAAATTGATTTAAATCGTTCTTATTTAGAATAGATCCACAAATAAAAAGTTGGTTGTGAAAATCTTGTGTGGAGTTTGAAGCATATGTACCTGAAACTTTGGAAATATAAAGTGTTATAGTTGATTATTATAAATCATAATATAAAATTGTTATGGAAGGGACAGGTATAAAACTACTTATCATGTCGTTTAGCTTGTCTCTGCTGCCCTCTTAGCATGAACACCGCATTATATATATCAGGTTTTCATCACGTTCAACTGTCAAACTACAATGGAATTACTAGGCAAAATAACGTATGTATGACCCCATGAAGCAGGTTCTAGCCTACTAAAACTAGATATTAAATGTCGCTACTGTCTTTATTAATTTAGAAGTAAATTCAGTCAGATTTATCTGGAAAGCCGTTGTGCGCACGAATACTCCGTTTCTATTCAACATTCCTATTGAATCAGGCATGAAAGTTGGATTATGAATATTTTCAAAGATTTATTCTGTTACGTCAGTTAACTTCGATATTATATTAAAATCGCTTAATGTTCAGAAATAGCGTAGAAATCTCAACTTTAGCCGTTGTATCTAAATCTCAAATTCGAATGCTTGAACTTGGTGCGTGTTACGTAAAACAAAACAAGCCATAAGAAACGACTATCATTTTATTAATATTTATAATAAAATTTATGTACAAACGTATAAAAAGTTGTTACACAATATCACATTCACTGCCTTGTACTGCACAACCAATAAAATAAATTAAATATTAGTCAACATGTTCCGACGGGGCGGTGGCCCGGTGCCGGGTTACTGGCGGCCGACCTGGTCGATCTGGGACTGGAGGTTGTTGATCACCTCGGAGGGCACCTGGTCGCCGAGAATCTCGAACAGGTTGATCCTCTGGTTTCCGGGGATGGACTCGTAGGCCGCCAGCTCAATGCCTTCTTGGACCTGCACCAAAAAAAAAGATAAACTTAGCAATTGTTTTTTTTACTGCAAAGAGAATGAAATGTCCATCTCATTGCAATTGATGTTTGTGGAGACTAAAATTTTCTCTAAGAACAGACTCTCGAAACTAATATTACAATTAATTAGTAATTTTTACAATGACATTTGCCATAACATGCAATTTTTAATAAGGTGTATGAAGCAAAGGATCCTACCTTCTGGATCTCAGCATCCTTAGGGATGAGGAAGGTGTTTTGGGCCTGCTTGATGGCCTCCTTGGTGAAGGCTGCGCCCTCGCGTTGTGGAGCCGCCGCCACCGCCGCCACCAGCACAAACAGGCACACCACGGAAGTTTGCATATTGACCAGGGTTCCGAACTTGAACTAGAACAGAACACACAAGAAACTCAACTTAACGTTTCTACGTAAATCTGTAGAATCTGACAGAGCAAATTTCCTGGCTATTGAAGGTAGTGTTAACTACAAATGACACAACGTCGATACAATCTCAGCAGCTGCTGCTCTCAAGATAGCACTCGCATGTCTCGTCTTACATAAACGCGCGATGTGTATCACTCGGGATCGAAGCACACTTTTACCACTTTAGCACATTTCACTGTATGTACTAGGACAAAAGGGTCCATAGCTCACCTGTAAGGTTGCGCAGGAGTGCGGCGCGCGCGCTCACGCTCGTCTCATATAGCCCCGCCTCCCCCCCGTGCGACACTTTCACCATGAGAGGCGCCTGCGCAACAATCCTGACGATCTATATGTGGCCATGAAGTTGTAACATCTCAATTTTTAATAGTTACTCATAAAAGCAAAATATATTTGTATATACATATATGTAATGATTGTTATCGACAATATCACCAACATCAAATGACATAAAACCTTGTAACATTTTGGAACTCAATGTTTAGGAAAGATCGATTGATGCATTTAGATTGTAACCATGAAGCCAGCTGTTTTTGAGAAGAGGTACACAGCGCAAAACTTGCCTGGTGGTACATGGACAAAGGAAGCTAATACTTCGATAATGTACACTTAAGCGTATAGGTATATGCGTTATGTTTCGAATAAATAAATTTAAGAAAGCTCAAAGATCATTCAGAATCATTATTTTGACGCATGTATGTCTATTTGTTGATTGTATATTTATTTTGCACATACATCTTATAATGATGTATAGAGACGAAAAGGATAGAGTGAGGAATGAATATATAAGGAAAGAAGAGAGAAGTCTGAATGTTACCCCGATTGCTGATAAACTGAGAGAAAAACTACTTTTTTGGTATGGACATGTAATGAGGAGAGAGAATGATCATGTTACCAAGAAACTTATGGATTTGAAAGTGGATGAGCGTGTAGAGAAGAAAAGACGTTGACTTGGCGAGTGATAGGAGAGAGTGGAAGAAGACATGTACACCCCAAATAATAGAATTGGGAACAGAGCAGGACAAAGCAGAAAAGACGAAATGTGTACACCATGTGTGCATGTGAATGTTAGATATCAGGTGAAATACGAGTGTTATCTCCTCTGACTATCTCTTCTGAGTTACTGCTAACTAAAGTAGTTTAACATTATATCTCAAAAACTTTTTGTAATCTAGCTTTTCGAGACATGTAGCTTTTATGCCTAGTCAAACGGCTAGACCGCTCTCGCCTCTGATTTAGTGGCCCCACGCATGGACCGATACGAGTATCAGCATTAAGATTTTGAATATAAGAGGCAAGCTTGAACCGGCGGCTTTACGAAATGTTTTTTAATTGTGGTCGACATTCGTCCGTGCGACGGATTCAGTTATGCGTGATGGACGGACGCCATCTGAGCCGATTAAATACTTATTAATCTTTATTTTAGATCTAGTTTCTATCGGATTTGAGAGCTAAAAGCTTTAAAGCACTTTTACTGTCTTTGTTTTTTTAAACTAAAGAACAGTTTATTGTGAACTAGCTCTTATCCGCGACTTCGTTCGCGGTTACTATGGTGAAAATTAAAAAAATATATTTTTGTACTTTCCCTCTTGTTACATCCCCCTGGCTTCATTTTATGTATTTTTTTCTATGTACAGACATTCGACTTCTACAGTTTTATTATAATTATGTATAGATATCGGCTTGCCTTCAGTGTCTGGGAGATGAGGACAGACTCGACCCTCCTTACATGGGGACTTAAACGCATCAGGCGTGTCTGTTAACACCTCTACCTTCCTCTTCGGGGATATAGGCGTGACGACATGCTATGTTTTTTAAGTGATGAATGACAAAAAAATGGTAATATTACATGTAGATGGGCCAATGTGCGAGGAAGTCCAAAGACGATCGCAAAAATACCCAGCACAAAAAAGTTATTTTTTAAAAGTAGAAAAAGAAAAGATGTATGTGTGAATGATAACATTATGGTAAGGAACACAAGAATGGTGCGTTAGTAATAATACTATATTGGATTTTGACAATATAATATGGTAGCAGATAATACAAACTAATCAATCAGAATCAAGTTTCTGGTCATTCGTAATGCGCATGGCCATGAAGTGGAATTTACTGACGGCGTTTGTGTTTCTGATGGCATGCCCCAGGTCTTTAAAGTTAGGTTGTATAGGCACCTCCTGGAAAATCTCGCTCCATCGTAGACCTCATCTCAGCTGTGGCTTAGATTATGTTGAAGACCAAACCAAAAAATGTATTAAAAAATCATTCTCCTTTCATCTATCTACCATTATCTTCGGGTCAATCCCAAAGATCCATAGGTCTATTAATTTTAAAAGATGTAGCTCATACTTTGCTCTAAACAAGTCCTCGACATTAAAAATAAACAAGTATTTCTGTGGACTTTTGGGAATAACCTCTTTAATCATCGTTAGAGTATAGCGCCATCTCTTGACGTCGGTCGGAACTATTCTTTCCACAGCAAGTTTTCCTCAGTATTTCCAATAAATTCAAAAAATTAATACTAAAATTATTATAATTTCTCTATCATAGAATAGCACTGACCTTTAAAACGAATAAATGTGTATAATAAAACGGGTCATTATCGTATATGGTTTAGAAATAAGCATAATTAGCGTACCGCTGCTCGGCCGAGGCCTAACCAGTTTTTTTAATAATAATAATATGACAGTTACTTAGTTTTCTTTGGAATTTTAGTACTTGATTCTTTCTTTTATTTTAATTAATTTCTGTCACACTTATATAAAATACATATTTTATGTATCAACTGAACAACCTACTATTTATTTTACTTTTGTTATTTTTAAATAACAATAGAAGTATTGAAAAAATCCTAAACATTAGTGGTGTTCGATAAACTCCTGCTGATGAAAATAAGGTTTTAAACTTATAAACAGATATGTATCGCCCAAAAATTTATGTTTAATCTAGAATTAGAATAATTTTTCACAACTCGCATTTTAAGAAAATGTTTATAAAATGAACATTTACTTTTAATTGCCATTATGATTAATATATAATATATCCTCTAACTCATATTGATTTTACGTAATGCCAATTGCAATAAATGGGTGTGGTAATAAATTCGCATTTTATGCAAACCACACTGCTTTTTATTACATAAAAATTCAAAATAATTATTTGTACTTATTAATAATATAATAATAATATAAAGTATATTATTATTATAAAAAACTTTGTAACACTATTTTTTACATAATTACTTACACTACAATCTAAACTTAGCGCTAAGCAAAACCATTGAGCCTGAACTAGGTGACCCTGTTTTTCAGGTATTAAATGTTTTATGTGTTAGCACGTCTTCCTACTCCTCCGGGGCTATTTAGAAATAAACATATGCTGCTGTAAAATAGTTGGGTACTTATAGACGAAGAAATAATAATAAATGTAGTGAAAATTTTGACGCAACATTATCTCGACAACAAATAAAACTTCGTCTCGGCACAGAGAATGAATCCCAGACTACATTCCGACATGCTAACACAATAGATTTTGCTATTGTATCTCGCTCCTTTTGTTTTGAAAGTTTTGAAAAGTACTATCAGACTGAGGAATTAGTAATAAACTTCATTGTCTAAAGATGATGAAGAAAAGATGTGTCAAAGGGAGAAAAAAGATGCAAATACTAAACTACTACTAGAATATAATATACAAATTCAGCTCCCAGCCGCTGAGTCACATCCAGTGCCCAAAATGGCTCAGCTCTTACGGAGAAAGCGTGCTCAAATATCATTATGAATGTGTTTGTTATTCAAACTAGTCGACGCGAAATACTGAGACACATACAAGGGTTAATTGGTGATAATTTATTGAGCCAAACATCTAAAAAGGAAAGATATCCGCCTCTCTGGTCCAGTGGTTCAAACCACCGGGTGTTGATCGGGGGGTCCGGGTTCGATTCCCCATGGAGGCAGAAGTTTTTCTGCTCGGTTTGGTTGGTGGTAGGGCTTCTCAGTCCGCCTGGCTAGCTACCACCGTCTGACCTAAATTTGTCGCCATAATAACAATGTTTTAAGCATTGTTGTGTTCCGGCAATCAGAGGTAAGATAGCCAGTTCCTCAGTTGTTGAGGATTACAGGTGAAGCTCGCTTCCACCTTCGGCCTTATCGTCACTTGCCTTCAGGTGAGATGAAGGTCAAGAGCTTACCTGTCGTATGTAAAAAAAAATATCCATAAAAACAATACACGGGTATAAAAAATGTTGATTATGGTTCTTTCTTATCTAATATTACTCACTATAATCATAACCAGAACATTTACACTGCAGGAGTAGTGTCCTAGTGTCCAACAATACGAATAGTTTCACCCTGTATAATAAAAATAATATCATACAGCGTTGTAATACAGCCGTCTTTGGCTTATCGTCTCTGGCAACAGCAAACTATATCTTACTGAAGAGCATCCTATTCTGCATTTGCCGAGTCGACATCAGCTAAGTTGTGTTTAAGACAAATAGTCCTTAAGAAATGCTCCATACTAAAACTAGTTCTGAATGTCGCCAATAGATGGCACTGCACGGAGTTGTATCGCGCTGACGTCCTAAGTTTTTAAAATTTTGCACCTTTTGAAACCCCATTAGTACAGAGTTACCACTCATACAAGTTGATTCGCGATCAGTTGAGTTGAGTCGCTGTATGCTGCGATTTATACATTTTTTTTATTATTATTGTGCTTGTTGGCAATTTGGCATACAGATAGTCGGCTCTTCACAGTCCCTTTAATGATGTGACTTAAAAAATGCATCCACTTTTAACTTCTACAAATATATGGATCACAGAACTGTTCAGGGCAACGAGACCCGTAGACAAAAATGCATTCCAATAACTGCTTCGGAAACTGTAAAAAAATTATGTATGAAGGTTTCGGGAGGTGAAGATTCGAGCGATACGTAATTGCCAAATCTTATAAATGTTTCCACTACGAGTACAAATAACAAAAATAATTTACGATATGTCTTGTGTTTGGCTCTGGCAATATTGTCACACAATCAAGCGACAACCTAGCGAGTTTAACTAACTACATACGTTAACGGTTCCCAGTCGAACGGTTCATGTCAAAAGGTCTATAAACAACGGAGTTATCTCACAGCGGATCATATTGCATCTGTTACGCAATCTAACCACTAGTTAACCAAGATGGTTTACCTCCTTGATACTTTCCTAGGCTATTGTCCGTGACTTATGTAGCAACTAACGATATCGTGTTGTGAAATATTATGTTTTTATATTTCTTGAGATGTTTTAACTGACGCTTGTAGGAGTATGGAAGTGAAAATGCGCACTACGTATGTAGCTATGCACCAAGAATATGCAATACAAGTCATATAATGAGCTCACACCAATATAGGTGTATTCAAAGTGATTTTTCCCAGTTGTCTATAAGTACTCAAAAAAAAAACGAAACAGCTCATAGTCGACACTACTCGACACGGACATGTTCTTCATTATGTTCAAATCACCATGCGTTGCACATGCGCCCTCCCATTTCAATAAAAACCACTATGTTTAAAATAGAGCGAACTTCTTCATCGAATTACGCTGACGCCGTACTTACTGACAACTGCAGTAATATGTAAATGCTTTACTATTTTAGTGACAATATATCGTTTAACCGGAACACTCGTGTCATTCTTCACTCTCTTAACATTTAACATAACATCATAATTATGTAGGTATACAGACAGACCCTACAGTACGGTCGAAGCATAGACAAATCTAACATTGCTTTCTAATTTACTGTAAATACACTGCTTTCTTATTTTCTTACCCTGCATTGATTGATATAGGTCGGCAGAGTTTATTGAGAATGCTATCGTTTAAACGTGATTTTTATGGGGAGTCAAACGCATGAGTGGTGCTTCGGTAACAGCTTCCCATCTAGTAGGACGAAATTTTTTATACAATAGAGGGCAAAGGAGCACACGCGGATCACCTGCTGGTAAGTGATTACCGCCGCCCATAGACAACTGCAGCACCAGAGGTGTATGATATGTATGAGCCATTCTAATCGTAAAACAAATAACCAATTTTGGGGCCAATTCGTTCTATTGGTCTGCTTAGGGGTATGAGGAAGTTAGATATTTTAAGTTAGAGAGTTATGTTATAAATTACAGAGTGGTTATAGATATTCTTTAATGGCCGGTAACGACAAGATACTTTTCCTTTATTACGTGGGACTTACAAAACCAGCAAAGTGTGGATGGGTAATGCTCCTCAGTATGGGGATGCGTATCCAATATTGAAGCAACGCCACCGGTCGACTATAACAATCTTTAAATCGTTGAGCTATGTGGCTGAAGACGTACGTAACGTGGTTCGTCATTGAGTGGTCGTACAAGGCGCGTTGCGAGAAGGCGGTTGCCCAAGCGGCCGTGACGCCGACCCCTGACCTCCCGCCTTTTGAGACACGCGCAAGCGCCTCTTTGGCTTGAAATGTAACAAGGGAAAAGTAACATTTGAAATAAATGAGCTCTATGTGGCAGCGATAACAAAGCATTACGGCTCTATCCCCGAAGGGGTACAGACAAACCCACATTTCCCTGATATGTTAGAATTCCCATGCACTAGGCATAGTGATAGCACGTCAGAGGCACTGTGAGGTAGTCATAGTAAGTATTAGGTCCTTACCTATGAAATTGGTGTTTTGTATGGAGATTTTGGGGAATTCTGCATTTTCCATACTAAAATTATTTCAGTTTTCTTCACAACGACAAATCCAAAGATAATAATATTTGGCTTCTATCATTAGACAAGCTTTAGTAATATGTGTAATATCACACTTCATAAAAATTATTTATCGTTTTTAAGTGAATGCAAATAAAATGATGTATTCGGGAGGCACTTAAAAAGAGTTGTCCCCGTGTCCAATTTTAACACAATTAAACTTACAACAAATTATCAATACAAATCAAAAGAGCTCAAAAATATAGTCTATTTTTAGACGAGGTAATTATTTTTTAGGAATACTCTGAATCTTAATAGTTACAGACAAAATACTAAGAGAGAAAAAAAACACCAATTTCATAGGAAAGGACCCAATATTAAGTTATTAATTGAAATGTATGCAAAAAAATCTGTTTATTTTGTATGTAAGTATTAGAATAGGTGTTGGTTGGCCCGATTCACTCTGGTGGTAGTCCCGGACCTTGACTGTCAAGTTAAGACGTTGTGGCTTCACAGACAAGAAGTAGTTAACTAAAGAGTTAACGAAAGAAGAGTTTAATGACTGCGTTCCAAAGCAGAGCTCCACCACAGTCGAAACAATACTACTATATTCTACCACTTAAAATTATGGGTACATCGTTGCCACCTATTGCTGCAAACACTATGAGGGCCTTAGCGTAGTGGTTCGTTATCTTAGGCTATATTTATACTAATATATTAAATGCAAAAGTAACTCGGTCTGTCTGTCTCGCTTTCAAGTAACTATTCAACGCGGACGAAGTCGCGGGCAAAAGCTAGTTGAAAATAACATTACTTTCGCATGGGGCTTGCGTGTTATGGCCTTACGGATTTGTTTTTCTACGTAGGCCCAGGATTAGGACGTGTATAGACTGGTGACGATTTCTGCAAAAACTATTATTAATAAGCCCTTAATAACACCACAACGCTGGCCCAATGCGGGTTGGTGGGAAGAAACGCAGTACCGACCAGGACAAACGGCTAACGTGCCTTCCGAAGCGCGAGGAGCTCGAGATCTCAACGTTTTGGTCACCCATCCACGGCCTAACCATGGCGAAGGTAGTTTTTTTTATCGAATCCAATGCGTTCTAACCACCACGGCACCGAGCTTCTCAGCCTGGTGGTGTTACGGCCCACGCTCCTCAAGTGCTTCTCCATGAGGCCTGTGCCCAGCAGTGGAACGTGTACAGTTTGAGGACATACCCTTAATTTTTATCATTATTCATACAAAAAAGCACGGATTCAAGGCAAGATAGTAAATGTACATCCTTTTATACAACCATACATCTTTCAAATTTCGCTCAAGTTAATAATCAAGACTAATTTTGCTGTCACAAAAGCAGGGACAAATAATATTCTGTAAGTATCTATAACTAATTCGATGCCTAATAACCTAAATCTAATGAAGGATCATAGGCATTTACTCATTTAAAAACTATACCTTACATTATATTTTCCGTCAATAAAAATGCAAAACAACAATTTAGCAAGATGTCTGCTAACATAAGGTCACACTTAGATATTTTTTCCTTTCGCAAAATGGCATAATAACAACACTATTCAATAATCCATCTTTAACATGAAATTGCTAATTTATTCCATATTTAGTTTTCGATATTTAGACTATGTAGCAAGCATATCCTAATAAATTAATATTAGTTCGTTAAGTATGACTTACAGGTAGAGTTTAGTAGTAAAAATCGAATTTCAAAAGGTAAAAAAAAAAATTAATTTTGTACTACCTTCAACGTCTCCATTCAATTTTCGTATACTCAGCAGGTCCCTACGTTCAATTTGAACAAAGGCTGTTTTATTACTTCCCTGGAAAAAAAATTATTTCATAGAATTACAACTAATAAAATATTGGGTCCTTACCTATGAAATTGGTGTTTTTATTCTGTCTTAGCAATTTGTCCGTAACTATTAAAATTCAGAGTATTCCTAAAAAATAATTACCTCGTCTAAAAATAGACTATATTTTTGAGCTCTTTTGATTTGTTTTGATAATTTGTTGTAAGTTTAATTGTGTTAAAATTGGACACGGAGACAACTCTTTTTAAGTGCCTCCCGAAAACATCATTTTATTTGCATTCACTTAAAAACGACAAAAAGTGTGATATTACACATATTACTAAAGCTTGTCTAATGATAGATGCCAAATATTATTATCTTTGGATTTGTCGTTGTGAAGAAAACTAACTAAAAAATTTTACTATGGAAAATGCAGAATTCCCCAAAATCTCCATACAAAACACCAATTTCATAGGAAAGGACCTAATACTATTGGATTCCATTACTACAAATACCAAATATGTCTCTTCATGTAAGAACGAAGACTCTGATGTAGAACGTAGGTATATCTAGATGCGAATGATAAAATGGTAGGCGACCTCCGTGGTCGAGTGGTTTGTACGCCGCCGGTTTCAAGGCGCCGCCATCTCGACAGGTTCTGGGTTCGATCCCCGATGGGGGCAGATGTTTGTGTGATGAATACAGGCATTTGTTCTCCAATCTTGAATGTTTATATATATATTAAAGAAAATCTGAATTTTATATGAATTTATCTATTAAATATGTTTATCCGTCATCTACTATTCGTAATATAAGCAGCATTAGTTGCTTAAAAATGGCGCTAGTTGATAGGTGTGAATGTCTGAAGCTATTTATTATTTCTTTATTTATAATTCATTATTGCATAAACTTTCTTTATTGTCAATAAACTTTACAATTCTGCTACAATACGTAGAGCAACTTGTAACACATCGTCGGCGCGCAACATTGCTCGACACAACGTTGAGTATCTCGACCAGTATCGTTATCCCAGAGCATCTCTAGCGGATCCTATCGTATATAAAAATCACTGCAACAGACTCGCCCTTTGTACAGTCGAGTTCAAAAATATGTATGCCCTTTGACACTAAATGACATTTATTGGAAGGGACTTATGACTGTCACCTGTCAAATATACATATTTTTGAACACGACTGTACCTAAGCCTGAACATATTTAATAGACTCTCCACTTATCTCTTTAGGTATACACTTGTGATACAAAATACATATTTTCCTTCCTTTGTGTAGTAATGCGTGACGGTATTTAAAATATTAATAAAACTATTGTGTAAGAATCGCAGAGCACGGAATATAATATTTATATATAAGAATATATTTTCACAGTGCACCTAGTCGAATTCTTTGCTATGAAAGTAACGTAAAAAGAATTTATGTACTATACAGAAAGTAGTCCAACCAAACTTGTATACTGGCGTTAAAAAATAATCACTGTTGAGAATTTCTTTTCCGCGTTTCGGGTTACGAATTGCGAAATTACATCAAATTCCTTCCCACAGCTGACGGTGCGATAAACAAAATAGCAAGACCTCGAAGAAGAAGATGGGATGTTGCATTATGGCAGACCCTGTGATGCTGTCAGTTTTGAGTCCGTATTATCAATCTATGTGACATAGATTTGGTTGCATTTACTAGTTACTTTTCATGGATTTTTTTTTGTTGCCTAATACAGAGCAACTTTTAATTGTTCATTAGCCTTTTAAATCAATTTAATTTTTACTTTTGTAGGGGAACAATCAATTAATCAGACTCTACCTTACCTGATCTTACGAGGAATGGATTGACAGCGTTTGGTACTGAAACGGTAGTTATAGAATAAAAAAAACGCAAATTCAGTCTAAAATTTTTTATTTGTAAAAAAAACAATAAATTGGGTATTAAATTATACAGTGAGCACAAGCGCTTATTGCCCGGGAAAAGATAAGGTCTTCCGGAGCAAGAAGCCGCAGCCAGGGCCGCTGGCTGCCCGGGCCGAGCGCCGGCGACCGGCCGAGCAGTTGGCGCGCCCGGGCCAGCAGGTTGGCGCATATCATATCGGCGGGCTATTAGCCGGGCAAGACCCACCTGCTGCCCGGGCCGCCCAATCTCCACACCACAAGAACCAACATAAATAAGTCGTCAACCAGTGCAATAAATTAAATTTATGTGCGATCACAATTATTACTCTTAACCAACTAGATATAAACTTTATCGATACATTTCATAAGGTATGGTTAATATATATTATAATATCAAATTCGATTTGTACCAAATTTTGTTACGTTTATATTATCTCGCTTCGGTATGAGCATCAGTTTAGACTTAAGATAAGGGAGTTTGTTCTTACACCGAGAATGAGGTGCGCGGGAGGAGTGGCGAGTGCACGCGGGTGCTTGTCGAGCTGCGCGGGGGCAGCGATGGCAACGTGGCGGGGGCGCCCCCTAAAGAGTCACTTGTTGACTAGCTTTGTTGCTTACTTATTGATCACTCTACTCACGATTTCTCACTAAGCAAATAAATAACTTATCGACTACAACGAAGATCTATCGACTAATACTTCGCTTCATAATTTGACACAATGCGGCCGACGCGTCTCGCGTCCGTACAGCTTTTCTCATTCCGTAAACTAACTACCTATATTATAAATAATTTGTCCAGCTAATACACATAATTAATTGGACCAGTTTACACTGGTCGTCTACTTACATTTAAAGTATAAATAGCCGACCACGAAACGTTTTCGTGGTCGAATACCCAATTGACATGGACTATGCTAAGAATTCTGATTGGGTGTCTGTATAAGAAAGTATATCTAATAGTATCTACGTTAACTTATTGTTTCAAGAAAGAAACTTATTTTATTTTCTATAAAATGCTGAGGTTCCATCGACAAACATTTGAGCGTGCTCTCACTGCGGCGTTGAGCTAAAAGTTGCGCTTACGGTATCGTCTGTGCTCTCATTATTCTCTGTGGAGGGATCTAGAGGCACGTGGGTATTGACCTCGCTGGATACGGACACCTTGCTATCTGTGGTTGTTTCAACAGATGCTGAATAGGCTCCATCTTCCGCGGAATCATCACCTGATACTGGCTTCTCGTTATTTTTCTTCATAACGACTTTTGTTGGCCCTCTGTTTTCACTCGGGACAAACGTCTGGGTTATGATTTCAATATCCGTTTTGTTTGTTTTGATATCTGTTTTCTTATCTGAAACGTTGTCAATAATAGGTCTGCGAGTTGTTGGCTCAACTTTATCATTTGGTGGCGGAGAATCAGTGATAATATCAGATTCGTCATCTTCGATCTCAATAATTTTCTGTTTATTTATCGAATTTTTGCTTTTCGGTACCGTCTCCGTTATTGAATTTAAATTCCAATTATTATTTTTACTTTTATAACCTGCATTAACTGGAATAAGTTCTTCAGACTCAGATATACGCGGGGCACTAGTAGTTATTGGCGTCGGACTGGTGTGGTCGCTGATTGAAGCTACATCACCTACGAGGTTAATGAGGTCATTTAAAAAGTTATCCTTTTTTTCATCAGCTGATTCTATGATAGCAGCGCTTTTTCCAGAATTTGGAGTAATTTTTATCAATTCAACAGCATCAGTTGCACTCTCTGAAGAACCAAATGAACTTAAAACAAATTCCGTTGTTTCGACGATCTCAAAAGATTGATTTTCAGTATTCCTAGATATGGTAATTACTTCAGGGTCAGTTGGCAACACTTTCGTTGGCACGACTTCAACCAAAGTAGGTTCAGCCGATGAGGTCAAAGATTTATCCTTTGCTGCTTCCTCATGAGGGTTTTGGTCACTAGTTTCAATAGGCAATGAGCTGAATTCAGTTTGAGATGTAATTTCAGTAGCTACGCTAGATTTGTCTGTTGAGATAGTAGTCTGTTCTTCTGTATTTTTTGTATTTATTGCGCTTACGTCTTCTGGTGTAGTGACTTCAATAATCCTTATTCCGGGAATACTTGCGTAATCAGAAGGATTGCTTGAAGCAAAGGTTGATTTAGGGCTGGCTACAACATCAACCTTATTTTTATTGGTCTCAGTAGTGACGATAAGCAACGGTTGTTCTGTAGTTGTTGTAGTAGTAGTTGTTGTAGTAGTACTTGTTGTTTCATTTTCGTCTAATTCTCCGGTAATGTCTTCAGGTACAAACGATGGTACATTTAAAATTTCTGTAGGAATAACGGACCTGAGATTCAGCATGGGACTTTGTTTAATATTTGATTCGGTTGCTGGTAGATTCTCTATACGCGTTGAAGTTTCGGTTACAGCTTCTGTAGAGCTTACAATCGTAGTCGGCAATTCAGTAACTTCTTTTAGAGTTGTCTTATGGTTTTCAGTCACAATAGGAGCTGCAGTGGTAGTCGTACTCGCTATAGTAACAACATCTTGACTATTAGATATATGGTCGTTTTCCACATTAGCATCAACAATGATATCATCCTCGTGATTGCTTAATACTGATAAGTCATCAGGTATTGGTGGAAACGCTGGATTGTGATCAAAGAAAGTAGGATCTTCTTCCTCTAATACAACTGGAGGCTTTGCAGTAGTAGCTACTGGAATTATTTCTTGGATAACAGATGGTGATCCTACAGTTCCGACAGTTGGCTCATCCGAAGGGTATATTTCACTATTTATGGAGTCCTGCGTGGATAGACTTATCTTTGAAGGAGTCAAGTCATTAGTGCTTTTCATTTCTGACACTTCACTAGATGATGGTACTATATCGGGAGATGACTGTATTAGAACAGGAGATGATGAAGGTAGAATTTCGATAATCACTGGCCTTTCAGTCGATTCTGGGCTGGTGGAACTTTTCTCAGATGTTGCTTCACGAGGGATCAATGGCGACTTAGACGACGAATATTCAGACACTTCAATGCTAGGAGATGGTATGATTTCCTTAATCTTGACGTTTGTAATGACTGGTATTTCCGATACAGGTGTAATTTCTTTAATGGTGATTTCTTGTTTAATGGTCTCTTTTGGTGCTGCCGGTAAAGCGCTAGGTTCTAAATTGATTGGCGAGACGGTTGAAGTTATAGGAGCAGCACCAGGAACAGTAGTTACCCCTGAAATAAAACAGATAATCATAAGTTTATGATGGCATGATTTAAAATTTTAGCTTTAGCGCTCTTTACTTAGAAGAAAGATAAAAGTTTTTATGAACCCACCTCTTAAGGGACAATTGTCGTATTCTGGACAGCAGCGGCCGGGCACGAGCCTGGGCTGGCAGTCGTCGCGCAGGAAGCAGGCGATGCGCCGGCACACCACCTCGCCGCCCTGGCAGTAGCACACGCGGCACGGGTCTGCGGGGTCCACTAGCTTCTCACCATTCCCATAAACTCGGCCTTCTTGTTCACATTCTGGAAAGAGGGATATTTTGTTTATCATTTTGTTAGTTAAATAGTCAACGGGTAGGTAACAAATTAAAAGCCTATATTTTAAGCCAGACCTATAGCAAAACGTCAGTGAAAACTTCATTAAATTCAAGGTGGTGATTATTGAGTGACGCAAATATTATCTGGGATATTATAAGGGATAGGAAGGGATATTATCTGGGCCTGTTTCTGTCACATCCGAAGTTCCTCAAGGATCCATCTTGGGTCCGTTATTCTTTAATGCTTTTATTAATGACCTTGTTCATCGACTAAAATGTCCCAATTTACTGTACGCGGATGATTTAAAAATATTTTCCATAGTATCTACTATTAGTAATGCTGAAATTCTACAACATGACCTCGACGCTGTTTCTAAATGGAGCGAGGATAACAACATGGTATTAAATGTTAACAAATTCTTCACATTATCTTTTACTAAAAAAATTAATAAAATATCTTATGAATATTCTGTTAATGGGCAAACGCTTAATAGGCAAAATCATGCGAAAGACTTAGGTGTCATATTCGATGAAAAGTTGTCCTTTCGTAATCATTATACCTACATTCATAATAAAAGCTCAAAAATGTTAGGATTTATCCTTCGCAATACCAAACAATTTAAAAGGGCTCATAGTCTCATATATTCTTTTTGATTCTCGAATCGAAGCATTTTAGAGTATGGAGCTGTTATATGGTCCGTTTTCTACGCAGTGCATATTAATCACTTAGAAAGCATACAACGTAAATTTTTAAGAAGTGTTTCTTATCACCAGGGTTTACATCGCAAGTTACCTCACTACTTGGACAGATTGGACAAGTTTCATATGCAAACATTGGAAATCAGGCGTAAGCATTCTGAACTACCTTATCTTCATAAAATTGTCCACTCCGTTGTAGATTCCCCATCTCTGCTAGCTTCAATTAATTTCATTACGAGTTATAGGTCCTGTGATTGTCACCCTGCGTTGTTCTCACTAAAGGTTTACCCTAACAATACATCCTACTATTAGGTCCTTACCTATGAAATTGGTGTTTTGTATGGAGATTTTGGGGATGTCTGCATTTTACATACTAACATTTTATCTGTTTTCTTCACAACGACAAATCCAGAGATAATAATATTTGGCATGTATCATTTACAAGACAAGCTTTAGCAATATGTGTGTGAACACGCTTGATAAAATTATTCATCGTTTTTATGTTAATGCAAATCAAATGATGTATTCGGGAGGCAGTTAAAAATAATTGTCTTTGTGTCTAATTTTAACACAATTAAACTTACAAAAAATTATCAAATTAAATAATACGAGCTCAAATATGTGGCCTATTTTTAAAAGAGGCAATTATTTTATAAGAATGTTCTGTGAATGAAACTTAATAGTTACGGACAAATTGCTAAGACAGAATAAAAACACCAATTTCATAGGTAAGGACCCAATATAATCCAGTGGTACGCATGTGCCGCCTATACAACAATATAATCCGAGATAATACTGATTTCGACGTCATGAACTCTAGACCTGGTGCCTTCAGAAGGAGTGTTCACAATATTATTATGTAATTTTTATGCATATAATATTTATAATTAATTTTGGTGCACTCATTAGCGATTTTCTTTTAATGTTAATCAACAAGATTCGTAATATGTAATATGTTCTTATATAGAGTACATGATTGTGTTTAATTGCGTATACAAATCACAAATTTTTTGTTTTGTATGTAAGTTTGAAAATAATAATATGTATTGTTTATGTCACTATATAGTATACCTATATTTAAATTATCTATTTATTTATATATTTTATATTTGTCTATTATCAACATATGTCATTATTGTCTAAAATTTGATTCACAGAACCATTGTAAATTTTAGGACGCATGTTGTTGGAGTACACTCTGTACCCTATATTTATAGCTAATTTATTATATGTACTATGTAACTGTACTCTGTTTTGTGTAAAAAAATTAAAATATAAAAATAAACATAAAAGTGTATTAGTTAGGTTACTAAAGATTTTTGTATTTCGCTCATAGTTGACGATCGTTAACGCGTAATACAGTGGTATAAGTTTGAATAATATAGAATCAATACGTAAAGAAAACAATTGCTTATTCATTTAACGGACAAAGAAAAGCATTGAAGTTCAAAAACCTTTTGATTTTGTAAGCAATTGACTACAATTTAACAAAAATAACAATCCAATTACGAAAATTGTTACCCTAACATTTGGCAAATCATTGCAATTTTACATTTATTTCGGGGGTTTTATGTCGATAATGGAAGCTACAATATCCATCAACTTATAACAAATTTTTACTGTTAATAAGCATGTTTAGAACAGCAGTACAAAAAGAATATTTACATAAGTGGTAGTTAGTGCTACTTTTGAATCAGTGCCTGAAATCATACCAATTTCTTGTTACTTGTGCTCCAACGAAGCGACACTTCCCCTTAAAGCCCATGAGCAGACATTAGTTGCGATAAGCTAGGAACTTTTATTGGCCATTATCCAGAACAGCTAATTACACATGCTACTGGTCGTGTTGCATGAACCAGGAACTGGCTCGCATTAAAACTTGGATGATAAGACTTGAATATTTTGTTTATCCTTAGGACATGTTTTAACAAGCTATGCTTATTGCAACATCCTACACACATAAAAGCCGCGTGGTAGCGGCTCATTAAAAGAATACTACCAACCCATCTCTTCCCTTGGTAGTCGTTAAAGGCGACTACTGGACTTAGAACTGCACAACATCCGATAACTTATAGCGGCGACGGGCTCACCACCTGTCACGCTAAGTGCAGTCACTACTTGGTTGAAGCGCTGACTATGGCAGTGGACTGCTTTTGCGGTGCTTTTGCCTAGTCTCTGACTAACCCTTAGGGGATATTAAACTCTACACGTAATACACAATACACTTATTAGGCCTCCTCTCCTAAATAACTACTCGTTGGAGGTGCTGCGGATATCTTGGTTTGATCCCGCCGCCTGTACCACTGAGTTTGAATAAAACTTATGTACGTTCATTGTGAATATCGCTTGCCTCACATTGTGCCCGGTGCATGGCTACACGCTCACCACCTGTTACATGGGAACCCAACATATCTGGCGAAAAGTGGGCGTTTAACACCTCTGCCTACCCCTTCGGGGAAAGAGGCGTGATAGTATGTTATGTTATTCTGTCTCCTATAAACCGTTTCTTCTCAGATAAATGTTGCTACGTAACTACGAAACTGTTTTTCATGTAGGTATTGTTTTCATTCGTTTGCAAACGAGTAAAATTATACCGATTATTATAACGTTTAAAATGTCCTGTAAAATTTTGTCGAATGATTTTAATTTCACCCTGTATATCGGACTTAGTAATTTGTAAGAGTATCATGCTAAGTGATAGCGGAAGGTGACATTTGGGTAAATTCATTAGACTATAAATATAAAATTTAATAAGACATTATTAAATACAGACAAGATAATGATTGTAAAAGAGTAAGGCGGCAAAAAGATATACCAGCATCAATATGTTGATGTTTATAATAACTAACTTGCCGGATACAACTACTCTATTATTAGAAGCAACGTTCATAGTGGGGTACATTTGTCCTTAATTTTTCTTGGAGGCATTATAATTTTTTTTTACATTCACCCGCATGGCACCCATTCCCATGGGAATATCGGGATAAAAGATAGCCTATGTCCTTTCTCAGGCTCTAGACTATCTGTGTACCAAATTTCGGTTAAATTGGTTTATAACATTAGTCCATAATAATATTATAAACCAATTTAACCCCTTTCCTATAATAATCCATATTATTATAGGAAAGGAAAAAATTTAATGTTTACTAACGGGGAACTATGCGGATATCTACTGCGAAGCAGCAGTCGCTAGTGTTTTATAACTTGTTTGGAAAACACTGGAACCTAACCCTCAGCGGAATTACGGACTCTTCGGCTCATGACAGACAGTCTCTATGAGTCTGTTAGTTAGGCGTACTTTAAGTCTGTGCCTTACCACACTGGAAGGTGGGACAGCACTGGTCTGGCCGGTGCAGCGCCTTGCAGCCGGGCCGCGACTCGCAGCGCGTGCGCGCGCAGCGCACGTCTCCGTCCGCGCACGTGCACTTCTCGCACGGAGTCGAGCCCGGGAACTCATCGCGATTCATATACACCAAGTCTCCTACGGCACAACTTCCTGAAAACATACAAGGTGTGTTAAGAAACGCGTGCGTGCCTGGACACTTAGAAAAGGTAGCTGTTAAAATTCTAGATACTTAAATGAATGATACCAAAATTATTACCGAAATGGCATTGTTATTTACTTCTTTGGGTCTTTCTTGTCTTCTCTTCAGTTGAAAATCGTTTAATTACGTAGATAATAAAACTGTGATAAGTTAAGACATTACAAAGAAGGTACTTTATTAGTAAGTGGTATGGAATATAGACACACATTTTCCGCCGCCATCTTGTCTTCACCCGATTATGCTTTCGAAAAGCGAATGTCACTGTAAAAAAACCCAAATCGCTGCAAGTGTGCCTGTAAAATTGAATTCTCCTGAATTCCATTATCAGACCCTAAACTGATGAATGTGGCTGTGAAATAGGCATATAATCCCTTTCAAACAGAAAAAGAATTTTCCGAATCGGTTCAGGCGTCTTCTAGTGATCGGGGAATAAACATAAAAAAAATCTGACGAATTAAAAATCTGTTCCATTTTTAAAGGCGTTTAAAAACATAAACGAAAAAATTACTAACCTTCTTTCAATCCAAGGTCTGCACTGGTAACGTTCGCTAACGGGAAAAGAGGACCTGGAACAAACAAAAAAAAATTATAATGATGAACAGAATGAGAAAAGTCATCTGGATAAAAAAATATTCGGGTGACTTCATGGAGTAACGCATATGATTATGTCATTGGACTAAAGGCCATTACATTCTTAAAATGAGCCCATTTGCAACCAGCCTCAAATAAATTTAGGGCAAAATGTTTAAAATACCCGACGATTCAAGAACTAGGAATAATAAATATTAAACCCTTTTTCAATTCCATCCTAAGTTAATGAAACTCGCAATAATATAGCTAAACATCTTAATAAACGCAGATTTCACTTTGAACCCCGATTGCTCTCGTTCTGAACAAATTACGCCGCACCCGTCAATGAACAAATTCAATTTGGGTTTTCGGATTCTAAGTAGCACAATAACGTAATATCTTACGAATACTGTTGAGCAGATTACCCTAATTGAAAGAGATATTTCTATTATTCCACCCCAAAAGAAATTTTAGAAATAATACGTGGAAAACCTTTAGGATTTTATATTCAATTTCCTCGTTAAGAAGTAAAAAAGAGAAACAATCGAGAACATTATTCGCCGCTGCCCTTCTCCCCTTACCATTTCGGAAGATATGAATAATGTTCCAGGCTATTAGCATTACTAAAAAATCTACTGTTACATTATCATCAGTATTATCTTCAGTGATAGCTGACAACCCTTTCGCACACTACGAGTAGTATCTAGAAAACCTATTCATCAATAAATATTCCTGGCTGCGTTTCGTATTTCAGACCAGGCGAAAATTTCCACTTAATTTTTATTCACCCCAGCTTTTCAAAGCGTGTAGTATATACTAGTAACCCTTCACGACGAGCCCAGACTCCTTTATACAAAAGATCCCTCCGGATCCTTTTTAAATACGTCTGTAATTATCCACATCATTAAATTCTCGATGGCTGGCCTTAGCCGCGAGAGTCCTCCACGCTTGTACGGAAAAACTCAATGTTAGACTAATTGCCCCAACCACCCAAAGTTTTGTTTTTTGACCCCGCGGGGGGTAAGATGACAGATGGGCCCACCCCACTCGCATAAGTAATGACACCGCCCGACCCATTAAACTCTCTTCAGCTCAGATTTATGACATGAATCTTACAACTTTGACAAATTTGTTTTTATTTCCCCGTTTATATCGATATACAAGCCTAGATTTTTTGATTCTTCAGATAAAGTGTATTTCAGCCACAGAACAGAAAAAACGGCATTTCAGCTAACTGTTCATTTAATTACATGCGGTAAAAGGACTATTTACGTGTTATTATGAACATAATATTAGAAAGTAAATATAGAGATTAAAAAAATATAGAGTAATTTTATTTAATAGTGAGTAAACTTTACATGTAAATTTTAAAATACATACATACATATAATCACGGCTATTATACCCTAAGGGTTATTCAGAGACTAGGCAAAAGCTCCGCCAAAGCAGCCACTGCCACAGTCCGCGCTTCACCAAGCAGTGACATTTGCTCAACGTGACAGGTGGTGAGCTACCGCTATACGCTATTGGATGGTTGTGCAGTTCTAAGTCGCCTTTTACGACAGCCAAGGAAGAGTTGGGTTGGTAGTCTTCTTTTAATGAGCCGCTACCACACGGCTTAAAACTATATGATTTAAATTAACCATAAAAAATAACTCTACGGTAACGTTTTTGAGATTTTCTAGTAAAATTAAATCATTTCAACTTGAACGATTCTAATTTATTTTTGTTATAAGGTTTATAATTCGCTGTATGCGTCAAATAAAATAACATTTTGTTGGAAATAACTGATAAGCGGAATATTCGGGAATGTGGTAAAAATATGTATAATTTCGAATGTAATTGACTTACACGGAAGAAATAAAAGTTTCACTGGCCAAAACTGAAAGGTAAACTATAAATGTAAATATAAAATTATTAAAATTTATATGAGGTGAGGTGTTGAATGCTATCGACTGAAACACTAGAACATAAATATAACATATGTCAATATAACATAAAGCGCCGACCCCAAATGTTATTGCGAAAAGGGCAGGTGGATTACATAATTTATAATTAATGAGTTAACGCACATAAGTGCATTACGTTACATGATTACAATTTAATTAATTTCAATAATAATGAGGAGTGTTTTGGTGACGAACAGTTACCATTACAACTGTTGGTATAAAAAAAAATACGAGAGAAAATTTCCTCATTATTATCAGACATTTCTTTGGGTACGTATCGGGTACTGGGTCTGTGATTGTGTAGGCGATGAGCTTTTTTCACGATTTTCCATCTAACGAAACCCAATTTTTGTATGGCTAAATGTGATCTTAAGGAAAATAGTGCTCCTTGGACTCTGCCGACCCCTTCGGGGATTACAGGCGTGATTGTATGTATTTCTTTAAAATCAACTCATAATTGCAATACATCAACATATTAGGCGAAACGGTCTTGGCCTATGCCGTTTTGGAGATCAATACGTTTTCTTAAGAACCAATGTTCACGATGCACCTGATCGGTAATCGTGATTAACGTAGTATTTTTCCTCACGCCATCTACAAAAGCCTGACGAAATTAAGCCGTTTTCGAATTATGCGGTTGAAAAACGTGATGTTAAATGTACCTGCTTTTGACCTGGACCATAAATTAACACTAGGTACAATGAGAGGAGCTCGGTGACGTATAGTACGCTTCGGCTTTCGATATCGAAAACTAGGCAACACTCGCTATGGTCAAGCCTTGGATGGGTGACCAAAATTTTGTGATCTGGAACTCTCCGTGCTTCATAAGGCACTTTAAGCTTTTGGTCCCGGTCACTACTACAACCACAGATATACATTTACAAAGCTAACGCAAGTTAAACGATTTGTATTGAAGCCAAGCGTGTCAACTTTTTAACGTCTGCTGTGACGTCACAGCCGTAATTTTGAGACGGGGGATCCAAACTGATTGAAAGATACCGATGCCGCCGATGCCCTGATCACACAACGAGGTATTTTTTTTAATTCTTGCAGCCATTCGGACGCGCGCTGTCTAGTTAGCAGCGGCCAACTCCGACGTTTGGTCGGGGTTTTCTGACACGCGCAGTGCATGCATTTGCGTCATCTATGTAAATTATATCTGTGATTGCAATCGTGCGCAGGCCAGCGTGGTGGTGTTGCGACCCATACTTCTCTTGTGTTTTTTACGAAGGAGGCCTGTGTCCAGCAGTGAGAAGTGTTACTCAGTACTGAATCTAGTAATCAATGCCGTAATTACATCCCGTGTCACGTATTTTCCCGAAATATAAGAAACATGTCTCTCCACGCCGTTTATTGGCAAATTTGTCGCCCTGCAGCATAAATTTAATGTTACAATTGAAATTCATTCGCGCAATGCTTCATTGAGTAAATATCTTGGAACGCCATTGTTTTCAAAACACGACTGACATTCGCTGATACAGTCCAGTGACGTCACCGACGCGAACTGCATGTCTACCAGTCATTTGCATTGATCTTAGGGACGATATCAATGATTGTGGCTAGACTGCAGGCGACAAAGCGATGAGTATCCAACTCAAAACCTATTGGTTAAATTATTATTAAACTATGTATCTTAATGATGATGACGTCATCCTGCCAATGCATAGCCAATAGCAGACTCATATATTGGGTTACCTTTGAAATTGGTGTTTTTATTCTGTCTTAGTATTTTGTCTGTAACTATTAAGATTCAGAGTATTCCTAAAAAATAATTACCTCGTCTAAAATTAGACTATATTTTTGAGCTCTTTTGATTTGTTTTGATAATTTGTTGTAAGTTTAATTGTGTTAAAATTGGACACGGAGACAACTCTTTTTAAGTGCCTCCCAAATACATAATTTTATTTGCATTCACTTAAAAAGGATAAATAATTTTTATGAAATGTGATATTACACATATTACTAAAGCTTGTCTAATGATAGATGCCAAATATTATTATTATATTATTATCTTTGGATTTGTCGTTGTGAAGAAAACTGATAAAATGTTAGTATGTAAAATGCAGACATCCCCAAAATCTCCATACAAAACACCAATTTCATAGGTAAGGACCTAATAGTAAGACATTGTTTCTATCATTGTGCTTTTATTTCCATTACATGGAAATCTCGCCGGCAATGGTGGCCAGCATACCTGTGAAACGTCCCTAAACCGAAGAGCATGTATCAGGCAAGTAATGACAGTAGAAGCGATAGGAGTGTGCAGCCTGGCACAAGTGGAAATCTGTTATCTCTACCTACCCCACCGGGAAAGGGGCGTGATTTTATGTATGTATGTATGTACATAACTTTGATATACTCTCACCCTCTCCCTTACTACTAAGGAGCAGGCGCCGAAAAGCGGAGCGTGAAAGAAAGAATGCATTTATCTTTGTCGAAGAAAGAGGTTTAGTCGGACATTGATTGTGGAATATTGATATATGTGGAATTCTCTACGAGCAAACAGTTTCTTTCCATTCTGAGTTTCTTCTAAAGAGGCATGAAAAAGCACCATACGTTCTAGCGAGATGGATGTAGCTATACCTGCTATTCTTCTGTTAGCATTCTTCTGTTCAGTGACTTCGCATAAGTACTCATCTACAGATTTTACAGCTTACCTCACCAACAGAGTTATGATCACAGATATATAATTACAAAGATAACGCAAATGCATCTGCGTGTCCGGTTCTGCCGCTAATGTGGCCAGCCCATTGCCACTTCAGCTTGCTTATTCGGTAGGCTATGTCGACAACTTTGGTTCTCTGTCGGATCACCTCATTTCTGATTTTATCCCTAAGAGAAACTCCGAGCATAGCCCTTTCCACAGCTCGCTGAGCGACTTTAAACTTGTGGACCAGCTGTACCGTCAGTGTCCACGTATCGGCTCCGTATGTCATAACGGATAGGACGCACTGATTGAAGACTTTCGTCTTTAGGCATTGTGGGATCGACGATGAGAATACTCGATGTAATTTCCTAAACGCTGCCCAACCCAACTGGATTCTTCTGTTCACCTCGTCCTCGAAGTTGTTTCTACCTAACTGCAATGTCTGCCCGAATGTCTGCCCGAATGTATTTTTGAACAGCTTCGAGAGCGGCATTAGCCGCAGAACCGACAACCGTTGGGGTAAACGAGTTCTGGAGTGGAGACCGCGCCTCGGCAAGCGTAGTGTAGGGCGCCCTCAGGCCAGGTGGAGTGACGATTTGCGCAAGGTGGCTGGATGCGAGAAGCCGAGAATAGATCGAAGTGGCGTGAATTTGGGGAGGCCTACGTCCAGCAGTGGACTGCCATAGGCTGACGATGACGATGACGATGATCTGCGTGTCCGAAAACCCCGACGAAACGTCAGGGTTGGCCACTGCTAGCTAGTCTGTGCGCGTCCAAAAACCAAAAAAAAATGCCTCGTTGTGTGATAATTAGTATCATTAAATCATTTTGGATTCTCCGTCTCAAAATCAATGCTGCGACGTCACAGTAAACGTTAAAAAGTTGACACGCTTGGTTTTAATACAAATCGTTAAACGTTGCGTATCTATGTAAATTTATATCTGTAGTTATGATTGTCTTTGAGTGTGATTTGATAGAGTAATCAATCTTAGCGGACTTTAGCTAATATCAAACAGATTTTACGTCTCTTGGAGCGTATCACTTCACGTGAATCTCATATTAAGTCATATCCTCTGGAGATACGGTAGAAATCTCAATGTAGCGTTTCCTCATTAGATGCTGACAAACGTCCTCGACCGCGGCGAAAGGACGCGCCTGACCTTAATTTATGGCGAAGGTTTTCTTTAATCGAGGGGGCTAACCTTTGATTATTTATGAACGGTGCGGCCCTTCGCCGTAGCATACGGCGTGGTCTACGGAGGGCTTGATTAAAGACCTGAACAACTTTCTGAGTAAAAAGTTCTTCTAAAGGTTTCCTAGTAAACAGGTCTTTTGGAAATAATTTATTATATAGGACCTGTGTTGTACATATATCACTTTATTTATAACTCGAGGGTTTCACACAAGTACCCTTCTAATGCAAATTCTACTTTCAAACTGTTCTAAACTTATGTGACTGGTGGTAATGTTTCTGGTTCTTGTTTTTGTTGTTTTAAATGTTTTTTTTCTACCAAACATTTAGCCTAGACCACCTATATAGGTGGTACTGTAAAACTGATACTACAGAAACTTAATAATGAACTAAATATTAGAACCTATATTAGAACTAAATAATATACGCAAATAATCTTAAGTTGCTCAATTTTTTCTTTGTACGTATTATTTTTATTTTTAATTTCCTCGTATACGTAGTTTTGCCCATGGATGGTTAGCAAGTCATTATTTACATAAAAATATGTTTATATCATCCGCCCTTATACAATTGTTTGTTTCGCGCGCAAAAGTATTACTTCTATAGGTAAACTAAACTTGAGCAACACCTTTAACCCGTTGGTGGGCACCGCGAGCACCGGGGTTCGGACATAATAGATGTTTCTGTTTTGTGCCCGTTGACTAGCTACATCTAAATTAAAAATCAAGCTCATAAGCATACTTTCCCCCATTTTAATTTTCGTGTAAAAAATAGAGTAGACATGTAAAAGTTTATAGTCTTTTTTTGTATATCTGTTGCGTAGTTATGGGCCAATAAATATGTTCTTTTCTTATAAAAACATTAAGAAAAACTTGCCACAAGGGCAACGGCCGTTGGCACCGTGACCTCGTCAGGGCGGGCGGCGCTCCAACTGGGGCGGGCTCCAGGAACCTGCGGCAGCCTCGGACATTGACCTCTGCCTTATTGGCACGCCAAAACTGAAGCGACCTTTAGCCTCCCAACTAGTGTCCGTTGTAATAATACACCTCATACTTACTTGTTCTTAGGTGCCAATGAGCTTGTTCGTTTTAGTTTCATATATCTACATAATTTCTGGCAGCTTAAACGATGTCTTTAAATATGAATTGTCACATGAAAAGGAAAGAAGTATTTTAAGCTGAGTAGGGACAGAATAGAATGGAATAATAAAACATGTTGCGCAGAATTTTAAGAAGAAAAAAATCCAGAAAAAAGTATAGAATATTGACCAAGGAAATTAGGAAATGAAATGTATTGAAAATTGTATATGTATTGAAATGAAATGTATTCGAGATGAAAGACATCTTTTTTCATATTTTTCATGTGAAAGAAGGGAGTTAGTTGGGGGTTTATATTTAAAAACATCACAAAAAATATGCACTACATGCGCTATTCAAATAATTTATGACAATGACGAATGACAGTAAAGAGTGGAAGTAAACCAATCTTATGTATACCACAAAATGTACCTAGCATCATACATATGTATTGGTCAAACATGTGACATGCAATAAATAAATAACAGAAAAAGATAACTAATACAATCCAGGTAACTACAGGTTTTGGAAAATGTTATTACCACAATCTCACAGTGCACGTGTCCACAGGACTCACGGACGAGAGCGACCTCGTCTAAGTAGGCCGTGTCATTTAAAAAAAGCTTATATCATTTTTTCTTTGTCAATATAACGTGATTTTCATTTAGATAATTAAAATAACTACATGTAACTTTAATGCTGTTCAATACAGATAATTTTATGCTGTTCATTGAGATTTCATTACAATTTTATCGATAACTTATTGAATATTCTGTAATTTCTCTTAAGTCACGTTTAAATAACTAATCAGTAGGAATGTTAACAGGACCATTACACTTAACTAAGGCATGTTTCAACATTTATTATGTATTAGATAACTCGATGATTCCGGTCAGAACAATTAGAATTATCTCGTCACGTAACCGACAATTATTTTTGAATTATATTATCATTCCTAAGGACTATGTATATATCAAGATATTATCGTGCCACTGTCCTTCCCATTTAAAAAAACGAAATAGATTTATTAATATGCTTATTTTTTATATCTACATATGATTTTTATCATGCATAATTTTTATAACAATATTATCATAAAACGTTATAATTTAATTTAATTTAAAATAATATTTCCTTTCATTCATGCACTTTCACATACATTTTGTTCTTGTTGACATTATTTTTGACTATAATCCAGAGCTTACGGCAATTTTATCAATGTCGGCGTTGGAAAATATGACAATAAAAAGTACAGAAACAAACATAAAAAAGTTACCAAATTATTTTATAAACAACATACGGGACGGAAAATGAAAATGGAAACACGTCCAACACTGAATCACGTTGTGGTCTCCACGGGACAACCTCGCTGAGGCCAATTATAGTTGACACGTGACAACCACTATAACAACGGGGGAGGGGGGATCCCATGTTTATATCTAGTTGAGGAAAAAATACAACAGCTCCTCATTACAAGAACAATACAGGTACAATACCTATTAACTAAGTATTCATGAATATTCGTGTATATTCGAGGACATGTAGATGTTTATTGCCTACTATTGTAGTAAGAAAGGAGAAAAATTCTGAAATGAAAATAAACTGTATGGCGGACATATTGCTCAGAACAATAACTATAAAAACCTTTGCATTGGCAGTAGAATGTGCGGAATTAAGGAGATAAACATAACATGATTTTAGCTAACTTTAAAAGGGATAGTCAAATGTGTTAACTTAAGAAATATAATATCAAACTATAAGCACTATAAGCAGCTCGGAGAATTGCTGCGTCAGACCCCGGGTCGCTCCCACAGAAGGGCAGGAACGGGTATATCGGGGAGTTTTAGTGAGTAGGTACGGTCCGTAAATGGATTCCTCCTCGTAAAAAAAATGGTGGTATACAGGCAATAAAATCCCACTTTAACAATTCAATACTAACCCAAGCTTAGACGGAATATTAAATGTGCACTAACGAAGCGGCAGGTGTCTCTTCGTAGGTATATAATATTTTCATTTATCCAATTCGCTAAATGCTATTAAAATTTAAAATTTCAGTCAGATTATTCATGCCCAAGGCGAGGAGGCATTTCAAGTCATATTGCGAGGGTTATATTCAGCTACATTTCCAATGACTAGAATTATTTTTGCTACCATCGTTAACCTATAATAATATATAATAAAAAACAATACAAATAGTTTGATTTTTCATTGTGAAAAATACGTTTGAACTCCTCCTCTAGCTAAGAATCCTCAAGCGATAACAAACACAGTTTACTTATTACCAATGTAGCGACAAACAAATTAAAACAAGGTCTTTCTATTATAGCAAACGATGTAACAAAGTCGATATAAAAAAACGAATGTACGTAATATCATGAATAAAGTTTACGAAGTTTCTGTTGAAAATGAAAATAATGTTGAATGTTAGTTTTAAAGTAAAAACATTATTGTTATTTCACAATTCGAGCTAACAAAGAAAACTTTCTTTGTGTCACTTTTTTCATTTCTTTTTATTCTAACCTAAATTTAAATGGTAGACTGTGTTGCGTGTTAAACCTTTGCAGTTTTCTTTTACGTGAAATGTTGAAAAAACCTAACAAATTCAGTTTACGTGCACAGTGTCAAAAATGGCATTACCGCAGTACCACGTAATTTGCGTATAGAGTGTTTTGTTTTGAATACATTGCCGCTTTTTACTGCTAGTAATTGTAGCAAGGGCGTACAGAGACACCGATGTATTCCGGCCAATGCGACGAGCCGTCAATGGCCCCGGAGTGGGGTACCGTGGTGGGTAGGGGGTAGACACGGGCTGTCACCGGCGGATCGATACCACGCCCTTGTTTCCCAGACTATTTGGCTTGCCTATTGCAATGATGTCACTAAGCCTTTTGCTGTTCAATCAGTTTGAATATAAAAATAAATTTATTTATTGCGAAATACCCAAAAACACACAGTAAACTTTCCTCTAAATCCCCAAAATTTTAGTAACTATTTTCGTTTTTGTATAACTTCTTTAAGCTTATTAGAAAACTGTGCAGATCATATTATGAAGTACAGTCTACTTTGGGTAGCTATACATACTCTCCAGTTGGTCAACGTCATCGGATGGAAAAATCTGAGTCTAACGTTAGCGGAAAAAAACAATTCACAATAACTTCGCTGTCATTTAAAATTTTATTTAAACTGTCGTTTTTGTCCCATCAAATACCCCTGATTCTGTCTGTACCCCAAGTGTAAAGTTTGCATTGTGAAAAAACTTCTCACTTTTGGTTGCGTTAAGAATACGATTTCTCATAAAAATTGACATAAAATATCCTAACACAACTACAAATGAGAACTGTTTTACAATGAAAACTTACACTACGGGTACTGGACTCGATCCATGCCTACTTAACATTAGGTTAAATAGAATTTAGAATCCAATCGCTTTCAAATAAAAATAAGAATTTACAGGACATATAAAGTACTATATTTATTAAGCAAACAATTCTTAGTGACCGTATGTCACCTGACAACCCACCTGACAACCGCCCCCGGATGAGGGTGCTCATTAACTAATTACCCCCCTTCAAGCTTACACCTAGTTAATTAGCGATAGAAATTGCCCTTTCAAACACTTAAGTCATTTGGGTTCCGCGTTCATAGACGTATAATTCGATATTAATTAAAAGTTGTTTAAGGAGAGTTCTGAATTTGTTTTGTTTCACATTTAAAAACATACAGAAGCGATTGATGAGCTAGTCTATATAATTTCCAAGGAACTCATGTGTTTATTTCACTTTTCAGAGATATCATTAAGATGTTTTTTTAGAAATGAAAGGCAGAATGGTATTTATTACTCGAATCTAATAAAATATCTTCATATTGCTGGATATAGTTAATCACTAAAGGTTGATTCCGCCATTTCGTGCAAAAAGCAATTCCATGCGAATTTCCCTATTTTACATGGTTTTGTCTTAAATCTAATTTTTACAGTAAGAACAAACATAAAATCCTTAAAAGTTGCATCGTTAATATTTCAAATTAATCATTTAGTTTATGAAACAAAAATAAAAAACTACCTCATAAATCATTCCTCTCTGTTTCCAGATAGGATTCTCGTCGGGAATTTTCACATTTATTAGTTTGTTTTTTAATTTATGACCTTTGTTAATATTTTATATGAAACCCAAACTCAAAACCTTTTAATTAAGTATTTTCATTGTGTATTTATTTCACCATTAATACAAGAACAGCTAACTTTTAAAATTGTAACGGAAAAAATGTCATCGCCATCCGTATCGAGAAACTCTTTCATATCGTCGATAACTGTAACATCCCTAATAAAGTTCTAGTTTCAACGTGTTTCTACAGGCCAGTCGTAGGTGACAACTGATCTTGGTGGACGTGTGTGCATTGCTAGCAAAATTATTTACGTTCTTTACCTTGTTGATAGTGTTTCGTCCAAAAATCTGTTCATTACATTCCTGCAATTTCTCAAGGCATTTTAACATGTAGATTATTATATTTACCCCATATGTTCTTCTCTATTAATAATTATATTCCCATATTAATATAAAGTTTATAATACATTTTGTAGCGAAATTATTAAAATAAATGTTTAAATTTCTCATTCATCTCCATCGCATTACCATCCGTTCCTTCCACCTTTCTTGCAGGAAGGTAATGAACTGTTTCGGAAGGTAATGAAGTATTTGTACTAGAGTCAACTCTAGACACATTTTTAAAACACAATCTAAATATTACAGTACAATATGAAGCAATCAAACAACGTAAACAAAATTTAAAAGACAAAGAGATACTCGTGCACGTAGGCTTAAGCGAGAATTATAACCTGAAGTTTAATGAAGAGATACAGTCCTTTAATTTCGGTGGAAGTAGAAAACAAGTATCCCTACATACTGGAGTTCTATACTATAAAGATAGTAACGCAAATAATAAAACTCAATCATTCTGCACTATTTTTACCCAAATATAACTAAGGTCACATGGAATTATCAAGAATCCGGCCAAGGCAAGGAGCTCTGTATGGGATTGGTGCCGTCGTCAAAAGAACTGCTAACAATTTTATTAAGCATGGCGGAGATGTTGGTTGTTATGAAGATTTTTGGGCGTTAATTACTAAAAATGTACGAAATGTACATGTTGATATGGTAACAGAGAGTGATATTGAAGGTAAAACATTTCCAACAACAACATTTAAGGGATCAATGCTAGTTCATCAATGCGTCTGAGATGCTGATAATAATAAAAATTTAACATTTAGTAGCTTCGATTGTCAAGGTTGCACTTATTGTATACATAATAAGCATAATTATAGGCTTTCTTCATTCTGATAATTACGGCGATATGGAGAGAGGTCAATCCAATAATCAGTGTGATAAAATCGAAGCCTCTTTTGACAATCAGTCAGTATTAAGTATAGATACAACAACAATTTTGAACAACATGGATGAATTAGATATTTACAGGGTCCAAGAGACTTACAGCTCTCACCGTTGATAAATGTATGTACATCTTCTACTACACCAACATCTCCTACATCCAAAATTTATCTGACGTACGTTTGAGTTGAGAAACAATACATTTTATAATATACCAAAGGAAAATCGAAACCCAAAACAACTAGATGTAGTATGTAAAACTTCTGAACACCAACAGCAATTTGAGACTTTCATTAAATCAACTCCATCAGAAAAACAATTTTAAAAGCACACTTTTTTCGACGACTCAGATGATAGTGATGATTAGGTACAACATACTTTAGAATAGTTAATAATATGTAATAAGAAAAAATTTATAAAAAATAATAAAAGTTTATAGACCGTGTTGATTATGATAATAGAAGTGATAAGTGATAAAGGATTTTTTAATATTTTTTTTTTGTTTGTAAGTATAATATTATATTGTGATTTGCACTCTAACTTAAGCTATCCAAAATTACTTTTATAGATGTGTTAGTTGTTTTTATGAGTAAATACTGTGATTATGCGACAACGACCCAAAACACTACTTAAGTTCCTATTACTGGGTATATATTATTATTATATTCAATTCAATTCAATTTATTTATTGCGAATACAGGTATTATATATCAGAAAATTATAATAAAGATAAGGAATATTGTTTTTCTAGCGTTCAAAATTACTTTTATAGAATTGTTAGTTGTTTTTTTTAAATAAATATTGTGAGATTGTGTTAGTTAGTTGGCTACTATATGACATTCTTTATTTAGGTTACTATTCGAGACTGAATTAAAAAGCTGAATAGTAATAAAAAACGTTTATTAATAAAATAGTGCTGTTTTGTTTTTCTTTCATAAATTACCGCCTTTTATAATTCATTATAATCCCATCTAGTTACAGTACTGTTCTGCGGTATTTCATTACCATCCCGACTTAAATCATTACCATCGCTTGCAAGTTCATTACAATCCTTACAGTTTTCATCACCGTCCATCTGGTAATTTTTAATTGTTATTTTCTCCGTATCTAAATAAGATAGAAAAGTGCCTTTCCGTTTTTTAGAATCTGGGGATGTTCTTAGATGAATCAATAAAAAGAAACAAAACTTAAGTCGATATTTTTTTTTATTCCACGGAACGGTGTTTTTTGCGCGAAACGGCGGAATCAACCTATAACTCTACTTGGTTTGTGTTCCTGTGGTGAGTGTGGTTGTCAGATGTCATTGAGCAAGGTTTTGATATGAGCCGGGACTCGTCTGCTTTGTTTCCAACCCAAGATACATATTTACGGTATTGGACAGCGCGTGAATAAGTTTAGGGTGCTATGATCGCGGTCGCCCGCAGTGACTCGTATTGAATAAAACAGCGTGTCCCTACAATAGTGTCTGTGGTAAATTAGGTATAGTCGACCGTAGAAATGCTTTACCACCTGTAGAGTGAATGTCGTTGGCATGTGGCACAATAAGGTATATTTTTGACATTGACTTTGCATAATTATATAATCAAATAGTTCTTTGTGGTTTAAAAGATAGAAACTCCGGAGTCTAATTATATTTGTATTAGTCATCTCGCCGAGGACTAACGGTGTCCTCACGTCTCTTAAATCAGGGCATTACTACTCTACACATTAAAAATCGTAACGATTTGCCTACACACGAGGCGATTTAGGGCGCTTCCCACGACTGCCCCAATGTTGACCCGATATTCCCTCAGATCTAGAAGACCTGAGTAGGCCTCTTAAGGGGGTAAGGGCATCATGCAGTAGTTTTTCACATAAATTAGTAGTTTCTATTCGTCTCATCCTGTGAGAATCGTATTGCACTTTAGCTATGTTCGGATATCAAAAAATTTCTGAGCCAATATTTTGTATCCTTGTCCACCATAAGTTCATTACGGAAACAGCAGAGGCCTGCCTAACTAGCATCAGCAGCGCGATATGATATTTATCACATTTTTATCACACCTAATTGTCAAATTCCATATCAATTTGACAGTTGAACGTGATAAAAATTCGATACGCATTGTAATGCGGTGCTAATAAGGATGTAGTATATATCATTCATTTCTTTGGCTAATATTATTCATCTAGTCCTGTTTGATGACAATTATGATCTTTATCGCAGTCCCATGGCAATGGTCGTTCTAGTGGGCCGGTATGCAATTCCCATACTAGACAGTGGCCCGTCAACGGGGCGTGGGGGCGGGGGGGCTGCCCGACGGCATTCCGCGCGTGACTCAGCCGGACGCACCACCGTATGTATCTGGACGGACTTAAAAAGCGATAATTTCTTTATTTGCAAAACTAACACTAAAACTAACAAATGAATGTTTTTCTAGGTGTTAATTTTTCTTCCTCTGTCCTCTACAGAAGATAACTAGAGATATCTGTAATAATTGTTAAAAACCCTATCATAAAACAAACGTTTTACATCGACTTTACTAAAATGATTGTGGATGTTTCAAGATATGCATCTAAAGTGAACATTAAATTAACAGTGTAATTTATTTCAGATTTTTGTATACTATTGACATGAACAACCTTCTTTTATCTCGTCTTCTATGACTTACAAAGATCATCTAATAAAAATTCTGGGATAATATAATCAATCATTAAATGTTCATTTGATGCATATAACATACATGATATAACATACATGAATAAATAAATTTTCAGTACATCTTTTAACTACATCTTTATTGCAAAATTATAAAAAGTAGCGTTTGCTGGAAGAATTTAAAGTAAATATTTAACTTACTTGGTGTGAAAGATTGCCAAAATCAATGTGCAAGTTTGTCTGGTATTTCACCACTATGTTATTCTCCCCCATCGACTAACAGTTTACACATATTAACATCAAATAGTATCAACCTGTGTTGTCCAATGTTCTTAACATTCGATAATATTTTGAAGTTATAACCTGTTCTTGATCCGTGACATAAAGACGCGATAGGCCTAACCATACTTTAATTAGAGTTCCTTTTAATATTCCCACATGTAATAACAGCGAAATTCCATATCGGTTCTGTCACAGTATAAACATTGCATAATCATTGTTTTTAATATGTTTGACCAAACAGCTAACGTTTACTTAAGACCGAGGACCGATATGTTTACCAATGAGCAAACGCAGCCCCGGGTTCATATGTCGGAGACATGACTCACGGTTACTCAGAAACGCTTGATGGAATAACTGCGTTCTTGGGTTTAATTTACAATATGATAACGCTCATTAGGAACCGCGAAGGATAATAATCTCAAAAATTGCAGAGGAAATGCCAGTTGACAAATTTAGAAACTACGTATCGTCCATTTCTGCGAATATCACTATGCTAATGTTGCGATTCTGATAATTTTATATGTTCTCTACAGTACAGTTCTGTACAAGGAAAGATGCCATTCTTACAGCAATCCACCTTAATCATCGACCTAACACTAACACTACGCCATCGCCACATAGCTATTTTTCTTTTCATAATATAACAATGATTTTATTTTATATTATTTACGACCCACTGCTGGGCACAGGCCTTCTTCATGGAGAAACACATGAAGAGTATGAGCCGTGACACCACCACGCTTTCCCAATGCGGGTTGGTCAAAAAGCAAAAGAACTGTTTTGTTTCAATTCCGCGTGTGCATTGAAGTGGCAGCTACATACGCTGCGCAGCCGCAGTCCGCAATGCTCCCGCACATCTCGCTGTTACGTCCGCAGGCTAAGCATGTCACGGGACCCTAGCTCATTACATTGACACTCTATACTGGTTAATTATGTGCTATGTTGCAACCTATTTGAAATGAAATATACGAGTACATCCCTAAGGATCTACACAGCATATGCCCATTATTAGATCGTTGCACTATCGCCTAGTTCGCTGATGAGCCGAGCCCACACTAACAGCAATTCAGAAAATGTTTATTGTGTTGCCACACTAAAACTAAAAGTAGGGGAAAAAAGTAGGGACACCTACTAGAAATCTATTAGTGACATTTTATGGAAACTAGGAATCAGAAACATGTATTTACATGTTTCTGATTCCTAGTTTCCATAAGCCTTAGCTTTATGAAAACGCCAAATCCAAGTCTTGGCAAAGGGAACAAAAACAGTTCAGCTCAAAACAATGAAAATAAACAAAGATAAGTAATTAATTGGACAGCCATTTAAATATTTGGTCAGCAACAAAAAGGTCAGCCGAAAAATTGTTTGGGCAGCAAACAAATATTTTGTGAGCAATGTAATTATTTGGGCAGCAATATGTGTGTTACTGGAAATGGATAAAATCTAGGAAAAGGATTGATGCAGGATCAAGGATTAATTCCTAGGAAAAACATTCTGATAGATATTAAGTTAAGGTATTTATGACCCTTATTTATGACCTTTAAACAATATTGGTGTCATCAAAACATATATTAAACAATTTGGCAGCAGAGAAAATATTTGACTTGCTGAGCAACTTAGAATATTTTGCTAACCGTTTAAATAACACCCATTAACAAATCTCGGATGACTGGGAAGTCGAGACTTGACCTGTCACTAGCCTTCGTGAATTATATCGTGAAGGAGAAACCACCAACTCGAAAACCCAAAAATTTGCAAACATGTTCTGTACAGTTATTATGTGCATCACTGTATGTACAATTGAATTTAAACCGTAACTTTACCTAATACTAAATTCGTGCTATTTAAACAAAACGTAAACTCAATATCAAACAGTGTTCGATAAATATTTGCGACAAAATACACCAAGCACCTCCAGTGAAGCAGGCCAGGTTAAATCTAACTCTATTTATGAACCCTTAAGACACATATTACTAACAAATCTATCAATAAGAGTGAGTTTTTTGATCCGTAGTCATCGTAACCACAATAGTTAAAATCTAGACCAAAAGCGTCAATTGAAACGCCAAAATGTGTCACGTCAACTTGGCAAATTGTTAGCGATGAAAATTCAAAGCAATATACATCAGCTGTGCCTCAGGCTGTGTCGCAGCCGCCATGTTTCTAATCCCAGCACCGTGTTGTGGTTAAATTGTCTATGATTATTTAACTTTAGTTATATTTAAAAATTCGACTATTGGACAAGCTGTCATATCACGACTTCATACGTTTTTGCCATCGGTCCATATTTTAACCTACTGGTCAATCTGACCACGTATCAAAAAACTGACTCCAAGTGTACTATAAGCCTAATTTCATATGATAACAATCAGTATAATTATTAATTAACGCACTGTGACGTGCACGGAGTTACAAGCAGCGTAATCAAAATATTATTTACGACCTATGTAACCACTGCGCATGCGGACTGTAAACCGAAATTATTATAGCTATTATCCAATATGTCGACATTCAGGGTAATAAAACAGCACATGATTGCACGCCAATAACTGAAAAATTGTTACAATAACTGAAATCTGTTTTTATTTCTAAAATGACAATTATGATAATTCGTGTTGCGGGATCGATCCGCGCCGCCTATATGACAGAATTTGGATAAATCTTATGGACATTATCACCGGGTTCTGAACTATTCCCAAAGCTTCAGCCCGATAGCTAGCCCGGAACGGCCTCAAAATTGAGTTACAACAATCAAAAAACAAAGAGAGCCCTTAAGCTTGAGGAGAGATTTTGCTTCCTTGTGTGTAGAACCGCTTGTACAATGGGGTCTGCTTTGAGGAGCTATTTGACATGATGCCAACAGCTTCTTTTTATCACCGCACCGCTCGCCATCGCCAGGGAAATCATCCTCACACGTTAGAACCAAAATGGTCGCGTACCCTGCGTTTTAGGAGGAATTTCCTTCCTCGTACGCTTAGGCTGTGGGATGAACTCCCTGGTGAGGCTTTCCCAAGAGACTACAGCATGGAATCCTTCAAAAAGGTCGTGAAAAGGTTGTTTAAGGGTCGGCAACGCGCTGGTGATGCCCTCAGTGTTGCAGGCGTCCATAGGCTACGGTGACCACTGCCCATCTGTGTGGGCCGTATGCTTGTTTGCCACCCTGGTGGTATAAAAAGACAAACAAGAAAGTGAGTAAATAAAAACGTAAAACCCAAAAGTAATGGCTCGCTGTGTGATACTCGTAATTGGCGGAGGAGCATCGGCGGAGGAGCATCGGCGGAGGAGCATCGGCGGAGGAGCATCGGCGGAGGAGCATCGGCGGAGGAGCATCGGCGGAGGAGCATCGGCGGAGGAGCATCGGCGGAGGAGCATCGGCGGAGGAGCATCGGCGGAGGAGCATCGGCGGCTTCGATATCTTTCAATCAGTTTGTATCTCCCGTCTCAAAATTACTGCTGTGACTTCCCAGTAGATGTTTAAAAATTTGTCACGTATGGGTTTAAACCTTTAATACTTGCGTTATCTAAATGTGGTTGTCAACACCTCTGCCTACCTCTTCAGGGATAGAGGCGGGAAGCGATACACAATAAATGAATACATAACAAAAGTTTTATTTATAAAACAGAAAGTTGTTGATATTGAAAGCAAATCAAAGTAATTACTAGAGCAACAACGGTTAGAACCTGAAGAAGTAACGAAGAAGAGAGAAGTGCTTCAGAAACACAATTAGAGAAGTTAAGTTTCTTTTGAAATTCAAAAAAGAAACAAATACACTTGTGATTCTATAAACAAACCTTTATAAATCTCTATCGTAATTTCTTTTCTCTTCTGAGTTTTGCAGACATGTCAATTAATATTGACAACCTCCGTGGTCGAGTGGTCTGTTCGCCGGTCTCAAGGCGTCGCCATCTCTAGAGGTTCTGGGTTCGATCCCCGGTGGGGGCAAATGTTTGTGTTTACAGGCATTTGTTCTCCAGTCTTGGATGTTTATATATGTATATTATATTCTGAATATTTATATGTATTTATCTATTAAATATATTTGTCCGTCATCTGGTATCCATAACACAGGCATTAGTTGTCTAGTATGGGCCAGTTGATAGGTGTGAAAGTATGAAGATATTTATTTATTTATATTTAACAGCTCTTTTCCCATTACCTGGACGCGTCAAAGACTATTTATTAACATATTCGTGTGCAGTCAATGTGAGCTAGCTGTCAGAGAGAGAAAGATATCTGTCAATCTCCCAGCGGAGAGAGTGGTCCAGTGACTATCCGACGCTGAAGATATAATATCACATGATTTAATACATCCTAAAGCCAAGATAAACAGCCTAAGTCATATCTGATCTATGAATAATCCTAATTATATTACAAATATCTCCATATCGTTGTAATTCGCGACTTATACTCTAAACATTCCTTTAGATGTTAACGTAAATATTTTAACTCCATCTAAAGCTAGTGACTTGGAATAAAACATAGGTAGAGTTCTTTTTGAATACCGTTTTGGAACGGGTAAGTAAAGAATACTTAAAAATTATCAGCTTTGGGGATTCTGCCGTCGTGGCATTATGTTACAAACTGAATGATATAAGGTTTTTGTAGTACACTAGTTGCAATAAAAAAGGTATAATTTTACTTTCCACATAGCATATTTCTCATCAATATTAAGCAATGATATTTTTCTATTCCATCCTCATGTGCAATGGAAACAATGAATAGTCATAATGTAAACCTTCAATAAAATAACGTTTAAGAAATCTAAGCATTGTACTCACCGGCATTACAAACAGCAAATAAACTAAACGCAGCGATCAGCTGAGCCAGACACCGCGGCGACGCCATGCCGCCCTTCGATCTGGAACAAGACGCAACATTACACAAATGAAAATATATCTTAAGACACACCAAATAGAGACTAATGCTGCATCTGGTTTTTGTTCGGAAATGAAATCGGTTATTGGATTTTATATTTTATGTAAAACACCATAGAGACTAAGATGAATGTTTTCATTAAGTTTCCGCATTTTAGATTATGACGAGCAATCATTAGCGATAAGTATCAAATTGCATCACGTCTCATTTATTTGTAGTATGTTTCTTTATACATGTGTGTTTTCTTCTAATTAATGATAAACGATCTTTATCCCAATAAAACGTGTAAGGGACAGAGTAATTAATTGAAGTAAAAGTCGCAATTTATGACATGCTACGTTCATTAGCATGAACGTGTGCGCAGATGCGGTTGCCAACATCGCGCGTGCATTAATATAAAGCAACCAAACTCAATTGGAGTTGGGCTGGTCACACTGCTATCTAGGACAGCCTAGGTCGGGAGGTCCGGGGAAAGGCTCAAAGAATTGCTCCAGCAGACCCTTGTCTATCCCACGGAAGGGTAGGCATGGGTACATGCATCGGGGAGTTTTAGTGGGTATTCTCAGCGAGCAGCTAAGCATGTGGGACTTCACACATGACTACCGCCTAGACAGCGGTAGGAATGGTAAACAGGATCCTCCTCGACAAAAAGGATCACACTTCTATAATTATCGTCATCATCAAGAGATGCTCGTCCGCTGCTGGACATAGGTATAATATTGTTAGGTAATCAAAGCGCTTGCAAATTGGTGACTGACCTCCGGAAGAATGGTGTTTGGTTGACCAGCATTTAGCTTTAATAACTAAATGACTACAGATCTTATAACGTATGCGCACAAGTCCTGGTCATAAGTCCTGGATCCGCAGAAGCACCTTATTCGCAAATTCAACTCGAGGTAATTTTTTATCAACATATTTTTGCTCAATTGTTTTCCAATTTTGTAATGAAAAAGACGTCGAATGCGAGGCGCTTGCGCATATGAATTATATAATTATATGTCAATTAGCAGCACGACAATTTCGTATTGATGGAGAGTCTGGATGTGGCGCAAAAAAAGCAGGCTGGCCGCAGGGTCTACGACCAAGAGAGTGCATTCCTGATCCTTAAGGGCATAGCAATAGAGTTCAAACTTCAAGCCTGTCTCGTCATGGGACTGCCTGCAACCTGAGAATGTAGTAAGATGACGCTCGCGCAGGAAACATAACACAATTACACATAACCGCTACGTGGTAATACGTCTTTACATTGTATTCATCTGTCAATATGATTATTGTTACCATACTTTAACAACAAAGAAATGCTTGGTGTTTGTAATCCAACTTGTCAACTTGTAGAATTTTTTCATTTTTTTCTTTAACCCAGGGTTCTTCATTAATTACTTGCATCAGCGTTAAACCTGCTAGGGCAGAGCATCCTTTAAATACAATCAACTTATCATATTTAATTTACTAATCGAATTATTTTTGACAAACTAGAACAACAAGTACACTGGACTCTATTATCTGTAGACTAATACAAAAGGCTTTTTCTGAGCTAATGCCTCGAGAATTTTCTAAATTGTGCTCAACTCAATTCAATTTTCCCAAACTCCTGCAATGTAGAACAACGATGGATGGCTCCCATGATGGAAAGGATCGGCTTCAAGAGTTACAATTTGACATTGGCGTCTGGGTCGGTTATTTTTCAATCGGCCTCAATTAGGTAATCGTTCATTCACTCGTTCATCGGTCACTGTCTCCCGGGGCTTCCGTGTGAAAGTTTTATGGAATTGGACATCTGATAACTTCTTCCTTTTTGCTTTCATAAAAAACTACTGACTAGTCCAGTACTACCAGCTTCTAGAGATTGTAATTTGTAGTCGTTTGTCATCAAACGAGCATTGTGCGTGTTTGCTAAATCTTGTCGTTTAAAAACCTGTTAATCATTCGATATAATTCACGATAGTCACAAGAGGATAGTATAGATAGATAATAATTTCACAGCACTTAAAGTATTAAACCAATCGTCATCGCGACATCGCTGTATTTAGTTTATCAATTAGTAAAATTGCCAATGTAGTAAATGCCAACTAATCGACTGTTTACGTAATTGATTTCATCATATAAAATTGGGCTAAACAATAAAATTAGTTTTTTTTTATTTACCAATTATTTGGTATACTTTAAAATGCCTTAGTATTTTGCAATAAATTAATTTTCCTGTTAATTGTGTAAGGCTTACACTGGAGGTTGTTTAGCGAGGGGGGTGTGGCGGTAGGGCCGGGTGTCTCGTAAATCAGGGACTGATTAACTCAGCCGATTACAGCCGGGACAAGATGACGCCCGACAAGATTGCCAACTTAATTAAGAAATATAACTGTGGAATTTATTTTCTTATTATCTGTCATTGAATATATAAAGGCAGCGGTAGCCGAGTCGGGAAATGGCATTACTCGTTCAAGAGGTCGCGGGTTCGATCCCACCGGTACGTACCACTAAATTAATATCTCTTACTATAATTAAACATATATATCAAGGAAAAAACTATAATGACAAGGAATAAAAAAAATATTTCTAAAAAAAAATAATTAACCCTAGGAATTATTGCGTACGTCAAATAACAGTGACGCGTCACCACAGAAATAAATCAAGCGCGTCACACATCTCCATTAATAAAAAATACAGAATAAATGTCTGACCCATGAGTAATTCAAGGAAAATTAATAGAATATCCGTTAAACATAAAAAATATAATCATCATGGATTAAATCAATAAATACGTATTTGGGTTACGAGGCACAGAATACTAGGAATACTTGTGACGTTATGAATACATTAGAATGTGCTGCGTCTCCGGTATTAAATCGTTTTTAGGTAATAGACACGCTCAAATTAATTTCGTCCAAGTGACTTTATTTACATAAACTTTTAAACGTGTTGCGGTCTTAACTTTATGTTTAAGATTTAGTTAAAACATTACAGCACAAACATTTGCAATTCGACACTCAATATTATTCTGTAACATAAATGACAAAAATAATGATTGCTAATAAAGATGGACTTTTGATTATTATTTAAAAAAAACAATGAATAAACATACATAAATAAATATCTTCAGACTAAATAAATACCTTAAAAGAATGCCTGATAAGTATGTGTAGCTAATCCGAGCAAAGTATTTGAAGACCAGTACACTCGTCCGTTCAGCTGCTGTTTGCGGACGACATCGTCCACGTCGATGAGGAGGGATCTCGGGTTCAGGACAGATTGGAATATTGGAGTCAGAAATTTGAGAACGTTGGCCTGAAAATTACCAAAAACAAAACCCAATACATGTACTGCGATTTCGGCGGTCTCTCAAATCCTTGGCCCGTTGCGCTCGATGGGAAGAATCTTCCAGTCTGTTCGGAATTTTGGCTACCTAAGATCTCTACTTCAGCGAGATGGAGATTGTTGACCGAGACGTCAAGCGAAGAATTAGCTCACAATGGATGAAACGGCGGCAGGCTACGGGAACTGCTTGTGACCCCCGTATTTCCCTACGATTGAAGGGAAAATTTTATAAAATCAAAATCAAAAATAATTTTATTTCATAGGCTAAACATAGCACTATAAATCTATAATAAGACCTGTCGTCATGTATGGATCGGAATGTTGGCCTGTCAAGCGGATGGATGAACAAAGATTGCATGTGGCTGAAATGTGAATGATGAGGTGGATGTGTGGTGTGACGAGAATGGATAGAGTGAGGAATGAATATATTAGGGGAAGTCGGAAAGTTGCCCCGATTGCTGATAAACTGAGAGAAAAACTACTTTCTTGGTATGGACATGTAATGAGGAGGGAGGATGATCATGTCACCAAGAAAGTTATGGATTCAAATCCAAGTGAATGGGCGCGTGGGGAGAGGAAGACCAAAGAAAAGATGGATGGATTGTATGAATGATGATATGATGATGGGAGTGAGTGTTGACTGGGCAAGTAATAGAAGAGAGTGGAAGAAGAAGACAGTTGCGCCGACCCCAAATAGAATTGGGAACAGGGCAGGAAAAAGAAGAAATAAATATCTTCAGACATTCACACCAATGAACTAGCCCCATTTTAAGCAATTAATGCTCTTTATGTTACGAACACTAGATGACGTATAAATATATTTAATAAATAAATACATATAAATATCCTAAATATACATAAATATATATAAACATCCTAGGCTGGAGAACAAATGCCTGAAGTCATCACCCAAACATTTGACACAATACTTCTTTACGCAAAATTGCATTTAAATAACCTTAAAGTAGCCAAAATAAAACAAATATTAAAATAGATACACATTCGCATTATGTAAGGAGGTCAGGACCACATTTTGTATGAAATAATATCAACTGATGTTATTTTTTCATTCCATTGTTATGTTAATTCGAATAAGCAAATTATAATAATTAATACAATGTAGAAGCGTGCGGCTGAAAACAAAATGTTAAACAGCTCTTTTGAGCGAATGACCTCAAAGGTGCGCGGGCGCACAATGGCGCACCGGGCGTGTTTGCTTGGCCGGCTCCGACCTAGTTCATGAAGCCATATCTTCCTAGTACGATTTGCGTAACTGCTTAGTTTTTGTATAATCTAGAAGATACTGTATACTATCGCAAAAGTCTCTTGTCTCTCTATAAGGGACGAGCCTATTGGCGCTGCTGTTTTATATAAATCATGCACATACAAAGATACATAATATATATTATTATAGTAGCGAACCACTACTGGACATACGCACCTAATGTGGTCGTTTAGATTATTGCTTTCATACTTTTATTATCATTGTCGCCAAATGAGGCTCCGAATGCACGAAAGCAGTGCAGAAATTTGATAAGACGTTAGGCCAATACACGTGGTGAGCAGTGCGTTGACCCACTCCCCGCTAATAAAAAAAAATTCGGGCCGGCTACCTACGGCGACTAGGGTTGACACTTGAGGTCAACATAAACTAAATTACCCACCTCTAATGCTGCCCATAACGCAGGGAATAAATAAAAAATTGCATAAATTATAGAGCTTCCATTATTTCTATTACTAAACAAAACTTCTACTCCTTATACACTTCCAGTCCTGAATACAGGCAGGTGCCTTTCTCCTGCCTTGTTTCCAATTTATTGTTGTTCAGCGCAAATAATAAATAAAATAAAAACTTACTATTTTTTTCAATATCGTTTTTGGAGACATTATCAACCATCAAAAGTCTATCTCAATTACAAAGATGAAACGTTTTTAATGGAATGTAAAAACACCGGCGCCTGCATAGCCCTAAATAGCAGTGCCGGCGCCGGCGCCATCACCAACGAGTAAGTAATCACCGCAAGAATGCGTCCCAATACATTTTTTACGATTCAAATCAGCATTTCGATTAAAGCGGTTAATTTTTTGCGAGATTTATACGGCTAATGCATCGTTCGAAATTTGACGGCATCGGCCAATCAGTTTGTTCACCCCTGGGATCATAAAATCAAATATAAAAAAAGTTTGTATCGAGTTTTTAAATAAGATAATCCTGTACATTTTTATCGATAAGCTCTAGAATATTTGGCTCCAATTTCTGGCTGCATAAAAATCTCAAATACTTACAGTATTTTATAAAAACAAAAAATTTCAATAGAACGAATCTAGCGCAGTTTTGGCAGTTACAAGTACAAAAAACAAACAAGTACATGTAACGCGCGCGTTTTAATACCGTTAACTAGGTCAAAAAGCTATCATAATATTACATTAAATCATTTGAATTGAACCACTGTTAGACATAAGGATAATCATAAGGACATAAGGATAATAGATCTGAAGAAATGGACACTTGAACATGAAACTTGTAATCTACGAGGACCTCAAACAAGCCCTGATAAGAAATTCGTCTAATTTGTGCAGAACCTGAACTAAACGAGGAATTATTAATGAAGTTTAAAAGCTATAGTAGAAGTCCGTTCTCAAATATACAATTACAGTCTTGGGATTTGCAAAATCAGAGCTCAGTAAAGTATCACAAAACATCACTAGTATAGTATGTAAGCAGAAACGTTGAGCGGCACTTGAGTTATCACCCACTGCAAACCTGATGATTAATCCTCATTTTCCCCTTTCAACATAAAACATAATCGTCACAGTATGTCAAACTCAACCACAGATCATTTAAACCGCAACACGTGAATTATGGCATTTATTCATGCAAAACAAACGGGACACCTGTGACAAAAACCCAAGGCCACGTTTTTGAAGCAACAGACCACATTTAACAGCTACAATGTGTCATCGTGACATTATGATCTCAATCCCAGGAGGATTCAGCCTTAGTAAAAAAAACAATAAAGGAAAAGGAAACACAACACAACGGATTTAATGTTTGTGCTCTACAGAAGACACACATGACACAGACACAGAAAGACAGCAGCTCGCGACCTTTGGGTGCTAAGCAGCCAGGCATTCTTTATTAAAATGCATCTCTTGCAATTTATTAAAAAAATTAAGAGTAATATTTTGTGAGTATACAGAATTTCTATTGGCCTAAAAAAATCATAATTTATTAAACTTTATTATATAGTCCTAAGTAACATCAAGAGGTTTGCTACTTGTGATACAAAAAATATATACATTTCAACTTACACCAGTAACACTTAGAAATAAGAAAAAGTGAAGCTCTTAAAGCTCTCTGACCGAAGCCATCCCTAACTCCGCCCAAATTGATATTAATCGCGCTCTAAACCTCGCGAAGTAACCGAAGTAATCCGGAGAGGCTGACAACGAGAAAATCCCACAAAATTTATTGCAAAAAACTTTTAAAGGCGATCTATCATTGTAAACGAAACGACGACAAATTGATTGAGCGGGGCAGAAGGAATGACAGCGAACTGAGAGGAAATTCTATTGTTCATATTTGACATGAAATGATTGACGAATGGCCAATGGGCAGTGGCTGAGGATGCTTTCATTCCTTAGAAAAAGGATGATATAGAACTGACATACGCGTACACCCGTAAAGGATAGAAATAAAGTATGTGTCAAAACTATGTTGCTATGCTAATAAACATTTTCCCAATAATCATAATGTTAATAAATAAGTAGTAACATATTTGGAAAAATAAAACCACTTTGTTGTTATTATTTATTTTATTTTATTTTTCTTGGGAGAATAAACATTATCACAGTAGAATAATATTACTTAAGATTAAAATACATATAAAAAAAGCAATTGTGGAACCCACAACATTCTCCACAAATTAAGTTGAAAATCATGCCAAAGACCTATTATGAACAAATATAAGTATATATCCCGTCCCGTCCCGTGTTGGTGCAGGACACAAAAAGAATGTAGCAACTGTTTTTCTTTCTTGCCTAGCATGTCGTAAAAGGCAACTAAGGGCGTATATTGGGTACTGGGTCTGTGATTGTGTAGGCGATGAGCTAGCCACTTGTCACTACCTTTTCGCGATTTTCCATCTGACCAAACCCAATTTTTGTATGGCTAAATGTGGTCTTCAGGAACACAGTGCTCCTCGGGCTCTGCCGAACCCTTCGGGGATTACAGGCGTGATTGTATATATGTATGTATGTATAAGTATATATATAGTTAATGATTAATTTACAATTGGAAATGTACGGACTGTAAATATCAGACAATGTGTAAGTTGAAGCTAATTTAAAATACTAATATAACAATAAAATACCCATATCATCATCATTATCCTGCCCTTTTCCCAATTTCATTTGGGGTCGGCGTAACGAGTCTTTCTCCTCCACTCTCCCCTATCACACGCCATATCAACATTCACTCCCATTCTAGCCATGTCCTCATTCACACAATCTATCCATCTCTTCTTTGGTCTTCCTCTCCCTGCATTACAATTACAAGATTCATTTTTCTCCATGGACGATTCCCGCCTAGTGGCAAAATAAAGTTTAAAAATATTTTTAATGTACCAGGCTATGTTTCTAGTGTGCAAAACGTGCAACGTAGAAAATCTACAATTATTTGTTGTTATTTAAAAAATATTGTGAATAATAAGCATAGATTACATACTTTTCTAACAGACGGCATAACCCAAATGTAATCTTACTTAAAGAATCCATAGGAGTTCTTATCACACCCAGGATTAATTTATAAATATGCAATTTCACAAACAACCTAAATGGGGCTAATTAATATCTAAGATAGTCTGTTTCAAAAAGTGACTTAGTGCAGAATTTACCAATTAAACAATTATTTGCGATAATTGGTATAACAAAGAACTATGTATAAATCAAGTAAATTGTAAAAAATGGCAGGTAATCTATTAAGAATATTTAAAATAACTAATTTTAAATATTTCCCTTTAAGTATGGGTAATTTACATTTTCTTCGACAGGTATCCCTAAAACGCATAAAACCCGGCTAAATTCAGATAACACTTAAAATGGCAGCCTCCCTTGACTTTCGTTGACATGTTTTCTTAGTCGGCAAATACGATAAAGCAACAAATTTTCATTAGCTATTTATCGTATTTTTCACGCTATTTTGTACACGATTTAATGTAAATAAGCGGTAACTAGTAATAGTACACTTAGTGATTTAGATAAAACGATGAAATATGGGACTTACGTGTGAAACGTTATGTTTTCGTGTTTTCGTTCACTGCGACTTTTGCAGCCGATAATACAACACTGTACCATTACTTATAAAGGTAGTGGAGTAAAACACAATAAATACAAGTATGATTAAGCAGTAAACACAGTCCAAAACGTAATATTTCACGACGACACAAAGAAACACACATTACTGTTTGGCACATACGGTACGTGTCAGACAAATAAAAACACGAACTCTAATAAGGACAGAAAATAGTATACCTATCTCTACCGCACTTAGGAAAACACTGTTTAACTAGCTTGTTCGCTCTTGACATTGACATAAGCATGTCAGTTCTATATCATCCTTTTTTTAAGTTTCATTCTGAATATCTCTGATCTTTTACTCGTAATTTGCTTGTCAACCATGAGCCTTAATCGCACATTGGCACATTGGTACATTGTTCTAGGTATTTTTATGTTACTCTTTGTCATATAGGCTTGATAGATAGATAGATAAAATTCTTTATTGCAACTAATAAAAAACACAGTAATAAAGTAAAAAAAAACAATGCAACACAGGCGGCCTTATAGCTAATAGCAATATCTTCCTGGCAACCTTTGGGCAGAGATAAAAGAAATGAAAGGTAAGGCTTGATTTTATAGGATGTTACAGGTTACTTAAATTTTTGCTCTTTTATATGAGTTTGCTTAACATCCCGCATTTATTACCAAGCCTCTATTTTTTGGAATGACCAATCATTCAACTCATTTAAATTACCGTTACTTATAAAAACTGTGTTAGTAACTGCACGTTTTACTTCACCTCGGTCTGATTGCCAAATTAATTAAGCGTTGCTTCATAAGTTTATAAGACCTGCGTCGTTTTTGGAGGCAGTAGGAACCGTGAGTGACGCGACAGCATGCCCGTCCACAACATCCGGCGCGGCGCCGGCGACCGTTATGTCGGCGAGCCTCGATCACTGATGTTCTTAAGACAACGATAGCCGATTTAGGGCGGACACCACTACACGTTCAAAGGTTGTCAGATCGAAATCGAAACTTAAGTAGTTCGATGTGTATATCGCTTGTGTCACATTGTGCCCGGTACATGGCAACAGACTCGCCCGCTGTTACTTGGGGAGTTATCAGGTGAAATGTGGGTGTTAAACACCTCTGCCGATCACTTTGGGGATGGAGGCTAGAAGATTATATACATATATATGTACGTAAGAACTGTCGTCATTGGCTGGTTCAGCAAACGCTTGTATAATCGCAATGGACCTTGGCTTGCGAATTGGCCAAAGAATCTTTGGAAAGAAGTTAAAGTTATGTGGGTGGATTTAAGACGAACTTGCAATTCGGGTTAAGAGAGCTCGCCATCAATATCAAGGCCAGATTTGTCAACTGCTTGTTTTCAACGACCAGCCTCATAATAACGTTCGAAACTTTTATATAAATATCCCACATTTCAACTTTTAAGAAGATACTCTGAACTTTTATTTAGCTATGCAAATTAAAATTATTGTCAGACAGGTGGGAAATAAATTTTCATTGCAATTGTATGTCCAGTTAATCGAACCTTTGAGCTTTTAAGACTCTATTTAACATAATTATAGCGATCCTTCGAGATCCTGAGTGTGCAAGTTTGAAAGTTCACCAAGAAAATGTCATATAATATTAGTTTGGTTTTTCAGCAAGAGATAACGCCACCAGACGTTTAACTTACCCTTACGAAGTTTGCTCTTTTTTAATACGGGGTCGAGCGATTGACATTGTACAGTCGAGTTCAAAAATATATAAGTATGCACGTTTGACAGGTGACAGTCTTTACTCCCTTCTAATAAGAGTCAATTACTGTCAAACGTGCATACATATTTTTGAACTCGACTGTACACTAGCCACTGTAAGCTTAGTTTGGTGTAAAATTTTTAGTTATGTCCATATGTAACGAATAGTGTACAACACTTAGTTATAATATTACTTCTAAATAGTTGTCGATGGTCGCTACACGCCTACGGGTTAACGACATTCTACAGTTACACAAAGCGATATCTATGTCGTTTGTTATTAAACAAGAAACTTTGGCTAACAGTGGATGTAAATAGGCAAATTATTTGTGCGAACGATCGCGACACCTGTGAGCCGGCCGGGCCGCCTGCGCCGGCGCACCCACTCCACAATTCAAATAAACGCATCTCCCATAGGGCTGCCAAACACCTGTATTAGAATATAAGCTGTTACCAATACTGAAGAGCAGCAAAATTTTATCAATTTTTTCATATAAACACTATTAATTTACATAAGAATCGTCGCTGCATCGAACATCGTATAGTACGTCTCAATCCAAGTTTCCAAAAAGGTAAACAAAACAAAGGTAATGTTTCATCTCTAAAATGTTTTGTGATGACTGTAGGTAATTGAAATCAACTGAAACGGACAACGATTGTTACCGTTAATTATATTTACGTGCCAATGTTCATGTAAAAAGTGTGATTATTGAATAACAAATTCGGTAAGTCGGCATTTTTGTTTACCTTTGTGACAATTTGGATTGAGACGTACTATAGGTTAGTAATTTTTTAAACAGAAAGTCAACAATACCAAAAATTTAAGATTTTTTCATCACAACCTATTCTAGTGTTGCTGAAAAAAAACAGTAAATATCATATCGGCAGCAGTATTATTACTATCAGAAAATAAATTGAGCTAAGATTGTCGATAGTGAATATTAAAAACAATTCTAGGCGGGATTTCATAGATTGTTTGTATAAATTCTTTTGTTAAATTCTGTTATGATGGTATACTTTTATTATTTTACTTTTATTTTACGTCGTTTTAGATCTCCTCACTCCGCTTTCCGGTTAACTGGTAGAGAATGCCTCAAGGCATTAAGTCCGCCTTTGTACGTCGTACATAAAGATTAAATAAATAAATATAATTAAGGAAGAGAATTTCTATAGATACAAAAAGTTTGAATTATAATTTTTATATAAATATAAAAGTAGTAATATTTGATGACCAATTTCGATCATGACCATAATTATTTATCATGAGAATCTGTGTAAAGAATAAAAAAACCTCTAATGTGCAAGCCCTACGTTGACTCATGCCCGCGTGATCGTGAGCGGTTTTTTTTCGCGTTTTTTCACGAGCCAAACTAGTTTAAAGATTAGGGATGACCACGCCACGTAATTGTCTTGCGTTCCAACGGAACGGGTTTATGCGCATGCGAACAAGTTCTGTTATGTTTAAAATAAACAGCTTTACGCGAAAATACTAAGTTTCATAGTAACATCTTTAGTGTAAATACCTACTCGGTCCGATTTGAGGAATCAATTAAACATAATAAGAGATTAGTGACTTCCAAAAACACAATGCATGACAAAGAACGTTAAAACCAATAAAATTTAATGAACTAACTAACAATAGTAGGTAAACATAGAAGATCATGTGAACAAAATGATTATCTGTGAATTCAATTGTCGAGTCTTTCTAGCTCATCCAGCTGATAATACAAGCATAATTGTTATACTGTACCATATAGGTACTAACGCACTTTTAGAGTGATGTATTTATTGTATAAGCCGAGACTTGATTGGTTACACTAATTAAATGTCAAAAAACTTTCTAGACTTTTGGCGAAGGCTTTTTTGCGTAGGCTTTTTGTAATAATTTAAAAAAATAAAAGATAATTGCTTTAGAATAAGCACAAAATAAATTATATTTTACTATCTTATTTTACTACGATGTTGTTAACCCTGCGTAGCTCCTACCTGCCTGTCTCAAACCCTCGCTAATGACACTTCGCGCAGATATTCCAACTATAGCGTTTTTTTTTACAACGGAATTCCTCCGCGTTATTACAAAACTTGGAATAAATTACTTTGTAATTTATAGTAATAGTAAACCTATTTTGAGAACGTTATAGCCAATAAAATATAGTGTGTTTATTAAAGTGAAGGAAACATGCAGGCGTGCGTGTATTAAAAATAATGTTGTTGAGAATTGCTTTAAAAATAAAGCTTACTACAATTAGTACACGTACGAAAAGGAGTGGAACTCTTTGCCCGAATTATTGTTTCCTGGAGGAACACATTCTACACACACACTACATTCTACACAAAAGGTACCCTTGGATCGCTCTCCATCATTCGAGATTACAGTCAAACGCTACCTATTCCAGGTAAAGAACATTTGCGAGCACATCTAATTGCGGTACTAACATGATGAGCTGCTCACAAAACAGTCAATAGTCAGCGTATCAGATAAATCGCGCGAACGACGGACGCTGGCGCAGGTGCGTCACGTATGCACACTGCTGCCCTTGTCTATGCTACTTCAGCGCCCTATCATCGCCCTATCATCGTCCTGGAGGACCTTACGTGTGTTTAATCTGTGTGTGTGTGTGTGTGTGTGTGTGTGTGTGTGTGTGTGTCTGTGTGTGTGTGTGTGTGTTAGTGTCCATATAAAGCCATTGATTGAAATTTCAAGTGATCTTTAGGATCCTCCTTTTCTATGGACGAGATTTGGTTCGTATGCTAGATTTGATGTATCATCTGAGGTTCTGGATTCGAGTCCCAGTAAATTTAAGTTATGAATACGAGCACGAATACCTGAGCGGGTCAATGTTAATCTTAGCCTGTTTATCTTTATCATTATTATCTCTATATCTCACTGAAGCTTAACAGTGCTTAAGTTAGACTAAACCAATAAAATAAAACAATCATTTGCCATTTTTGATTCACAGATACAGATAAAATGGGTACTAGTAAAGACTATCAAGGAAAAGGATTCCACCAGTATTTAAATAGTTGTATTATTTCATAATTTTTATGACACAAAGATCACGCAATCATCGGTCTTCCTGGTGTATTTATAGCCACCGCAGCTTATGCATGTAAGGTATTTACGATCTTCTTCAAATTCTTCTTTGATTATTAATATTTTATAGCTATCTACATGGCGATAATATGATAGAACAATATAAGTAGCTATCCTTGCTGACTCTACTACATTTTTATTCTTCGATTAATCGGAGTCTTTGTAATTTCAGTCTCAACATAAATAATGCCAATTAAATTTTGTATAAGATTGAGGACATTCGCCAATAAAAAAATTACTAAAATAATAGTCATCGACGAATCACCAAAATGTCGCAGACTCCATTTTTTATACTTAACACTAGAAAAAGAAAGCCGAATGATTCAATTATAAATGAAGCGAAAACTCATAACAAAAAATGGCTTTGTTTAAACTAACATCATTTACAAGCAAAATAAAATATTTGATATAAATTGTAATTATTTCACGTAAATAAAGTCGACCTCCGGTCACGGCGCGCGGTCGCGTGCGCGCGCGCAGACATCGCGCAACGCGCTTACGTAACGAATTCCACACTCGAGTAACCCCGTCTGTCTGCTTATGCGTATTTCACACTAAAGCTTGCCATGTAAAACATTTTATGCCAATTTAATTAACCTCAAACCAAATTATTCTTTGTAATTCGAGTGAAATCTTGGATAAAAATTATGCTGTCCATAAACTATGCATATCATTATGGGGTCAAATATCCCAATACAAGAGACAGAAGGAGGGGACAGAATACACAAGATATCGACTTAAGGCTAAAGGACAAAGTCCTGCAAAGCATCGCGTCACATAAAGACCCCATCAAAAGAACGCTCCATAGTTTGCGGACATTCGGCAAATTCCTTTGACGTCCTAAGTCCACTCATAGCATCATACAGCCGCTGCTCAAGTATTGACATGTCCGAAATCAATTCAGGAAGCTTGCAGAAAGGGTTCGAAGTATCTTTGATATTCAAAGAAGGCTTTATTGAAAGGCTTTTATTGGACACTAAATCTTCACAGCAAACTTGCTCAACGACAGGCTTTTGTAAAAATGTGTAATATGTTTTTAATAAAAAAATGTATAAAACATATATATATATATATGTCTAATTTAATTAATAGGCATCATTTAAAAAACATGACATCGACAAAATGTCAGACCAATGAAATAATTATTGACCATTCTATTAATAGTATTTCACTTTGTATTTTTTTAATGGTTTGTGGTTGTATTTGTATTCGTAAATTTAATTACTTTAACATGCCCATGGTAACCTGCAATTTTTTTTCCACTAAGTGGTATTTTCGAAGCTCCAATCCATCAAAAACTCCATTCCAATATATTATGTACATTAGTTAAAGCTATAAGTATTCATATGATGAACCCGGATTCTCTGTGACTCATAAAGTTCTTGTCACCAAAACGAAAACTTATTGGCATATAATAAAGCCTTCAATACAACCTAGTTACAGTTGCAAGGTAAGCCGAACCTTCGGATGGACTCGGTAGTCAGCTGATTTGAATAACGACACTAAGACGTACAGTCATGAAGTAAAAGATGTACTCAGTTTAGTACTAAGGAAAATACTTGGTGCCACAATAGATGACAAAATGACCAAGTAATAAATAGTAACATACTCGTATTTTTCCTTGTGACTGTACTTGCCCCCGCGTGAACAATGGCGAGCGTCTCCGACGGTGTGCGGAAGCAGGAAATTCTCACAGCTAGTGTTGTGAAAGGTTCGAGTCTCTCTCTTATTTTAGTAAATATTTTTTACTGCAAAGAAAATCTGTGTATTAAACTTATTCTGAATTGTCTTGAATAGCCGCTAACCATTATTTTTTGGTTGTTATGTAGAATTATATATACGCAATACATATATAAACTAACCACTTAACAAAAAGAGAGATTCTCATTACAAACATAACGTTTCAATTAATTTAAAAATATTCGTAATAACTATTACATTTATGTATCACATGTATGTTTAACATATAGAAAACCGTATTATTTAATATCATGAGTACACGATTCTTTACGCAGCATTTTTACACTACGCATTACTTTAGAGCGTGTAGTGGAGGTCAAGACTCTACCACCAATTCAATTTAACATTCCAGTGATCACTTAGAAAGCAGAACTCCTGTAACGAAAAACCGCGCGAAAGCGTGTACTCTTAATACTCAACCATATTTTGCAATCACCCTACATTTCATACACAGTACACAAAAAAAGTCCCGCTGAAGCCTTTCACAACATCACTATTGAGTCTCACTTTCATTAATGAGCGTTGCATCGAGAATAGTCTTTAAAGTTGTCATAATAAAGTGGACAAGTAAAGAATAGCGAATGATCGGCCTTCAGTCCGAACGACACCAGAATCTGAATTGACCAAAAAATTACGGTTTTTCCTCTTGTCGCCAAATGTGGAGTGGGCGATTTACTGCCTTTGATGTCCGCGTTTATTGTTATTTTGTATATAAATAGATGTGACTCGAAATATGCAGCTAGCTCTGACCTTTGTATGAAAATGAGACGGATTTTGAGGATTTGGCGATTTGAATAAAGGCTCCTTACGTGTAGCTGCATCATAATATTGAGAGACCAATACGAAGTATTCTTAACCTCTACAGACTTCATCATGGTTAAGACAGAATTTGTGACAATTTGTGGTCATGGTTCACCCCTGGACTAGTGTCTGAACAATGTGAATTTATGTTTCGGCGCGCGTGTTATATTTCATACTCTTGATGTGCTGCTATAAGAAAGGCATCTACCGCGCCACACTTGTGTTTAAAGAATATTTATAGGACATAGATATTATAAAATTATTGCGCGATTATTGCCCAGGCTCGTCGGTAACATGAAACACATAACGTTATCACTTTAGTGGCTTAAAAATAACGATTCCATTTGCATATAGACGAGCCGATTACGAGGCCTCCTTTTAAGTAGATTAAGCAACGATTGCATCGACTACGCAGCTTGACGCACAGCTGATACATAAAGTTATTAATTTTTCGCTGCGATGGGCCCTGGTTTAATTGTACACCGGTATCAAGACGCTGCTGTCACTATTTCTTGATATTTGTGTATAAGTACCAAAAAACTTATCAATGTATCAAAATATTACACTAGACCCTATAGCACGAACCTTACTTTGGGAGAGACTAATTGGGATGTGTGTAAGATTTCCTTGCATGGCGTGTGAAAAATTCTCATTGGAGTCATCGTTAATTATTTGCCTTTTTTAATTATTGCAAATAAGTCAGGGAAAAACATAACATTTCATTTACCTTCTGTCCCACTCAAAACTTAATGTAAAATGGTCATGTTTTGCCAATGCGCGGGAGTTTTCAGGCAGAACCGCAATTTCCACAAGGCTTTCAGAGCTCACAACTATTAAGTATACCTACAGACTGTCTCAATGTTAACAAAGTTTTTGCTTACTTTTGCCACAAGGTTTCCGTAGTCATGGTTTATCGCTTTTAATTAGCTAATTAAGTATCTACAGTCTTATGAATCGACACGTGATTAATAAGGTATGCTATGCCAAATTGAAATTTTAGTCATCGCATATATGGTTTATTTTTAAGTTACATAATCTGGTTGCCAAGATATTGTTATATAAGTGTTGACAATCAGATGTGTGGCATTGAGTGTGTGTGGGTGTAGGGTGCTAATTGGGTGCGAGGAAAACCCGGAGACTTCCTAGAGACGTGACCGACATGCCTGCGCCAGCCTTCGGACTCACCGGCCCTGAACGCGGCATTACTCATAGAACTAACCAAACGTGTGATGACAATTGCTTGTAGAGAAATAGAATGTAAATTATATGTAAATGTAAAAAAACTTTAGTTAATAATGCGAATTAGTAAGTTATATGTATTGATGCCAAAAAGGAAAAAAACCGACCTCTACCAACGGGTGATGAAAAGTAGGTGATGCGAGAGTTTTGTACCAAAATCGTAACAAACGCAGAGCTGATCTCTGTTTATATATTTAACTATATTTGTTAAAAATTGTCAAAAACAATTTTATTGTCAAAAACATTTTAATCCTTTACCATATCGCGGTTCGGTGGCTATGTTAGCTGTGGGCTTTTATTTTTCTAGTTATCATGTTAATTTTATCATGAATGTAGGTATATTTATTTTGTTTTGGCCAGGAAAGTGTTCCGAATAGACATGACAATTAATTAACTACTTAAGTATAGTTATTACAATCACTTGTATATTCTGATACGTCGCTTTTGGAGCATTTTCCTTCCAATTCAATTTTGACATTTGTGACTAAGGGTATTGTATAATACGCGTAAATTTTATTAGGTTGTAGAACATATTCATGTAAAGGGAGGATGGAACCCTTGCAGAGTTTCTTGCCTGTATCTTCTCTAGACAAGGCCTCCCGGTAGTGAACAGGCCGAAAAAAAAGTAGTGGTATTGTCAATTTTAGGATAATTGTAATTTATTTTGTTTTGACTTATCAAAAGTGTATTTGATGATACCAATTTGAATAAATGACTTTGAGTTTGAGTTTATACGTCGCATTGTAATTCTTGCTTCATAACAATGTTGGTATCGAGCGACTCCAACAAAAACTCGACGCTGCGAACGTATGACATAATAGTCGAATTTATGTCAAAACCAGTCAGGTTGGAAGCTAAATATTCAGTATTTTAGTAAACATGACATATTGGGAATGAAATAATTAATCTTTTGATACTGCAACTGCACTTTATGTAATTCGTTATTAGGACGACCGGTTCCGACATTGAAAGCGACACCATCATTTGACTTTTAGGTCTTTAAAAATTGTCAAATTTTAGTGTACTTACAAACAATATTTTAAAATTGTATGTAAAAGTAGCACCTTTTGTATTACAATTTACGCCCAAAGAATTGATACTATACGGTCTATCTTAAAATTCTATGAAAACCACAATGAATCATCATAATCATCATAATCACTTTTGAAATATTTGAACTCTGCTGATTATGAACTCTATACATAATAATATTGTTATGTAATAGATATGTTATACTACATTATGATCGGTTATTTATTTTGATAGATACATAGATAAAATTCTTTATTGCAACTAATAAAACAGAAATATAGTATAAAAATACAATGTAACACAGGCGGCCTTTTAGCTAATAGCAATATCTTCCAGGCAACCTTTGGGCAGAGATAGATTTAATGAAAAGGTTTGATTTGTAAGTGCACATACTTGAATAAAAATAATGAATTTTAAATTGTGGAAATTTCGTGGAGATTAACAGACCACCGCAGCCTTCGTTTACAGTATAGGTCACTAGATATACAGTTGGATGATCCCGTGTCCAAATAGTTATTAGAGTTCGTTCCTGATGTCCAAAACATGGTTCGTTTTGTAACACGTTTTGCCAGTCAGCTGGTATGACGTCAGATACGACTATGTGCCGTATAGTGTCGTATAACTTGTTCAAACATTGCCTACTATGTTTATTTATGTCTTATTGACGTCATTAACTGTCTATGTGTGTTTATAATGAAAAAAAACCTTTTTATTTTTACAAATGATTAGATATTTGTCATCGTCAAAATATCGTGGGATGTCCGGTTAGTCTCACATTTCCCTGATCCTTCGAGGGTATAGGAGTGGTATGTTAATGAGGTTATGGTGAAAATAAATGAAATGGTATTACTTATACGCCTACAATTGTTGTTTGTGTTATTTTTAGTAAAAAAAATACGCTCTCTGTTTGGTTTGCAACATTTACATTCTCTTATAAGCTTGCCCTTTACCCACCCTCTCCATTATTAATTAGTTACTTGATAAAGTTCTGTGAGCAACAGAAATAGGGCGAAACTTCTCCGTTTTCTTTAATAAATAATCTTCTAATCAATCGTTGCCGAGTTTCGACCCACGTACAAATCATAGTCGTATATACAACCTACCTTATTTCTACGACAAGGAATCGCATAAAAAATAAAACTTTATAAATGATCCAAATACAAACATGTATATTTACTAATCGAAAGCTTAGAATAATAAGCTGAAACGATTTTATCCATCAACTTAGGTAGACAACAAGAGCCTGTAGACACCGATGACCTCTCACCATCAGATGAGCCGATAAGAGTGCTTTTGTATAAAAGGAAAATGTCGATTTAAATCTTTCAGGATCTTGGTGTCAAAGTCAAGATGGTAATCTTTAAGGGACAATCGACTCGAAACCCTTTTAGGCAAATTATAAATAATGCGCATTGTTGCCAAGATTCAATGACGCCGATGCTTTAAATATTCACTCGACAAGTTGAATAGATCTTTGGGCCTCACTTGATTTGTATTTCTTTCAGTTCTCCTACATCTATTCCTCAGTTACAGAAAGCACAGATCGACGGGATTAAATTGTTACGCCTATAAAAGTTAAACATTGAAGATAGCGCTCGAACAGTAGAGTTTTTACGAAGCGTAAATTAAACTAATTAGGACGAAGTCGACCAAATTCCGTGTTACTAATGACTGTTCATCCTTTCTTGTCCTATTTGATATACAACTTGCACTACTTTTCAACGAAATCACTTATTTCAAAATAAAAATAAATATCTATTATTGATTATTTATGAAAATTATGATTTTTTTATAATTACATATAAACAACAATTAATTCTTACTTTTCTTCAAAAACCCTCGTTTCTTCGACTGTACATCCATTTCATTGTATGCGTTCGTATGTAACAAACATAAGAACAATACCCGCTACTATCATGTTAGTGCCTTTTACAAATGTATGACCGCTAATAGAAAAATTCTAATTAAAATAATCAACACTTGTCCATCGCTATTTCCATATATTTTACTTTCGAATGGGTCGGTTGCGACGCGGAATCGAACCCTGTTCTGCATGCTGATTACCGCTAAACTTATAAAAAGACACGTGTCTCACACTAAAGAATTCAACTGAACAACGCTGTGAATTCTAAACTAAAACTGCTTAAATCAATATATTACTCAATGTTATCAAAGGCTTAAATTAGTTTTAAATTTAAAATAGTTAAACAGCCCACAATAATGTTAAAGACATGAGCATGTAACGAGAAGAGTTATAAATATGAGAGTGGATGGTAATGCGGTAATAAAGAGGAAGACCAAAGAAGAGATGGATAGATTGTGTGAATGAGGACATGGCTAGAATGGGAGTGAATGTTGATATGGCGTGTGATACGGGAGAGTGGAGGAGAAAGACTGGTTGCGCCGACCCCAAATGACATTGGGAAAAGGGCAGGTTAATGATGATGAATAATGTTAAAGACAGATTTCAAAAACGGTTTAAAAAATCTGTCCCATAACACAACATATTAAAGGCTCAGGTGCAATCACCCACATTTCGCCAAATATGTTTAAGTCTCCATTTCTGGCCATGCACAGTGTGAGGCAAGCGATATTAACAACAACAAACTCTACTTAAATTTCGTTCAACTCATTAGTACAATCCAGTTCAAAATACGTATGCGCGTTTGACAGTAAATGACTCTTATTGGAAGGGAATAAAAACTGTCACCTGTCAAATCTACACACATTTTTGAACTCGACTATAGCGATTGATTTGGCGAGTACGGATTGGTAGTGCCGTCCATCCTGATCGCCATAGCTTTGTTGTAATTGACACGATTTATTTTTATTTGTATTACACTCACACAAAATTAGGTCCGCCTATAACCGACTTTTGTATTTCATCTTCTTTATATCTGCTTTTAAGACTATAATAATAATAAATGGTAAACACACTTCCATTAATGCTCTGACAGTCCGAAAGCATAAAAATATTTAAACAAACAATAATTTTCACACCTTTGACCAAACTAAAAGTCATTATTGTTTATAATGGTGTCTCAAGTTACTATAATTTATTACAAATCGGTTCAAAATGCAAATAGCCCTAGGGTGAGTTTTTTGATTCGTAGTCATAGTAACCACAATAGTTAAATTCTAGACCAATAGCGTCAATGGAAACGAAAAAATCTGTGATGTCAACTTGACAAATTGTTAAATTTGCGATGAAAATTCAAAGCAATATACATCAGCTGTGACGCCAGGCGCCATTTTACAAACCCAGCACTGTATTGTGGTTAAATTGTCTATCAATCAATCCATTTCTTTGCATATAATCAGTGAACTTCATATAATCCTCTTGAAAAAAAGTATATGGTTATTTTACTTGAGTTACATTTGAAAATTCGACTATTGGACAAGCTGCCATATCACACCATACGTTTTGGCCATTGCTTCTTATTTTAACCTATTGGTCAACCTGACCACGGATCAAAAAACTGACCCTTAATAAACTTAAAGTTAACGTACAAACTGTACAGATCTCCCAAGATAATGCGGATGTATTTTCGTATGTTTTACGAATGTTAATTTGCAGAATTATATCAAGAATGTCACGTTATGTTTTATTTATGAAAATATATGCGTGTTTGCGTAGTGGGTTTTGTGGATAGACTTATTTTTTTTGTGCCAAAATATAGAAATCATATACATTGTTAGGTATCATTGTTCACAGTCCAGATGGTTTCAATGAAAAATTAAGAAAATATTCTAAAAAGTGAAGTTATATTTTGGAGCCTATTGAACAGGTCATATGGCGAGAGCCGAGTTTGATTTATATATGCTATTTTCGCCGAAACTTTACTCGAAATTTTACAGAGCGCATTCAAGCGCACCTCATTCATAGCTTGAAGACCCCTCAACTTCATAATATGTATCTACTTTTTTATGTAAGCTAAGCTTTAATTAAAGTAACTAAGTAGAAAATTTAATTTAAGTTAATAATAATATAATTGAATCAAATATAAAACAAGTAAGTATCGCAGCAATTGATATAGGACCCATTACCGTGCATGTACTTTCGCGCGCTTTCACCCGCGTCCGCTTAATGTCAATCAATGCGCGCGCGCAGCCGCCGACGTCTACGCCGAACAATAAAATAATAGTTATATACAAACACAACACTAGATTAAATATAATGTATTTTAAATTTATTGGGATTTGCAGGTCATAAATATTATTTTATGCGAGATCATTTTTTGTTTCATATTACCAGAAACACCTCACAATCTAATTCATTTTTACTTGAATGAGATGAGGTGAGGTGTGAGGTGTTCTTAATTTACTTTTGTTAAATACAAAGTGTGATTCCTCAAGCTGCATTATGCAAATGAACATTACTATTCAAATTAATTAATTATTCTACAATTACTTTTACCTTTGCATCTTTCAAAAGACCTAAATCTAATATTATTTTAGGTAACACATTGTTTTTTTATAATAATTCATCAGCAACTCAATTCTTTAATAATACATTTTAGGAACCCCACCAGGAACAAACGTTGGTCTCTTTCGTTAAATAATTGATGACTAAGCATAAGCATAGATTATGAGCTCTAACCGCAGCCTCCGGCGCCGGCGCAACCGCGCGGACTACTTCGTAAGTCCCAATTCAATCGCCTGCAGATGGCAGCTGCACTTCTCTCCGACATAAGTGCTCATTAGAAAGTATATAAATTACTTGCCATTATAGGAATGTAGTTGTTACATTGAACTCCATTATGTTTTTGACCTTTTTCTGGTCTAAATTATTACTGGCCTAGTGAATTAATTAGAAGACTATTTTTGTTAAGCCGCGTATTGTTGAAGCCGCGGTAGCCGAGTTGGAATACTCCATTCCATTACCTACTCGTTTGGATACTACACCACCTGTACTACTGAGTATGAATAAACTGAGTTTGAATAAAACTTAAGTACAGTTCATTTTGAATATCTCTTGCCTATCGGTACGTCGAATCTCATTCACTCTGGGAACTTATTGAATTTCCGTCATCAACATTCGCAATAGGCAACAGCATAATCAACGGCTGTATTAAAAGGCTGTATTTCGCGATACGTCACACCACTTGTGACAACACCCGCTGTACGAAATTAATTACGTTTAATAACTTGAGACAAAGACATTGTATTAACACACACCATATGTGCAAAAAAAAGCAAATATTATTTTAGTAAAATTTTGAAAAATCACAGTATGTTTCACAGAGGTGAATCGATGAGCTTTAGTTTCGCTCGCCTGCTATGTTGGCTCACCTTAATGACAATAGAAGAAACAAAAGACTTGTGCCAAGATCGTAGCAAGTGTAGAACTGTAATCTCTGCCTAACACATCAGACGAAATATTAATTTTAACATCTTACTAACCTGACAAAGCCTTGTGGATATTTTTATAATGTGATTGTGTTTGCAAGTGTAATATGAAAACATTTTTAAGTAGGTTCTCTGCTTGCATGCATACCAACGCCACGCGTCTTTATGAAGAGGCATTGTCGATGGGCATCTTCGCTGCAGAGAAGATAGCACTCGACGCTCGAGTGTTGACGGTCTTCTTAATTAGCCTTTCCAAGTCTTTCCAAGTTTAAAAACACCCTAATATTGAATGACGTATCATGACATATGTAAGATTTTATTATTAGTTTATATTTTATTGTGTAACACGCAAGAAATGATTAATGTTGTTTTTTTCTGTTGTTTTAAGTAATAAGGATTTGTTTTTTTTTTTTTCTTAAATTGCTTTATAATAAAAGAAAATACTTTTATAACTACTTGCATGTTGTGGTTACCTGTAACTGTAAGTGCAGTAAGATCCATTATTTTTTGAACTCACAACACCATTGTAATGCTGTATCTTATGTTGGTGATCCATTAAATAAATAAATAAATAAATTAATTATGTAGATCATTTGCATTCACAACGAGAGGAATAATGAGAAATGAAACTTCTGCAGATACGACTAAGCACTTCTGTGTTCGTTCTGTGGCATAACAACAAATGAAATATACCCATTTTTAACTGTGAAAGTCAAAAGTTCTATGGTAATTCTTAAGGCATTAGCAGAAAATGGTGGAAAATTAAATAAGTCGAAAACATGATACCTTTTTTGGTTCGTACTCAAATATAAATCATTCTGATAGTTTTACAGCTACCACTACCACAATTTTCATCGATAAGATGGATAAATACACCTGTCGGTTTATATTATTACACCATTGTGAAAGATTTAGAGATTGCATTAGACAATAGTGTTTGTTTTTAAGTGTGATATGTGACGGTGACGGGTGAGTCAGGTCTCACCGGCATCCTCCGAGCCCGTTACACGCCGTGACTCACCCGGCACACTTTTACCAGAGACTGGTAGTCTGCTTACACTCTTTTCTGACCTTACTTTCATCCATCACTGATTTTAATAGGTGTGATTAGTTGATAAGTCGTCGAGTCATCAGCCTAAAGTGGAATTACTTTAAGAATTCGCACCATACTGAGTTTCTTGAACACTGTCTGACGAAATCAATTTTGTTGTTACATGGAACCGTATTGGATCGTCCCGTTTCTGCGATTGCGATACATCCCTAGTTAGATCCCCGATACTTCCCTAGAAGAAGCTAGATTTTTTGTTACCAGAGCTCGCATTAGATATTAAGTTATTTAGATGTTTGTTTGGCAAAGACCGCCGTGATTAAATCGCACATTGGAAAATCTTTATCGTGAATGTCGCTGCCTGAGACGCTGCCCGCCCCCAGTTACACAGGAACATAAACATATCAACTGACGTGTCGTAATATAAGTGATGAAGTATAATTAATTAGTAGGTAGTGTTAATTAATTACTATTATTTTGACCATTCTTTTCTACGGAAATCAATTAATATAATTGAAGGCTCTTCAACCATAGAGGCATCGATTTTAGCGAGTCGCGAATTCGCGATTATTATCTATAGGTCTTTTGTCTGTTTCCTGCAAATATTTACAGTGTGAGCAGGACAGACGATGTCTTCGTCGACCGTGTATTGTGCACATAAGAACGGACAGATTTTAAGTAAAACGAGTTAAGAATGAAAATAAGTAATGTGTTTATATCAACTGCTTTAAATACCTAATATGAATATCAAACAGAATAGTATTACAAGCTGAAGAGAAGGTGGCTTAGTGGATTTAATATTGCACATAAGCAGGTTTGAAATAAATAGCACCAGCCCCAAGACTACCCAAAAGGCCAGACTACTTAAAAGCTTGTATTTACATTTTTTCTGTGAATCACATGATCCATAAGTTCCCGGATGGTGACATATTTCGTTGTATCATAATAACAATAACTATAATATTGATTTTATTATTATTGATCATTTTTGAGGCTAAAGTAAATTACAGTACATTTTAATGAAAATCTTTTCATCCACCTGGTTAACCTTTCACCCATGGTATTTCTCAAACCGGACCAAGTCAAGGTTTTATGGACCTTAAAGTATCCTCGTCGCAATTTCGTTTGATTTCCTACTCTCGCGCACGTAATGTCTCACTAATTACCTTGGTATGATCGCAACCAGGTGGCTCCGGATTCAAGACACGGTCAAAGATTTTAGTCTTGGGAAAATTTTTAGATTATTTTTAATATGGAAAAGCTTCTGAAAAGATTCCAGACAAATAATTTGAAATAAATAATATGGCTATTGCAGATGATTTCATACAGATTATTATTGGAGAAAAACGAAAATTTTCTTTTTATCTTTACAAGATTAACAATAGGGTCGATAATAACATATCACCGTCAAAAGTTTTTCGTAATACTAAAGTTTAACAAACATACACATCAAAAACTGTCCATATCCGGTTTTACTAGTTGGACTTAATTTGTTTGGTTATTGTCAATGTGGCTTAACTTTATGTCTGGAGCATCGCACTGGAAACAGGCTCAACCCATTTTACGTACGAGCCTACATTTTACGAGCACTAATTTTTTTTTCGACTAATTTTTTTTTTCTGAAATAAAAATTCATGAAAATCCGCACCAGTAAAGACTCAAGTTACATAATTCTTCGAGAAACACAGCATATAGATACAACATATTTGTGAACAATGTAAAAGCATATTACTTTAAATGTCACAGAACTGATTTTAACAGCCAATAAAAATAATAGTACGAGCTTAATTGCATCTACGTGTCAGTTTGGGATTTACGTGCCAGAACTTTCAAAGCAACAAAACTAAGGTAAACATTTTAAATTATAATGTCAATCTCAAATCATTTTGTATTGTGAATGTAAGTGAAGTAGTAAGTGGAAAATATTGGGTCCTTACCTATGAAATTGGTGTTTTTATTCTGTCTTAGCAATTTATCCGTAACTATTAAGTTTCAGAACATTCTTATAAAATAATTGCCTCTTCTAAAAATAGACCATATATTTGAGCTCGTATTATTTAATTTGATAATTTTTTGTAAGTTTCATTGTGTTAAAATTAGACACAAAGACAATTATTTTTAACTGCCTCCCGAATACATCATTTGATTTGCATTAACATAAAAACGATGAATATTTTTTTTAAGCGTGTTCACACACATATTGCTAAAGCTTGTCTAATGATACATGCCAAATATTATTATCTCTTGATTTGTCGTTGTGAAGAAAACTAATAAAATGTTAGTATGTAAAATGCAGACATCCCCAAAATCTCCATACAAAACACCAATTTCATAGGTAAGGACCTAATATTTTCCAACACTAAAATTTTTAGCGAGAGACTTAAATACTTTTTAAATAATGTTCGAATTGCGAACATTATTTAAAAAGTATCAAAGTTTTATTTACGATAATTGATCGTAAATAAAACTTTAATAGTATTCATTATTGTTCTCCTGAGTGCAGAAACCCCGTGAAAACAAAAAGGCTTGTACAAGAAAACTAACAATGCCTACCGATGTTATTTAGGTGTTGCACACAGCGGCCTCTTTCACAACGAGGATGGAAGGGTTTTTACAATACAAATACAAGTGCAATTTGCATTTTTTCAGTGGTGTATCTAATTTATTCGGATTTCCCGAACACTTTGCTATATAACGATAGCCTTTAGAATGCCGAGTACTCAGAGAACACATGAGGAGTAAAAACTATTGTTACAGTATCATGTTTTGAGCCACAGCTGATCTTAATATCGAAAAGTTTGGTCGCCAATCTTAGATCCAACCTAGATGAAAATCGCTTTGTTTTTGTTTAACCTTCATTCATAACTACCTTTCAAATAACATTTCAATTTTCTAAGCAAAAAAATTAAGAGTCGTCTGTTACGTCTGTTACGCTCTATTCTTATAGAGACACTTTGTTTCATAAATGTCAATTTTAATAACATATGTGTTTCTATGCCAAATTATCCGCTCCAGTTGCAGGACGAAAATAAGGTAGTTGCACCCAACATCTGCCGGGACACAATGCTATTGGTACACTAGTCCAACTGAAGCGCAATAGCCTAGTGACGCAAACGGCTAGACCTAACACTTTCACTTCCACTCACAATAGTTCCAGATTTTTGTTACGGTTACTGTGTAATTCATAAAATTCCAGCCTCAATTGGAAACAATGGAGCTGCTTAGGGTTGTCGACCACTCTAACGTTACAAACTATACGGAAGCGAACTGACAGACGCTACACTCGATACCTTGTATCGCAACCCATGGACATCTCGAAGCGTGGTTCCATAGAGGAACATCATCTATGGCTATTTTTAAGTTAAAAAAAGCCTCTATTGAACTGGCTGTAAAAAATGAAAAGTATTTTTTTTTCTCTCTCTCTTTCTCTTGAGGAGGAAGAATTCATTGACTGCGTACCGCTGTCATGTATAAATTACCTATGATCTAATTTGACCTTTGAGAAAGATGAAAACTCTTTTTGAACCACGATAGCAGTCGGGAAGTACCGCTGGCGACAACTAGTTTAATTACTTTCCTTTTATTCCTACAATGACGAATGCCAAAACGAAATCTTAAAACAAGACGAATATAATACAGTTAAGAGAAATGTCGCATTACTATCTGTAGGAAAATGTAAAGTAATCTTTACATCAAATAAAAAAAAATTGTAAACGTATTATACATTAGTGAAAAATAATGATAAGTGTTATAATATATGTAACGTGTTAGCTTCGTATTATTAAAACAAATTATTCTAAATGTTAAATAATCTGTAAGTCAATACAGTTAGTTTTATTTTTTTATTGAAATCGAGTGTTCGTGAGATTACACGATTTTTAAAGCCAGCTTACTACCAAGAGAGTACGAGACCATAGCACTGTTTTTATAACTGTCTACTGGTAACCCTAGCCGCGGTGCGATTGAGACAATCGGACTGAATGCAGATGCTGGCAATAAATATTTATTTACAGAAAATGCGACGGTCTGCTGTCGCCATTTGATCCTAACACTTAAATGAAATGTTTTTGTACGAACTAATCAAATCAAAATTATTTAATTGTGTAATATTATAACACCATTTTAGTGTATAATTGTTGGTTAAAATCAATACTATCTTCTCTCTCTCTCTCTCTTATTACGAAATTGAGACAAAAATATATTGAACTATATTGATTGAATCAAAATGTCAATTAGCGGTGAAAGCTTTAAAATTACTAAGTTGTAGTTTCATCAAAAACAATGGCAGTTAGAAAAAGCTATTTGAACAGATTGAACATTACAGGTGAGCTCGCACGATCATTCTCGTTGTTTACAATAAATCGTAAACTTTTTACTGACATTGAAACTACGTGCTAGGTAACAACGTTAGTGAAACATAAAATTACATAAACCACCGCAAAATATCGTCCCGCATACAAATCAAACAAAACTTTTTATCCCGACCACCTGGTGGTATATCACTGGAAAAAAAATCGGCCAATTTCGTAAATCAAGATCCTAAGTTTATGATTAGAAAATAACTTAATCTCGATATGGCTACTCAATTATTGCGAACGAACAAGTTTGATGTATTTTACACATAAATACGAACATTATGACCCCCTCCTGGGTAATTACTTTTAGTTGACATTATGGTAATTTATAAAATTACCTAATTACCTCCACTATGATAAATGATTTGTTTTTTACATTTAAAACAAATTAAAAAAATTTATTACCCGTGGGAAACTAAACGTTTCGTATTGTTTTAAATTGTAACTATTGTTGTTTTAAATTGTAACTATGGATGAACAATGATTGCATGTAGCTGAAATGCGAATGTTAAGGTGGAAATGTGTTGTGTCGAGAATGGATAGAGTGAGGAATGAATATATTAGGGGAAGTCTGAAAGTTGCCCGATTGCTGATAAACTGAGAGAAAAACAACTTTCTTGGTATGGACATGTAATGAGAAGGGAGAATGATCATGTCACCAGGAAAGTTATGGACTTGAAAGTGGATGGGCGTGTGGGGAGAGGAAGACCAAAAAAAAGATGGATGGATTGTGTGAATGATGATTTGATGAGGATGGGCGTGAGTGTTGACTTGACGAGTAATAGAGGAGAGTGGAAGAGGAAGACATGTTGCGCCGACCACAAATAGAATTGGGAACAGGGCAGGAAAAAGAAGTTCTCAAAATATTTTGTATCCTCTAACATTTAAGCCCTCATAGGATTCTCTTCTTCTCACGTTATAGAGACTTTAGAAATGCTCTCTATTTTTTTTTGTAGTGTCCAATACATACAGTACAGACTGGAATAAGATTTCAAGTTACGAGTAGTAACAAAGATTTACACAATTATTTACGTTTTTATCCCGTTACGTTTTATTTATGCTACATGGTTTTACAATTATTATTGTTGTGACGCAAACTAAGACTTTACCTATCTCGCGAAAAATACTAGTCATAATTATGTTGAAATAAAATTTGTGTTGGTACCTAGGTAGTTACTGAGAAATTTCTCGAATCGTATTTACGATCTTCGTAGCTATAAAATATACACAAGCTATTTTTTGTTTAACCAAAATTTTATAAAGGTGCGCAGGAGCCGACCGAACCTCTATGGTACAAGCAAGGCTTGTCCTAAATATGTTGGACCTAAAACTCTCAAAATAAGTTCGGATCCATGTAAATGCTCAAGCAATCGTAATCAGTAAGACCCGGGTCCATCAAATCTCAAATTCATCGGGAACAATCCGGATGCTCGGTAGTCCGAGCCTTGCTTGTTCGTTGGCCGCAGTCAATGAAGGTGGTTGCCACCCGATGCTAATTGCCATTCCGGGCCGCGCCGGGCGTTGCGACACCCGACACCCTCGATCGAATTATGAATCGCGGATAATTCGCGATTCACACGACGCGCCAACAATTACATTGCGCAAGTATCCGTTGACAACTTTACATGCGGCCGGCGGCGCCACGCTAATTTTACTATTTTAATTACATAAGCCTTTCGTGGCGGTACGCTGCGTGCGCGCATGCGTTTTAATGCCTAATTTGCTATGAACCAGTTACAAATATTAATATTCGGTTTATTGTTGCTCATCTGCATACAATGTGATCGATGACCGTGAGGAGCGAAATCCAGCACATCTTAAACTCAGGATTAGATATAAGTTATGGTAATAAAGTTATCATATTTTATATACTCGTCGATGCAGAATGGGAATGTAAACTAATAGTTACTCAATTATTGTCCGCTCACTGGCGTTATAGACTCCAAAATTAATTAAGATACTATTAAAGATTGGACCAAATAACAGAATGTTACATATTTTTATTAAAAAAAAATTTTTTTTTTTCAATTGTTCGACTAAAATAGACCATACAAAAATTAACGTATCCAAAAGTGGAGTTAACGAACTCGGTATTCAATAATAATTTATCAGAACAGGAAGACTGTATCCTACAGAGTACCTAGGTCGCCATCACTTAGGGAGCACTCGAAGCCACGGGGTTGTGCCGAGTCGCTGCACTTCAGCCATAAGCCAAGGAAAACCGGCTGACTCACAGCCCGTGCACACTTTTTGCGGCGATGATACAACTGGTTATTGCATTGTTTTTTGTGTTCAGCAAAAAAACCAAACTGAGGTCATTGCGTCACTAATTAACATTCCTCGCTGAAGCCTGCGCCAGCGCCGGCGCCGGCGCCCGCGCACCCCGTAGATAAGTAAACATGGACTCTACCTATATAATCTATAAGGTCATAAACTTGACTACTATGCCTATTAAGCCACTGCCTATCTATAACTGTAAATATAATAAATATAATATGTGATCCGTTAACGAGACGAGTTTTGAAAAACAATTTGATTTTAAGCCTCATATTTGTCATTCCGATCAGAATACTGTATGCGTAATTAAATAAAATTATTAAACTCGCTCATCAAACGGCCCTTCCTACAGTTTTCTACTTTGAATTGAATAGAAGGTCTAAGTTATATCAGGTTATTGTATTTATTCATGTGTTAAATATGAAATAACATGCAGATGAATCACAGTAGGTATTGCAGGGTTTCACTGCGTTAAATGAGAAAACACGTTAACGCAACTTTTAATTCACCGGATCAAAATCCCTAGCGCAACGAAAATGGTTCGCGAATTTTTCCGGTGGGAAAGCGCCGGGAACATCATAGCATCCTGCCGGCGATATAGAGTCGTGGTAGGTACTCACCGAGTCATGCGAGCGGTGTTGGTGTACGATGGCACAGGTATTGTTGAGTAGTGTAAATATTCACTGCACATTCACGAATGGGACGCGAGCGGCATGCCGTGCGTGCGGGCGGCGCGAGGCTCGGGGCGCGAGTGCCGGCCCGCGGGCCGCCGCCGCCGCCGCGCGCCATGTCGCCTCCGCCACGCCTCCGCCTCACCACCGCCGATGCTGCCTCAATCCTCCAACTACTCAATCGCCTGACGTTTCTCGTTTTACCGACAAGTAATACGTCTCAGGTTATTATTTTTAAATACTCTCGTGACCTTCCCCAAAATTAAAGAGTCGGTTCTCCTTTTTGGTTATCATTAAATTCATTTAAATTGCGGTCAACAGAAAAAGTGATAGAGAGGTCGTCCTCTTCCATTCTCCTCTGTCTGTTCGCAGCACACGGCGTAAATGCTGTGAACGCTTTTTCTGAATACATTTTTGCGCCTTTGATCTTTCTGTATCTCAATAAATACATTTAATATCACACATCCATCACTCCTCTGACATAGGTCCACCCACATAACAGATACTACATTTAACATTTTCTTTTCTATACAACAAAATGTATCTCTATTTAACATTGTATTGTGTAGAACGCCAGCAAATAATATAAAATGTATATCTGTGTCACGTATGTACCAATAACTCTACGGCTTTTGATAACCAAATTGACGTGAAATGAATAATAATACAACAATGGCTTAGCATTTGTTATAGATCATTCGGACAGCCATTTTTATAAATTTTAAAGTAAATAGCAGTGAATATCGTTTAATAAGCTTAAAAGTTAAATTGATTTGTTTCACTTTCTACACGTGAATAATATTGTCATACATGCATAAATTACAATTTTCATAACATTTCACCAAATTAAGTTATAATTTTAATAACAAACATACCATAATGCTTATATGTATTATGTTTGTCTCCATTTTCTATATAAGACGGGTCCAAGCTGTAAATTGTCTATATTTATAAACCACATATATTATAAAATTTACTAATCAAAAATAAATTAATAATAATAATAATTTAATAATAATAATAATTAATATAATAATTAACTATAATAATTACTTTAATTAAACTTACATTAAACTTTTTATTTACTTTAATTTAATATAATAATTTACTAATTTACTTATCTAAATTTACTTTTATATATATATTTTATATATACAATATCATGTAACTGTTTCTTCTTTTAAGACCAAAATCAAGATGCATTTTCTAGCGCTTTCTTCCTAAAATGGTATCTGTCTACACATTTCTGCATTTCTCACCTTTTCAATACAGACATAGTGTATAGTATGTATTATATACTTTATTTATTTTTTCTGCACTACTTATATGTTTTATTTAAGCATATATATTCTATAAATATATTTTTTTGTTTTCGCGAGGAGATAAGCTGTTTTTGTTGTTTAGTTTTCCATTTAAATGAATACATATTATCTTGAATAATATATACACTATCTAAAAAATATATTCAATCTATCTTTTTATTATAATGTATTTTAGTTTTTAATATCTTAAATTTTTTCTCTTATGCGCGGAGGAGGAATCGCTCCCGGGGGTTTAGTGGGTTCGAGCCTTTCATCCCCAGAAGGTCGGGTAAGGGATGGCCATTACCCCGGGTCAAAACAAAAGGTTATTAAAACACAGCGTGTTTTAAAACAATGTGCCTGGGCGAGTTTAGCAGTATCACGCGAGTGTCTTACTACCACTACTTCATCTATACTAATTAATATTATATATCCATACACGTTAAATATAAATAGAAATTAATTAATTTAGACCAAAGCGTTATCCTTACAACCAAGCTCCTTAACACGAACACCCCATTATGGTATGTATATATCGCTTGTTTATCACGTTCACCTATCAATGTACTATGGAATTTGACAATTGGTCATGATAAAAACGTAAAAAATATCATATCACACTGCTCATGCAACTTCTGAGGGGGCTGAGATAACTCAGGGCACTTCGATCCTATGGGATCTTTTGTGCTTCCCCTTTCCTATTCATCCCTCCCTGCCATCACCCAAAATGTCTTGAATGAACGTTATGATGTTGGCTGGGGGCATGCCTATTAATTCCTCGGGTTTGGGATAACCCGCCCCTAGAAACCGTAGTCGTTTGTTCCCTAGAGCATCGCATTCACATAATAAATGCTCCATGCTTTCATTGTAATCACCGCACAATCTACAGGTGGGGTCATCAGCTTTGCCTAAAGTATACAGATGTTTTCTTGTATTAAAATGGCCAGTCAGGGCACCCATAAGGCAGCGGATTTGACTTCTGCTGAATTTCCCAAAGTTTTTTAGGTAGCCTGTGTGTGAAGACCCTAGAAATTTTTTCGAGTGTGTCAATTGTTGTATACATTTCCAATAGGTTTGGTGCATTCTTTGACAATACTCCTTCAGTGCCAGTTTTATGGTACATCTAGGTAATCCTACAAAAGGCTCAGGCCCACTAAAGTTGTGGGTCGATCCTTTCCTGGCTAATTCGTCAGCCCTCTCGTTACCTCCAATCCCTACATGCCCTGGTACCCACACTAGCCTGACCCGGTTGTTTGTACCCAATTTATTTAGTGTGTGGACCGCATTCAACACGTGCAACTTAGGCTTACGCTTACCTACCACTAAATTGGTGTTCAATAAAGACTTACAAAATTGAAAAAAAATATATTTGAGAAGTATAAAACTTTATAATAAAATGAAACGATCGTCAGTCTCGGTATCACATAATAATATAATGCAGTTCTATCCATTTCGCGACTTGAGTACGGAATGTCACATCTTGATAAGATCAATGGCCGTAGAAGATTGCGTCTCCGCAAAAGATAATAAATAATAAATGATGTGCCTAATTTAACGGGTTGGCGCATCGACCTTTGCCCTACTTGTGGCTATTGGGCCTATTGGGGAATAAGTAAATAATGGATCCTCTAAATCTCGCGGCCCGGCTGAGTTACTTATCCCCTTTGCTCGAATCTTCAATTGGTTAACACAATCGGAGTTTTTGGTGCACTTATACCGTCAGTTGCTCGGAACTTCTTAATTTTTTTGTAGTTCGTTCTGCTATCACCTGTGATATACAATGTGATTTAACTCGAACAAAACAAAATCATGATGGTTTTTTTTATGATGAATCTCCCATATCGGGAAGGCAAAGGGAACTAAGTATTTGCATTGAAATGCAAGTGTAGTACATTTCAATGCCTCTTGGGAGAGTTTGGCGCCAAATGATCAAAGACAAACCTTACTTCCCTCATCCAACCACTGCCAGCAGCCCTCTTGAGATCGTCGGCCCATCGGGCCACAGGGCGTCCCACGCCACGCTTGCCTAAACGCGATCTCCACTCCAAGACACGTTTACTCCAACGATTGTCGGTCCTACGGCAGACATGTCCGGCCCACTGCCACTTAAGCGCGCTTATCCTATGAGCTATGTCGATGACTTTGGTCTTATGCTGAGCCCAGAACCGAGCTTTGTGACATGAAGGAGGCCCAGGTTAGCAGTGGACTGAGTGTGGCAGTTGATTGAAACCCTAATTCGATGAGGCTGCTGATTACCACGATAAAAATCTCCTTACTTTTCACACCACTATTGATACTTATTTCAATGATCCTCCACATAACACAAAACTACACTGATTTACGTAACAATATCCACTCCGAATCAACATTACAATAATTGAAATAAAAATCACGTCCGCCATAGTCAAATGCCGCCAAAAACTCCTCCAAAACATGATAATATAAAATAAAAATAAATTAAACTACTGAAAAGCAAAAAATAACTTGTATATATGCTACTTAGTTTTTTAATGTCGGTGCAAAAGAAGGTTCATTTGTTTTTTTTGTGTTAGCACCGACTTCAAGAACTAAGTAGCATAGGTATAGTTATTTTGTCCTTTTCAGTAGTAAAATTTTTTGAAGGCAATTCCCTTTATGTATTTTTTAAATCATCATGATTTTTTTTTTTACTTCATACTTTTTAGTGGTGGGTATTAAGTTCGTGTAACAAATATATTTCTGAAATCAGCATCAAAATCGGTTCAGCCAATTGCGAGATAGTCGCGGTCAGGATATACATTAATTTATACAGGTGAAACAGAGAACCTTTTTTTGAAGTCAATTATAATACTAAAACCTTCTGCTGAGTGTAATAAATACCTAGTTTGGTGAAAACCGCATCAAAATCGGTTCAACCAATCGCGAACAAACAAACATACATTCAGGTCAAACTTAGAACTTTTGAAGTCGGTTAAAAACTATTGAACTTTGTATCAAGATCCGATGATAGCCAAATGATTGTGCACATATAGAAACCGTACTTTTGTCCACATTTGCAACCGATCATATGCGCTACTTACTTGGAGTAACTAGTTGTGTTTACTCCTTGGCTACCTACTGCGTCTGCACGTCATCAAGAACTGCGTGTTTCCCCAGATTATGTACTAATTATTCGGACGCGTTCATGATTAACTATTTAAAAATCCCACATTATTAAGAATACTATATAATTAAATAATATTTCTCTGTGATGACACGTTGGTGACTTCTTCACCTTTCCTTAAGGATGAAAGACTCAAAAACTAATCAGTTGTCCTTTTGTCCTCTCTGTTTACATTCCTCTAAGCTCATAATAAATTTCTTCATTTACACTTCCATTGCGTTCATTTGGGCAATAAATCTTTATCAGTTCTTACATGAACATATTATCACGCTTTCATTCCAAAAGGGTAGGTAGAGCTGTTAACACACACGCTTCGTTCGTTTATTAAGTCTCCATGTAACAGCCGTGTACCGTGTGCGGCAAGCGATAATCACAATAAGGGACTACACACACTTATTCAGTTCTATTCAGCGTTTGTCTATGTAAAAGTAAGCAAGCAAGCGCTGTCTTCTCTGGCTGGTTAGGGCAGAGGTGCGGGCCTACGGGGTTTTCCTCTTTGCCCGAGCTTCTTCTCTGGACCTCGACCCCTGGTGGGCTTCTCTTCGCCCCCATTTCCCTTTTTTTGTACCCTTTCCTTAACTCTACGGTGCGAGATGCGAAGCCCTCAGCGCGGTCAGCCCCCAGATTGGACCCCGCTTTGTAAAAAGTACGATATTGTATGACATGCTTACGCGGCTGAACGCTGCACAAACACCATACAAAACTGGCGTTTTCTATGGACAAACGCTGCATGGAGCTAAATAAATATGAGTAGTCTTTAAACTGCATTTAAGTTTTATTCAAATTTAGTAGTTACCTCAGGGATCAATCCGTCGTCCTCTTGCACAAGTTGCACAGTCTTTCCTTATTCGGCTATAACTTTTTAATTTGATTATAATCTTAATTTATTCCTTTGTACACTAATCAGCGTGTTTATTGCGGAATTAACTTTTTCTACAAGAACTGTCTATTCAATTCAAAGCAGAGCCATAACAACACCTACAAAGTATCTGACACGAATCGGTGTGAACAATTCTATTAAAGCTAACACTGATTGCTCGAGTTTAATGACAGTCATCGGCTGATTGCGCACGAGACATGCACCAATTAAAATCATTAAGATATTAAGCCTCCGGTCTATTGCATCCTCGCCACGCTACACGTGCTTTCTCGTATTTTAAATACAATAGTTTATACCAGATAAAAAACCATAAAAGTAGAGCCGTCAAAATATTTCCACGATTTTCCAAGCGTTAAATGTCGCTCAGGTTGCGTAGATGCTGTTAAGATTTACTATTACCATAGATGCTGGCTGACGGCGTCGGGGCAGAAAAGTTCTTGAGCGGCGACCACGTACTGGAAAGCGCAGCATTGGTGGATCCCAACGGGGTGGACCCACGATCTGGTGAAGGTCGCGGGAAGCCTGGATGTGGGCAGTGCAGGAATGTTATGGAAATCATTGGGGGAGGCCTATGTCCAGGAAGAAATACGGCAGATGATGATGATTGATGCTTGCAGCTCTCTCGGGGCCTAACGTTAAGTAAAGGAGTGTTGACTAGGACACTTAGATTATTCCCCTAACACAACATGTAAAACTTTGTCAATACAAACACATAATAAATCGAAAGCGTACAAGTATTTCCATCTTGAATTGTTATTGCTTCCGTCTCTTTTTGCTTCAAAATATTTGACTTTTTCTGCACAGTAAGTACAGAAAAAAACAATCTACAGAGAGCACAGAAAAGCCTAAATAACATATGAGGATATTGAACCGGATAAATATGCAAGCTACGCAGCGAACAACAGTATTCCGGAATCGTGTCCTTTAGTTGGCAGCAGGCCAGTGGGAAACTTCTGTTTCGTCACTTAATTCAGAGCAATTGACAAAAAATCAGTTAATAACAATACAATGAAATACCTTATTTTATTTAAGACGTCCAGACAAAGGATCTCATCAGATGCTAAGTAATATGTAGTTAAATCAAGCAATAGCAGGTTCGTCGAAAAATCGTTTGTGTCTAATCGGAAATCTTCAGATTAGCTGAGATATTTGACAAGTAAAACGTCAACTATAACGTTATCATTATTGTCCTCAGCCTATATACGTCCCACTGCTGGGCAAAGGCTTCCCTCAAGGAGAAACTCATTAAGTGTATATAATTACCTATATTTATTTATTAATATCTTTCTTACGCGTACCATTCAAAAATTGGTGTACGCGTGACAGTTTCGCCTGAACGAGGTGACCCTGTTTTTCAGAATTGCAACTAGAGCATCAATTGTCTCTAAATTATCGCTTACATTAAATACAGCTATGAAAAAAAAAATAAGTATAATTACTACTGACGTGTACAATCAACAGCACATGAGACAAATGTGTCGAAGTCTTTCAATAGGTTTTTAGCCCTAACAAAAACAAGCAATGATTGTAAAATTTTGAAATTTTCACACAACGCTTATTTCAGTACCATCAATTATTACTTCTGTAGACAATATCTCTATCTAACACAATATCTCATTTTAAACTGCTCTAATAATCATGTTCTACTTTGATGCATTTTTGAAATTCTTAATTATGTTTGTTTGTGAGTTTTTTAAATATTATAAACGCTTTTTTTTTTTGTTTACTTAAACGCGTTTTGAATATCCGCTCTTATCTGAATGACTCGAAATCGCGCAAAGCTTTATAAAAAATATATAAATGTTTATAAAGATTAGCTATAAAATACTAATTTGAAATTTTATTTTGTGTGCGTGTCAAAAAGCCTAAAGAGGATAAATAAAACAACCCAAAGCCTTCATTCGCCTCGCAGTCATTATAACTGTCTAATTTCACAGTATAACAACATTCAAGACAATCGCATTTCCTACCGCGGCCAGCCAATGCCACAGCCTAATGATTCTTCCGGTGCACTCGCCGGTCGTCTGATGCTGCTGCGAGGAAGCCAGCGGATGACAGTAACGGCCATAACGAATATGATTTGATAAGCCATGTTTTACCGGTTTGGTTAGTGAGAAGTCAGGCTAGTCAGTCAGTTCATATATTCCTTCGGCGAATCAGAATATGTAACAACGATAGTAAGGTTTGGGTCTAAGAGACCCAAATATAAGAAACTCTATGGCTTCAAAATTTAAAGTTTAGTAACTTGTTGCATTAATTTGATAAAATAACTATAATTGTTTGCGATATTTGAGCTGCTTTAACTGCTGACTAACCCTTGTAATAATGTCGAGATTATATGTATGGGTGTGTACGTACTTTTGCTAGAATAAAAAAATATTGGGTCCTTACCTATGAAATTGTTGTTTTTATTCTGTCTTAGCAATTTGTCCGTAACTATTAAGTTTCAGAACATGCTTATTAAAAAATTGCCTCTTCTAAAAATAGACCATATATTTGAGCTCGTATTATTTAATTTAATAATTTTTGTAAGTTTAATTGTGTTAAAATTAGACACAAATATAATTATTTTTAACTGCCTCCCGAATACATCATTTGATTTGCATTAACATAAAAACGATGAATAATTTTTATCAAGCGTGTTCACACACATATTGCTAAAGCTTGTCTAAAGAATTATGCCAAATATTATTATCTCTGGATTTGTCGTTGTGGAGAAAACTGATAAAATGTTAGTATGTTAAATGCAGATATCCCCAAAATCTCCATACAAAACACCAATTTCATAGGTAAGGACCTAATATAAGAAGCTCTATGGCTTCAAAATTTAAAGTTTAGTAACTTGTTGCATTAATTTGATAAAATAACTATAATTGTTTGCGATATTTTTGGCAATGAGCTGCTTTAACTTTAACTGCTGACTAACCCTTGGAATAATATTCTAGATTATAAGTATATATGTGTACGTACTTTTGCTAGTATACAAAAATATACACATGGTTGCGTCTCAAAATATATCAAAAATGACATTGAAAAACTAACGACGGGACCTTAATTCAAATCCCGGAGACGGCAGTTGTTTGTGCGTTGAATATAGTTTATTATCCAGTCATGGGTGTTTACAAGTTTATTGTTCAGATTCCTAATATTTATATGGAGTTAATATCTGTTAGAAGCAGCTAAAGACTGCGCCCACGGCGCGCGGCGCGCCAGCGATCCGCACCAATCACCCCTTAGTATTTTTAGCCTCGCTTAATGATCCGACACCCGACGCATGTGACCTAATAATCAAATTATTATGATAAAATAATTTCATGCTCACGTTTATTTCGGTAAAACTTTTTTATAAATGTAAATAAACAATTAATAATTAGTTATAAAGCTATGAATATCTGTTTAAGCCTGATGGGTGGCCCCAGAAATTTTACCTTGGGTCTCGTATATTGGAAACGACAGATAAATAAGAAAGAAAGAAAGAAGGAAAGAAAAACATTTATCGACAACAATCACATATAAGGTCAACTAGGACCCGACCTCAGCATATGCTGCATCAGGCGAAGCTGATACAGCGCTGGTATTCTGGCCGGGCCTACATACATACATATTATAATACAAAATAAAAAAAAACACTTAAATTCACAATACAGTACAACAGAAACGACAAATAGAACAAACATATTAATAAATAGAACACAAAATAAAAATAAGTTATGAATATTAATTATAAAAAAAATTTAAAAAGAACAATCACAATAATTACTCTAAGACAATAATACAACAGTAAATAAGATAACATATTTTTTTTTTATTTGGGCCTGACGGTATGGGCAAGAGACCCTTTACCTTAATGAAATAATAACTAAGTAATAATAACAATAACTAAATAAATAACAAAGTTAATAATAAATATGTGCCTAGTTAACTGATAAAATATTGTTTGTTGTGTCACACATTAAATACATGCGGCCTTACGGTAGAAAGCTATTTTTAGGAACTTTTCTTCCAAGAAATCTAGTGTGCCGCTGGTTCAATGAGAAATTAGCGTATAGTTTGATGGTGTGCGTTGACTGCGCGTCCGCGTGTGAGGCACGACGCGCGGCATCCTCCCATTGTTCGGCGCGACATGCAGCTGTGCCTCATCAGGCAACTATTCCTCACTCGCCGTGAGATCAGAGAACAGGATATTTAATTGCTTGAAGGACCTTGGTATGAAACCCTTAGGAATCCACATCACCTGCGCCAGTATTCATATTACGACTGTCGGAAAACAATCGTCGTGGAGTGTCTGTACAGATCACTTTTATTCATCACCAGCCTATTTACGTTCCACTGCTGGACACAGCGACTTCCCGTTGGAGAATACACGAGGAGCACGTGCCGTAATGCGACCGCGCTGGCCCAAGGCGGACTGGTGGGTAGAAACGGTTACCAACCAAAGACAAGGTCCTTCTATAGCAGAGGTTCCCAGACTTATTTTCAAAATAGACCATAGACCTTTCAAAATTTATCTGGTTCCGGTGGACCCCCTACAGCTACATTTCTACCATATTCCCAAAACTCGACAAAATGTGAAGATGTGCAGATAAGACCCCCGTCGAGTCTGCCGTGGACACCTAGGGGTCCACCTATACCACTTTGGGAACTAATGTTCTATAGTCTTCTTTAAGTTGACTTTTTGGATCTTGGGTGGGTGACAAACGTTTAATTACTGTATCAAAAACCAAAACTAGCTTAAAACGTCAAAACGTCAAATAGGTAATCAAACTGAAGCATGCGAGACAAATACTTTGTGGATATTAATCAGGTCACGAAAATATCATGTTATGCAATCTTAGTCTTGTTACTGTAAGTAATAATAGAAGAAAGAACACAAACGAAGTGCAGGGTAGTGATAGCTAATATTGTGCAACAATGGCGGAGCCATCGAGCGGCCGCCGCTGACCATACGTTTAGTGCCGGCATATTCCAAACCAATTTTCTTCCTAATATTTTGCCGACAATTTGTCATTTCTCTGCTCTGTTTTCAATTTCATTTGCGATCGAGCCTCCTATCATGTCCTATTTTAAACATATTTTTTGACAATTATATACTCATTGTATAGTAATTAATAATTTATTCCTTAAACCACCATAGAGTATAATTTTCATAAAAAAACATTGGAGTATCGAAATTTTGCCTATTCCTGCATTGACACTAAGTTTAAAAAAAAATTATTTTGTGTATCTTGCAAAAACAGATTTTTATTACAAGAAGCACAAACAAACTGTTTAATGTCTAGTTCGGAAGAGGCCAGACTGCCGGAGTATCAGTTTTGCACAGTAAGCATCACGCCACCTGAGCGATCGATGAGTCAACCAATATTAAATATTAGGTTAGATACATTTCATATTATGAATGAATTGTATCTGATTTCTATTGTATTCCGTAGTAATGGATAGTCCAGCAATATCATAAACCTTGATCTGAAAAAGATTTTTAACCCAACACTACGCTCCTACTTCAAAAGCACACACTACTCGTATAATCATATCTTCACTTTTGCACTGTGTTTAAAAAAGCTGTAATCACTTATTTATCCTGCGTGGAGCAGTTCTGTTCAGCAGCTAATCAGACTAGTTATTTTACTTTTACCTTCATGTTTGCGGGAGTGATGTTGAAAATTTTGTCTGACGTGTTGAAACAATATCCTAGCCCAAACAACTAGCCACTGGTTTTTTAATCATGATATTTATTCCATATAGGAATAATTTTGCTACACACGGTTTCCTTACAACCTGCAAAACCCTGCAACATGTTTCTTAAGCGGCGTAAAATTGTACCCTGGGGGCCAGTAAGGTAGAACCACTTCTTACTGGCATTTTCCATTTTCCCTATGTGCTCTAGCTATGTATAATATAACTGATTGGTAGTAATTTTCATACATTTTATATAAAGATCCTTTCAAGCACACTTTTTTAAGACATTACAGCATCAGAAGTAACCATTATGTTAACTTTTCCTGTTGTACTGACGACCTCCATGTCTCAGTAGTTCAAACGCCACTCTTAAGGCGTCTTAATTTTCTGGGTTCTGGGTTCGAGTGTACCGAGTATTAGTTATATCGAGGCTTAATAATTTGTTTTTAAATTGTACTCATTAGAAATGTACATTACACGGTGTTTAATTTGGTCTTCACTAATTGATGTATTAAAAGTTTCCTGATGAATAGTTGTACACTAGGTCTAATTAAGTATAATGCATGCAATTTTAATGTGCAAAACATAAGATCTGTAATTATTATTATCACATTTGTATGCCGTAAATAAATATATCTTATCTTTTCTTAAACGCTATATGTGTCCGATATTCAACAACAGAACCATGTGAATGTCACCTATATAGATTTGCAAATGAATCGTGATATACTCGTTATTATGTATAGAGTGCCCAAAATGTATCGAAATATACGTATTTACAATACAGTAACATAATATGGTTATAATTATTTCCGACGAGCTGTTGCCCGTGACTTCGTCCGCGGTCACTATAGTTTTTTAACTATCCCACGGGAACCCTTTAATTTTCCTGGATAAAAAGTATCGAACATGTTGACACCAGGTAAATAAGGTTTCACCATGCAAAATTCCATTGAAATCGGTCTAGCCATTTCAGAGATTAGCCCGTTCTAAGAAACAGAGAAAGAAAAAAGCATTTTTTGGTATTTTCCCTCTTTTTACGTCCCCCTGACTTGGTTTTAAGCATTTTTTTTTATGTACAGACATTCGACCTCTACAGTTTTATTATATGTATAGATATAGATAAGAATATAGAGATGCGCCGAATAATGGTTTCGCCGAATAACTGAATATCGAATATTATTCGGGTTAACCTTTACCGAACGAATATTCGGCCGAATTATTCGGTTTACAATTACTTTGCTTAGTCACGCAAACAACTTATACAACATGTACGTTTAGTTTAGTGATGTTAAAATTAATGTTGACTATACTGAACTACCAATAGCCCATGAAATCATTATGTTGACATGAGTGACATAAATCTTACAGAAGAAGTTATTTCTTTTTGTTCTAAACCCGGTCATCTAGCCAAGAAAATACAATCGAATATATTCGGCTTGAAAACCAAATAATTCGCCGAATACAAATGGTGATATGATGCCGAATACAAAACGAATATTCGGCGCATCTCTTATAAGAAACCATATTACCAAAGCATCTTATCTCCACCCTGTAGGCACAGCTATTAGCATTCAGTCCCTGGTCCCAGGGCCGCAGGGGGAAGGAACCAATTTAATTTACTTGTGGTAACAAAGTAAATTGTACCTTAATTAACCAAAATTAACTTAAACTTAAAAACTCTAGTTCTATGTAATAAAAAATTAAAAGTTTAAAACAATTCGCTGGACTGCAACAGCAACACTTTATATTATTGTTAAGCTCTAAGTGTTAAGATTTCCTTTGGTTAATAGCTTTTGTAAATTATTTAAATAAAAAAATCACTTTAATTTTCTTTCTTAGTCAAAAATACAAAGAAATTTTGTTTTTCAGCGTGCTTATTAGACCATGACGTTTGCAACAAATTGTTTCATTTATTCCCAAAGCCGTGTGATGACGACCCGAGCGTTTTGTTTTAGCCTTAAGTACTCTCCAGAAGAAAACAGTATCCACAACGACCCCTCTTTGTGACAATATTACTTTTATAGCGGAAAATTGTCAGAGAAGCCTCTCGCTTCAAAGCTTTCGTATTGAAATGAAGCTCCATATTATTTTAATAAGAATGGGCATTGTAATATCATATTGACAATAGAATTTTGTTATAGAGTTAGGTTGTACGAATAGGTACTTTTATTTAGAATCGAGGAGCGTGGCTAAATGTTAGTACGCTTTGCTTCTATATCGAAAACAAAAATACCTTCACCATGGTCAGACCTTGGATGGGTGACCAAAGCCTGGTGATCTCGAGCTTCTCCGTGCTTCGGAGGCACGTTAAGCCGTTGGTCCCGGTCGCTATTACAACAGTTTCTGCTCACCAACCCGCATTGAGCCAGCGTGGTGGTTTTACAACCCGTTCTCCTCGTGTGTTTCTCCATCAGGAAAGCCTGTGCCCAGCAGTGGGACGTATATAGTCTGAGATCGAGGCAGAAGCTAGTACCTTGGACTATGCCCATATCAACAGGTGCTGGCTAACCCTCCATGGTTTCTTACAGTCAGCATCAACAGTAGACGTCCATTTCAGTACATTAAATGTAACAATACAATACAGTAAATGTTCCAAGCGTATGACACTTTCCTAGACACGTGTCTAGGAAAATTTCATATATAGATACATGAAAAATGTGATGCAGCACTAAAACGATAATCTTCTGATGCTGACTGTACCAGTCAATAGTTATGCCAGCCAGTAGTTTATAATATTATTAGGTGGAGTGAATAATGCTGGGCGGTGGATCGATCGGGTGGGCCGCCCGCCCACGCTCACTTCATCACATCACACGCAACGGATACCATCGCTAGTTCTTCGGATCTTTTGTCCTGTGTCGTAGAAAAACTGGATAATCAGGCACATAGCGTATTTTTTAGTCTTTCGGGAATTAGCTAAATTACTTAAATAAATAAATGTTATTTATTAATAATAAATAAATAATTCGACAACCTCCGTGGTCTTGTGGTCAGTCTTGGATGTTTATATATATTCAGGATATTTATATGTATTTATCTATTAAATATATTTATCCGTCATCTAGTGTCCGTAAAACAAGCAGCATTAGTTGCTTAATATGGGGCTAGTTGATAGGTGTGAATGTTTGAGGATATTTATTTATTATCAAGATCAAGACTGGAGAACAAATGCCTGTATTCATCACACACCTACATCACCACCACCACCGGGGATCGAACCCAGAACCAATGACGACGTCTTGAGACCGGCGTACAGACCACTCGCCCACGCAGGCCATCAATCAAAGTAGGGTAGAACATGTCTTCCTCTTCCATTCTCCTTTGTCCCTCGTCAGCTCAGCATCCACGTTCTTTCTTTTCATATCAGAATTTACACATTCAATCGCTTCTTTGGTCTTCATGCCTAAGTTCTGAAGTATACTGCCGACAAACTGTTCAACAGTTTGGCAGATGAATGTTAATGTTAACGCATTGTTTTTAAGTGGAATAAATAAATAAAAATTCAATAATAGTGTTGTCAAATAATCAAATACAGTAAATATTATGCACAAAGGCGGCCCTCCAATCTTATGACCCTTCTCTTTCAGTACAGACTCTAATGCAATTTATCATGAACTAGATATTAAACAATAACAATTAAAAGGTATTCATTGTAGACCACTCGTGTCATATGTGTGTCAGCTTTCAAGCAATTCAGCTATTGAAATACGATCCGCAAATATTTGCGCTGTAGCCGCAATATATCTGTAACGAACGGTAAGTCGGGTATTCCCTCAAACATTAAACAGGTGAGATTCATCATAAGATGCATAAATTTTATTATCTTATTACATACATACATACATATAATCACGACTATTATCCCGTACGGGTTTGTTAGAGACTAGGCAAAAGCATCACAAAAGCAGTCCACTGCCACAGTCAGCTCGTGACCAAACAGTGACTGCGCATGTGCTCAGCGTGACAGGTGGTGAGCCTGTCGCCGCTCGCTATAAGCTATTGGAGGTGCCTATTATCTTATTGTTATTGTAATTAAGTTTAAATTATGTATCATTGGCTATTTACTACAGACTGTTTCAACTATGTAAACATGTACTTAAAAGCATTACAAAGAATCGTAAATGAATAATATGACAAAATGAAAAATATACCAAAACAATTACAGTCAGGTCCGGTTAATACCTTACAGAGGACTGTTTACTTAGATTGTTCCAAGTTCCAGACCGCTGAAGTCCGCGACTTCGGCCGCGGTTACTATGCGTTTTTAACCATCCCACGAGAACCCTTTAATTTTCTGGAATAAAAAGTATCTAAGATGTTGACCGGGGATATAAGGTATCATCATGCAAAATTTTATTGAAATCGGTCCATCGGAGATTAGCCCGTACAAACAGACAGAAAACAATGAAATTGAAAAAAAATTTTTTTTTGTATTTTCCCTCTTTTTACATACCCCTGACTTGGTTTTAAGTTTTTTTTTTCTATGTGCAGACATTCGACCTCTACAGTTTTATTGTATGTATAATAGATGAAGCATATGATCCCAAAAGAGAAATATTATCTACAATTTAAACATTTCAGATATTTTTTCTTTTGTAGTTATGATCCACCATCATTTTCAAAATGGTTTTATCTCATAGAATTACTTGCCTAAGTGTGTAGTCTGGTTGTGATCACGTAGTTGTCGTCCACTGTACAGTGTACAGTCAACGCCGCTGACTTATCCCTGTTTCATTTCAAATGTAGCACTTGAGCTAGGGCTGGCTCAGATTAGATTCACCATAAGATGCATAAATTTTATTATCTTATTACATACGTACATATAATAATGGCTATTATCCCCTAAGGGTTAGTCAGAGACTATGCAAAAACACCGCGAAAGCAGTCCAATGCCATAGTCCGCGCTTCACCGGGCAGTGACTGCGCATGTGCTCAGCGTGACAGGTGGTGAGCCCGCCGCCGCTTTAAGCTTATATGCTGCTGTAGATTAGATATTTAAAATTAATATTGAGTCCTTACCTATGAAATTGGTGTTTTTATTCTGTCTTAGTATTTTGTCTGTAACTATTAAGATTCAGAGTATTCCTAAAAAATAACTACCTCGTCTAAAAATAGACTGTATTTTTGAGCTCTTTTGATTTTTTTTGATAATTTGTTGTAAGTTTAATTGTGCTAAAATTGGACACGGAGACAACTCTTTTTAAGTGCCTCCCGAATACCTAATTTTATTTGCATTGACTTAAAAACGATAAATAATTTTTATGAAGTGTGATATTACACATATTACTAAAGCTTGTCTAATGATACATGCCAAATATTATTATATCTGGATTTGTCGTTGTGAAGAAAACTGATAAAATGTTAGTATGGAAAATGCAAAATTCCCCAAAATCTCCATACAATACACCAATTTCATAGGTAAGGACCTAATATTAATTTTTTATTGGCATATCTATTAACTGATTAACTAATGTTTTTGGCTAGCGTTTTCTCACTATGGATACACTATACATAAATAATACAGGAAAAATTCAATCGGCCTTCAAAGGAAACTGCCTTGAGATCACTAAGTTTTGGTCACCCATTCAAGAGCTGACAATGGCGAAAGTAGCTTTGTTTTGTAGCAATGCCTTACAAGAGATCGCAGCTAAATCATAATAGGTATGTTTCTGAGGTGAGTCGGCGCCAGAGCAGCGTGTACCTACCAGAAGAAGAGCAGAAGATATGGTTTAGACAGCACATGTGTTATGATTATGGGTTCTCTGGAGCGTATAATTTTATAAAAGAAAGAAAAAGCGACTTCAATACTTGCAAAAATAGAACCTTTTTTAATTGAGAATTATTTAGACATTTTTTTAATCATAGATGACAACCAAAAAAATTCAAATGACATAGAAATACAAAATACCAAAAAGTTTCTATATCAACATGAGTAATGCTCATAATGCTTGAGCTTCTAACACTCAGTTGCACAAAGATTTTTTAAAGACGACATTTGTTAATGAGACATTAAAACTTTAAAGTTCATTAAATTTAAAATTGGAACACAAAATAGTTCTAGCTAATGTCTCTTTAGCATTGATAGGGTACTAATGTCGTTTTGTGCAACGTAAAAACTACGCTAAGGTGTTCTTTTGACACTTCATAAATAAATTTAATGGAGCATTAGGGATAATGCCGACATTAAATTTTAAAGTTCGTTTCTGCAACTGGGTGTCAGACAAGGTAAACCGCATTAGTGGGACCGGACCGGATGCGTGTTTGTGAACCTTATTACAGAATACACTGCCTGGTAGGTGAGAACCAAGAAAAAGATATTAATAAACTCTACTAAGTTTTTTCGCTCAGTGGCGTTATGGTTAGTTTGCTTTAGCTTTCGATATCGAAAACAAAGCTACCTTTGCCATGGTCATCCCTTGAATGGGTGACCAACATTTTTTAAACTAAAACTCCTCCGTGCTTCGAAAGGCACGTTAAGCCGTTCGCGTTGGTCGCGGTCGCTATTGTAATCGTTTCGAACCGGGCCAGCATGGTGGTGTTATGGCCCATACTCCTCATGTGTTTCTCAATGAGGAAGACCTGTGCGCAGCAGAGGGACGTATATATAGGCTTAGGAAGAAGTTATCTCTGTGGTATACTTTAAATTTGATTGCTCTAGGAAATTCTCGTACTCTTCCGTAGGAATAACTCGGTTTCGTAGACTTTCCGAGTCGTCCTCACGTATATGCCAGCCCTACTTAGGGGAAACGTACACTTTGCGAGCAGCGGGAGTCGAATAACTTAACCCAGTTCTGAGTCCAGCTCGCGAGAGTTGCCGCCGTTTGTATTCATCCAGCGAGACTTGCTCACTGAAAACCCTTGACGCGACTCTTGAGATCATTGCACTGAAAAGAAAGTCTTATATGCAAGTTCATATGACATGAATCGTAAAACACAAGAGTTTTTCAGCAGTCGAATGACTTCAGGCAACTTTAGTGAAATGTGATTGTTGCATACGAAGAGTGGACATATTGATATTTATTTACTCTATTGCGTTGTAATTCATAGCGTCATGAATATGGAATATGTATTGAATTTCTGGGAATTTTAAGACAGCAATCTTCCTTTTTTTTTCATTTAATATCGCCGGTAAAGCTTTTGGTCCACCTGTATAATGCCTTGGACCAGGCACGGAAGGCAATCTATTATTATTATAATTAATTTAGTTTCACAGGTTTTATTCAACCTCAGTAATACATTTAAGTGATACATCGACTTTCACAAATTTTGTTACTCTTTATACCACACGCATAATAATAAATATAAATATAGGCTTTTCTAAAATGTATCTATTAAATAATTATCTTTACTATCAATATTTAACGATAATGTTTGTATTGGTTGAATAAAATTTGATAAAAGTAGTGTCATAGATAGTGCGGTATGGCAGACGTGTGATGACGTCACCATGACATCACTAGCTGACATGCGTATGAGTTTTTCGCGTACTCTTCTTCTTTCATGAAGTTTTTATAATAATATACATATACCTACACGCGTATCATTTAAGACACGAAATTTAGATTAATGAAATATAAGGAAATTTGTTAAAATACTTTATATGCCCATTTAACTATTAAATTCATTTCTAATTCATACAATATTCTTGCATAAGCAAAATATATTTAAAATAAAATTACCAATCAAAAAGGTTGAAAACAACTTTCGCTGAGGACAGGATTCGAACCTGCGCGGGTAGAACCCATTGGATTTCAAGTCCAACTCCTTAACCACTCGGACACCTCAGCTGTGAGCGAGGCGACGAAATTGCGGATTAGATTCAAAGTGACGTAAATATGACATTTACATTATTTTAAACATTAATTTCTAATTAAATTCAAATTTTAACTTCATGAAACAATTATTACATTCAAAATATAATGTTATTTGCATTTGTTTTTAGATTTTTTATTATTTTTATGATTTTTTATGTTTCTAAGTATGCAATATAAAAAAAAAACAACTTACAAAAAAATATTAATTTGTATCTATTATATTTTTGTTCCTACAATAATTCTTACATACACATACATAATCATGACCGCTATCCCCTAGCACAGACTAAGTAAAGATATCCCCTAAGGGTTAGTGAGAGACTAGGCAAAAGCACCGCAAAAGCAGTCCACTGCCATAGTTCGCGCTTCACCAAGCATGACGTGCTTCATCAAGCGTACATGTGCTCAGCGTGACAGGTGGTGAGCCCGTCGCCGCTATAAGGTATTGGGTCATGGGTGGTAGTGCTGTGCAGTTCTATGTCTATTAGTCGCCTTTTACGACACCCAAGGGAAAAGATGGGTTGGTAGTATTGAGTAGCTACAATAATTCTTATTATATGAATATTCTCCGGTGCATACTGGTAATGCCTACATACATATTAGACGGTATATATTACGTCCAAGCTGTTTTATTTTTTCTGTGAATATACCTATCGTAACCGTGGTAAACTTTTTTTTAATAAATAATGATGTCAAAACACCGCCGAATGAATCCTTCGTGCTGCATTCTACAAATAAAGCAAAGATATTAAAACGCAGAAGCTACACTATGCTATTTTAAAATAACAGGCGCATCGTCATGTCTATACTTCTTTTTTTTAACAATTCAATGACTTGAACATTAAAGTGTAATTACCACAAAACGAGACATAAAAGGTTCCTCTGTGACCCGTAATTTTAAATTAGTTGATACATACATACAATCACGACTGCAATCCCCGAAGGGGCGGCAGAGTCCAAGGAGCACTGTGTTCTTTAAGACCACATTTAGCCATAAAAAAATTGGGTTAAATTTGTAATATGCATAAAATTCTAAATCTATTGTAAGAAACTCGACACAGCTTATGATATATCAGGAAAATGCGCAGATCTGTAGTTTATTTAAAAAGCATTGCCCATCATTCCTGCTCAAGCGAGGCGTGATTGCTCAGCCGACCGTGAGCCGAGCACCCTTTGATGCCGCGCAGCGCCGGACGCACCGACCTTGGGACGCGAGGAGCGACATCAAACAAAAGCAAATAGAAAAGTCAAGCAGCTGCAACACTTATCAGAATTAATCTTTTTGCCCTACGTCTAAACCTTACATTTAGAAAAACTGACGCCTAGCATAAATGTCTTCATAAATACAAACAAACAGACTCAGTCACAGAGTAGATAAAGGTATATAGTTTTTTTTATGTTGTAATTTCTATTCTGTAACTCAGTGCTAGGCTAGGCTTATTTAAATCTTGTTTTTGTTTACTCTGCGGACAATGTTGTTGGTTACATATTTAGTACTAAGTTATAATATATCAACTCATTTTTGTAATTAACATTATGTAATTGTTTGTTGTTTCAAATAAAATAAAATAGTAAAACTCAGCAATACTCGTTCTTAACTTAGAGTATACGTTTCTTCTAAATGTATTGTTATAAAACAATAGAGAATTGCTTAAAATGTTTTGTTTCAGTTGTTGCTAAAAGATCACAGCTGGGCATCCGACCCACACCGCCTTGGCCGTTCGACGCCTACTCGTTGTCGACAGTGGTCCATGGGTAGATGACGCGTTGTTACCATAAAATTATAGGTATAAGTGGCACCCAAATTTACCTCGCATAGCCATTCGAGTTCCAATGCGTTTGCAATGCGCCAGTCAACACAAGGCAAACCTGCGAGCAGCCAGTGGTCCACCCGCGGTCCACGCGGGGACAGCGAGCGAGCGAGGCGATCCGGTGACGATACGGAGTAGATACTCTTAAAACTCTCTTTTCTCTTCTTTAATACTCTTTCAATAGCAATCTCAGTTGCAATGCATGTCGTAAACCCTCTGATATTATTTTATGTAAGTATTAAAGAATACTACCAAGCCATCTTTTCCCTTGGGTGTCGGTGATGTGTCGCGACTAATGAACTTAGAACTGCACAACCATCCAATAGCGATTGCCTAGTTTCTGACTAACCCTTAGAAGATAATAGTCGTGATTATATGTATGTATTTAGTCAACGGACACAAAACGCGACACAATAGAAACATCTATCGTTTACGGACACCGGTGTTCGCGGTACACGCCAACTTTTACGGTTGATTCATTATTTATTTCCCAAGGTGTCACATTATGCCCTCGTTCCTTCACTGTCTTTGGCTCGTTTGTTTCCAACTAAGAAGTTCCCAGTCAGTCACACACATTAAAGATTTGTGATGTCCCAACGCACAAAATATATACGCTAGTAGCGTTTACTCTTCTATTAGAGCGGATTCCGTTGGCAAAATCTACACCAAGCCAAACTAAATTGTGTATTCTATCCTTCTCTTCTCCATATACCCCGAGGAAGGAAGATACACCATTTAGTTTGTTTAGTTTTTTCCTGCTGCGAAATTGGCCCTTGTCTCATTATCAAGTTGTATTGTACCAGATTTTACCAGATCAGCTGCAAATGATTGTTTTGGGCAAAATTGACAAAGACACTGGCGCGGCTTGTGTAAACGTTCGTCGCCCCAAAACAACACACTTGAACAAATAAGACGTGCATTTATTGTGTGTGTAGAAATCATTCGTATTAAATTAAAGAGCTGACGGAACTAACCACGGAAAATAATCCATTTCGTCATCTTTACCTAAACTTTAACAATGATTAAAAAGCAAAATTGAGGAAACGATTGTTGGTTTTTATCACATACATACTTAACATCACGCTTTTTCCACGAAGGGTAGGCACGGTAGGGAGAGAGTTTTCTTTTTGATAAAAACAAAAAGAAAATACATATTCGAAATACAATACATAGAAAATACATACTTACGACTCTCTTTTTTTTTTCATTTGGTCGTTTGTCGCACGACTTATATTAATAAGAGTTCAACTTCAATAAATTAATTTATTACTTACATTACTTAGTGTCTACCATTGATCATTTGGCGCCAAACCCTCCCACGAGGAGACACACCACTCCACTACCTCTACACTAGCATACAACTCTACACTACCTCTACCATTTCAATGCAAACCTAGAATAATATTTTCACAAACATTGAGTTGTATAAGGTAATATTATATTGCCCTTTGCCGTCCGTTTATAGTAACAATTTTACACAAAATCTATGATTAAGCTACATAACTCTGTATCTACCAAGAATTTTATACTATATGATGTATCTTCATCTACCCTCATATCTACCTAATTTTCTTTTGTATTTTTGTTGTTGTAAAATTCTCCCAAGTAGGGAAGGCAAAGGGAACGAACCCCATACAGCCAAGTCTTCAGTATATATTTCTTCAGAATTTGCATTGAAATGCAAGTGTAATACATTTCGGGAGAGTTTGGCGTCAAACGATCGATGGCAGACACTGTGATGTAACTTCGATGAGTTGGATTACCACGATAAAAATCCCATCGTTTTTCACACCACTTGACGATTATTTAAGTGATCCTCTCTATTGCTCATCATTATTGACTCTTATTACACAAAACTACACTGATTTAACGCAACAAGATCAACACCAAAACAATATTACAATCATTGAAATAAAAATCACGTCAGCAATAGTTGAATAGCGCCAAAAACTCCTTTTTGTATTTTCTTTACCTATACACAATTATCTCTCTAATCTGTGACACAAATGGCAGCTGGATTGTGTCAAACTTTGATACTTCATTTAAGTAAATGTTTTGAATTTTTATGTAAATACTTAATAAACGAATAAAATAGCAACAAATGCCTCAATTCGGTAGAACCATGATAAAACAGTACGCATAATACTGTTATGTGTTAGATTGTGTGTCGTGAAGTGCGTCGTACCGAGTATGCTAGATGTTAACTCGAGGCAGCAGGTGCAGTAAGATGCCTTGCGAGAGCTGCGCGGCGCAGTTCAGCGTGTTCCGGCGCAAGCAGGTGTGCTGCGAGTGCGAGCGGTACTACTGCAGCTCGTGCCTGCGGCGCGAGGGCGCTTACGTCCTGTGCGCCGCCTGCAAGCTGCTCTCCACCAGGCCCTTGCTCAGAACTTCCATCGCACATCTCAAAGTCCGTGACCTGCAGTGCTTCCTTCAACGGCAAAATATCTCCACAAGAGGATGTGTCGGTAAGTAGAGCACTCATGCTTCTAGAGAAACCACTGAATGGGGGGTATCAGTGGTTTCTGACTGAATTATTGTCATAATCACTTGTTTTTACTATGTAAAACTACTATTTAGGGCCCAGATATCCATTTCAACGTAATGTAACCATATATTATAAATATTTATTGTACTGCAGATAATGTTCCTACTGCAGAATAGCATATAACTTAAAGCATGCCTGTAGTTTTATTTGTGGATGAATCATCCCTGCTCCCATAATCAAGAAAGAAATGTAAGAGACATGGATTACTGTTACAGTAAAATATAGTAGTGTTTAAGAATTTTTCTTAATTTTTTTTTTATATTTATAATTAAGTATTTTTTATCTTCATCAGCCTAATAGGTTGTTATTATACGTTCTACTGATGGACTGAGGTTGCTGTATGCTGGCCTGATGCAAATTATATTTTTTACTCTGTTAAACCTAAAAGTTTTTGTGAGAGTACAACATTCAAATTATCCAATATGTTTATTAATTGGAAGACCGGTTGATCTATCAGTAACAACGACTAATATACTATATTCATATATTAAATATATTATATTCATTATTATATATTATATTAAATCATTATTTGCATAATATTAGACAAACAAATTACAGTTGTATATGGTTACTATTAATATTATCACATAGAATATTTATAAATGGGCAATTAATATATGTAAGAAGAGTTTTCAGAACGTAAGGAGGAAAAATGCTATAGAGAGATATAGGATATTTGGGGCAATTAAAGAAGATATGGTTTGTCAATCCTTCGTGAAGCCTGCATTTTCTGAGTGAGCTACCCTTAACCCTAACTTTTGCTAGGTGAACCAGCGAACATATATACCCAAGGCTTAGATGACAAATTACAGAGGTGGCAATCCTGGGTCTCTCCTTGTATAGCAAGAACCAGGGTTTATTGGAGATAAAATTTTGTATATCTGCATAATGTCTTCTAATGTACTGACTATTTTGGCTGGAATGGAATAGAATGACTACACTTCTAAGAACATCAATTTTTGTCTCATGGAATTCATTGATAATTGACATTTTAGGTTTTTTTCTTCATAAGTCAATCTGAATAAGTCAAAGGTGAAATTTGATAACAATTTGTTTATTATTTTTAAGAACTAGTTACTTGTAAAATGTCATATAAACTTACTTTGTATTATTTTGCGTTATAAACTGTTATCAATTATATTTTTTTGAGCAATATATTGAACACATAATAATAATACTCTTTATTGCAATTGAAAAATTTCATGGTAAAAACAATGTTTGCAAGGAAGGACTAATTCACTAATAGGAATGTCTTCCAGTCAACCCATTAACGACAGTAATAGCAGTTATAAGTAGGTGACGAAAATACAACAAGAATACGTGCAAATGTTAAATGAACTACATATACTAAATATAATACATAAAAATACTTCATATTGGAATATAAAATCCCTTTCTTTTCAATAGAGATACAAAAGTTTCCAAAAACAAAAGTATTCTTATCTTCTTAGATAATATTTATAAACCAATACTCTAGTATTGGGTTTATCTTGGGTTTGCCTGAAAAATTTCACTTATCATCATTACTATACAAATTCCTTGAAACGTGAATAAATTTATGATACTTTTAAAATTATTGGATCAATGGATTAAGCCGCATAAATTATCAAGTATCAAATACATAAAGGTGTTTTACACCTAAAATGTAAATAAACTAAATGAATTATCAGAGTATTGATATAACCATTGAGCATTTAAACTTTGCATGCTGGATTGTGAAAGCTTGTATGTATCTATCTAGAGAATGGTATTCACATTTGGCATGCATATTCCCTTAATCCTACAACATGAGCTCCTTCCAAAATGTACCTAAGTAAAGGAAGTAAAATACCTTCCATAGAAGTTGTAAGGCACTGTTTACCATCACAGTTAGTGATTTTTATGTGCTTTCTAGAAAAATATAGACACACTTAGACAATACTCTTTTTGTATATCTAATATAAGCTCTGGGATATAGTATGTCCAAAGTTAATGTCCTATTTTTGAGGTGATATTATTTTTAGGGCCCAATTTACAATATTCTTAGGTAGAGCAAACCGGTTGATCACACAGCGTTAGACTTGCAATATCCGTAACAAAACAGTAAAGCATTAATAAATTTTTAGGGACTTCTCAGAGCTGACAATAAAATGTTTCAGAGAAAGAGGAGTTGGTGTCGCTGTGCGTGTCGCACGTGAACAGCGCGACGTTCCGGCGGCGCGGGCCGCGCGCGCGGCCGTCGCCCTTCTCCTCGCTGAAGGGGTTCACCAACAACCTCAACGTGCTCATCAACAACGCCTTCGAGATCCGCACCAGCGCGCCGCCGCCGCCGCCGCCCGCGCCCGCGCCCGCTCCCGCGCCGCCGCCAACGCAAAACAGTAACTTTTCAATATTATGTTACTATTTTGCACAATTATGTCGAAGTTAAAAATGTCGCCTATTATTGATTGGTATTTGATACATAACTCTACCTTTTTTATTTTCCAATTGCATATTTTTACTTTAGTAGTTTTCAATAAAGAACCTTACAGAAATTTAAACTAATATTGTTATGTTCTCTCGCAATCTGTAGTACTCTTCCTTATCAAGCTTTGTGATAAAATTCCCCTATTCTATATTAGTTGATGACCGTATTATGCGAGCTTGGGGTAATTCCCTAATAACGCCAATCCATTAAGATACCAGACAGCATTTCTGTTAAAAAATGCGATACTGGCTCAGGTTTAGTTGTTTAAATAATCGTGGTTAATAAAAATGTCGACATCATGACTCACAATATTCAATCAATTAAAAATTCAATGAAGATGAATTCTTACCTGACATATTTAAGCGTAAACTGTATTGGTAAGCAGGCCTAAATAGGTGTTTTGTTCAGGTAACTGCTACAACGCGAGCCACGTGCACGCGCCGCGAGCGTCCGCGCCGCCGCCTGAGAGGTTCACTACCACCCCTGGTATATGTTTATCAAAACTATTTTATAATTTATAATGTGCTGATATAAATAAATAATTCTGACATTTACTTATCAATACCCCAAATTAAACAATCGGACTTCTGTTATACAATATAAACCTGATAAAATAGTAATTTATTCAAGGTGGATAATATTACAAATAATTTTAGTCTATTTTTGGTTATCCTCTTGAGCGTTAAGTTTATACAAATTAAAGGCATTATTTATGTTAATAGATTTGGAGGTAAAGTTCGGCCGTAAGCCGTACGTGGTAGTTTTACACATATGTAATTGTTGGCGTCCTATGTTAGCACTGACATTATTGTAAGATGATTTCCTTTATTCTTATATTTATATTTTACGACAAGGGCGTGTTCAAAAAACTATTGTGGCCTATGAAACTTAAACTTTTTTACTTAGATATATAGCTAACATTTCTATATAATAGGGCACTTGTGTGATGTCTGCGGATGTGCATGTTGTCAGCTTCCTGGCTGCATTGCATGAAGCGGGGTCCCGCTCCGTCATATCCGGCAACATCCGTACCCTCATTGTTCTTTTGCAAACTGTATCTTATGCCCTGATTTTTTTTCTCGACCAATGTTTTATTGAACTATATACATTTACCTGTAACAAGTTACGTTTATTGTTAACGTCTGTTGTAAAAATAACACATCGCACTAACCAATGACAATATTTAACACAGTTATAATAGGCAATTGCGGTACTATTATAACCTAAGTTTAATATTTACCTACGCTCTCTTAAATAACAACTCTGATCGAAATCATAATCATTGGCAGCTATATACGTCACACTAGTGGGCGCAGGCCTCGCTATATGGATAAATACACGAGGCGTACGGACCACAACACCACCACGCTGGCTCGGTGCGGGTCGGTGGGTTGAAACTGTTCCAATGGCAACCGTGAACAACGGCTTAACTTGCCTTCCGATGCAGGGAGGAATTCGAGATCACAAAGTTTTGGACTGACCATGGGGACAAACTTTGTTTTCCTTGTCGACAGCCAAAGCGTACCAGCACACCCTACCGAGTTCTTCGACATCGCAAGACGTTGCCTTATATGCGGGAAAAGTAAGTCAAGTTCCCGTAGTGGTGATGTTAGTCGTGTTGTGTGCAGGCGGCGAGCGCGGCATCGAGGTGCCGGTGCCGGCGGCGGCCGCGGCGGCTGGCAGCCCGACGGCGGCCGGCCGCGTCGACACGGCCGACTGCTTCGAGATCGAGGACCTCGACGACTCCGGCTGGGAGTTCGTCACCCGCCCCGCCGACCCGCTGCCCAACGGTAATCTCACCTATCGCGGCGCGCACGTTGTTCCATTCACCATGGACGCGCTTTCAACGGAGACACTCAATTAATTCGATATTATATACCAAAAGAAACTTTATCAGAGCTTTAACTTCACGCATCTTTTGAAAGACTCGGGTGGGAGAAAGGAGGAAAAGCGATCGGTAACGATTACCAACAGGAAAGGAATGAAGCAATAGTGGCCCCTGAACTGCTTCTCCTATCGGTCCAAATATTACTAAAACATTCTCAAGAGAGACCTTATTTACCCTATGACGTAGGAATACTTTAAGTTGCATGGTTTTAATCGTTTTAAACTTTTCAGACTCCGAGGTGTTGATAGCGGAAAGCGGAACCCAGGAGAGGGGTAACACGAGCAATACAGGCGCTGGCGCAGGCGGGGCGAGGGACCCGGCGCTGGGCCCGGCGGCAGGTCTGGCGCCGGGCCTGCAGCGGCTGCAGCGCGAGCAGCGCGCGGCGTCGTCGCTGGAGCTGGGCTCGGCGCTGGCGCCGCCGCCCGCGCCCGACGCCGTCAGCTTGCAGGACGAGCCCACGCACGAAGTCGCTGGTAATTTTTTTTTATTTAAACGAGGGCCAAACCTTCATTCATAATATTAGGTCCTTACCTATGAAATTGGTGTTTTGTATGGAGATTTTGGGGAAGTCTGCATTTTCCATACTAAAATTTCTTCAGTTTTCTTCACAACGACAAATCCAAAGATAATAATATTTGGCATGTATCATTAGACAAGCTTTAGCAATATGTGTAATATCACACTTCATAAAAATTATTTATCGTTTTTAAGTAAATGCAAATAAAATGATGTATTCGGGAGGCACTTAAAAAGAGTTGTCTCCGTGTCCAATTTTAACACAATTAAACTTACAACAAATTATCAAAACAAATCAAAAGAGCTCAAAAATATAGTATTTTTAGACGAGGTAATAATTTTTTAGGAATACTCTGAATCTTAATAGTTACAGACAAAATACTAAGACAGAAAAAAAACACCAATTTCATAGGTAAGGACCCAATATATTCATAATATGCCGCGAAGTATTATCTAGTTGCGACGAAACAAACTAATAGGTTTCTTTGTACTATCACGATGTGTACTTTCAGCAGAAAAGGAGACGGACGCGTGGAGCCACGTGGAGCTGGAGCGGTTCCAGTCGGCGTCGGAGCTGGAGGCGCTGAGCGTGCGGCAGCTGAAGCAGCTGCTGGCGCGGCACCGCGTGGCCGCGCGCGGCTGCCTCGAGCGGCAGGACCTGCTGGCGCGCGCGCGCCTGCTCTACCGCGACCACTGCCTCTACAGAGACGGTAAGGCGCCGCGGCAAGGCAGCTGCTGGGGAGGCGGACATGGAAAATGCTTTAAAATTCATTCCATTCCGCTGTAGTATTCTCTATTAATTTTTATATTAGTTGGGTGTCCGCCGCTCGCCCCCAGCGACATCTCGCTACATTCACCAGATCGTCGGTTATTTGGTTCGGTGTCCGCCGGCGAGCCCGTCGAGTAACGTGTGGTCCGTGTGTTTGCCGCAGAGCTGGACCGGCTGCCGCTGGAGGAGTGCTGCAAGATCTGCATGGCGGCGCCGCTGGAGTGCGTGCTGCTGGAGTGCGGGCACATCGCGGCGTGCACGGGCTGCGCGCGCCAGCTGGCCGAGTGCCCCATCTGCCGCCAGTACGTCGTGCGCGCCGTGCGCTGCTTCCGCTCCTAGCACGAGCGCCGACGCGCCCGACCTCGCCCGACCGCGCCCGACCGCGCCCGAGTGCCCACGCGCCATCTACCCAAATACATTGTAACGTTTCCCCGAAAGCGCCGGGTCTGTTCATAGCTTTTAACTAACTTCACGTTCACTTCAAACTCTGTTCGGATTCCCCGTGTCGTTCAAATTTACACGTACGGAACTCTGGATAAAGTTTATATTTGAAAACATGCCATGTTGATTTGTAGCATTCAACTGACTTAGCTCGTCCTCAGCCTACATACGTCCCACTGCTGGGCACAGGCCATCCTTGTGGAGAAACACTGAGGAGTATGGGCCGTAACACCAACACGCTGGCCCAATGCGGGTTGGTGACTTAGGTACTGCCGAAAATATCCGAGAACTTCCAAGTTCGGTCGAACTCTGCCATGCGGTTTGAGGTGTGTACTTTATCGAATAATTGTAAAACGTATGTATCGATATTGCAAATTTTAGTGCTGACCCAGAATACCTGAATTATTAAATAGCTATGACCATTCATAGCTATTAAATAATTCAGGTATTCTGGGTACTTTAAGTTAGAAAAATACAGCACGTAACGCGCATAGATTACATTTAAAACAGTAAATTATTAGCTAATTTACGACTCAACATTGCTAGAAAACAAAAACATGAAAAAGATAAAAACATTAGAAAATTAAAAAAAAAACACTTCAGTCAGATCCATTCTATTATAAGATGATAGATGCGCTTCAGGCTAAAAGAATATGACTTTTTTCAGTTAAGTATATTGACCTGTCTGAACGCCCGCGCCGCATACCGGCGGCATGGTGGGTATCGTTACATTTAAATTGTGTACTCAGAATTAGATTAATTAGATATATAAATCTTAGTTTGCGGGTGCATAGCAACTATGCAATATATACGCCGCAAGTACGAACATGTTATTTTTCTTGCGCATCCATTAAAAAGAAAAGTTATGCAGAGATTTTATAATAGCAGAAACTATTTATTCCTTAAAAAAACTCAATTTAACGACCAAATCATGCGGTTCAAATGCGCGACGAACTTTCATTTTTAAAAATATTATAAGACATGCATCGTAAACGCTTGTATTCGATAAATCAGTTAGTTGTTTGATGTTAGTTATGCCAAAAGTACAGAACTGACTTTGTAAATAGCGTAATGTTTTTACAGATTTTTATAAGGTTTATCATTCTTTTAATACTAAATTCCTCTTTAAAATTCTCTTCTTTCTTGGCAATCTCTCACATCTTCTGGAAATAAGTCACTTATGAAATATTTATGATCAAAATATTGTTTGTTTCAAATTATATATAAATAAAAGCTGTAAGTCTGTTTGTACGACAGGCAGTGTGTAGATTATCAAAAATCATAAAAAATTTAAAACTCCGGTATCACAGGTCTCTAACCACCTTCCGCTTGCCATCGAAACGGTGATCTAAGGCCTTTATTTTAAAGAAGAAACTAAAATGAATAATGTCCTACTTCTAAGTTCAAATTAGAATTCATTTAGGCCTGTAAATGATTCAGTTATATTGTCTTAAGTTATTTCTATGATACATAATATTATAGTTTATCTCGAAATTTTGTTACATATAATATGTATACATGTGACTATGTATACAAATATCTGTATAGAGGATTATTTGGACTTGGATAAGTCCTCATCGCCCTCATCTCTATTATTACATGACCAACGCTTATTCGTCAGTCGCTTGCTAAATGTTCTATTTTAAATTACTACTTATTTATATATAATATGTTTTAAAATTGGTTGCCCGCACAATGTTCTGATGTAAATTAATTTCTGTCTTTCCCCCTAGAGGATTAGCCTAATTACGAGTCGAAAGGGTCGACACAATAAAATTAACTGGTTATAGTTATAAATTTTAATGGCATTAATATTGGGTCCTTACCTATGAAATTGGTGTTTTTATTCTGTCTTAGCAATTTGTCCGTAACTATTAAGATTCAGAGTATTCCTAAAAAATAATTACCTCGTCTAAAAATAGACTATATTTTTGAGCTCTTTTGATTTGTTTCGATAATTTGTTGTAAGTTTAATTGTGTTAAAATTGGACACGGAGACAACTCTTTTTAAGTGCCTCCCGAATACATCATTTTATTAGCATTCACTTAAAAACGATAAATAATTTTTATTAAGTGTGATATTACACATATTACTAAAGCTGGTCTAATGATAGATGTCAAATATTATTATCTTTGGATTTGTCGTTGTTAAGAAAACTGAAAAAAAAATTGTATGGAAAATGCAGAATTCCCCAAAATCTCCATACAAAACACCAATTTCATAGGTAAGGACCTAATATTAACAAATCTACCATAAAAAAGTAATGAAGAGAAAATTCTCAGCTTCTTAATTTGGATCAGTGTGCGCGCATACCCCTACTTAGAGCTAACGACAATACGGGCTGTGTAATGTTTTATTTTATGTAATGAAAGTTGCTATAGTTTTATATTTAAGATATGTGCTGACCTTCCTGCTGTATCCTATTCTTATTGGTAATTTGAACTTATTATAATTGTATATTGTTTAGTTTTATGAGATACGCTCCATTATTTTGTAAGAGTGCGTCCATTGCTTCTGCAATAGACGTCATTGTGGCACTGGTCTTTCAGAGCCAGTGGTGGATGCACTGTATGATGCAAACGCTAAAACACATCTAGATTTACAAAACTTTTGATAGTGAATTTTGACTGTGAAGACAATATATAAAGAATATTAGTTCCGTAAGTTTTGTACGCCTATATGTGTTTATAGTCGTGTTGCACGCCGTATCTCAGGTTATGGGGATCGCAATAACGTTGTGACACTGGATATTATTTCAGTGCCTTCTTGGTACGAGCACCTACAATACTTTTATTTATTTTTAGTATAGTATACAGGGTGTTGTGGCCGATTACATTTACGTATCAATCGATCGAAAGCCACTTTTTACATAGAAAATACACTCCCGGTGCTCGGATTATATGAAACACAGATTTTTTCTATTTCAAGCAGATTTTTTAAGTGTAGTGGTCAAGAATTAGTGACCTGATTGATCCTAATGAAATCCGCCATAGTCACCTAATATTGTTCTTGTATCAAAATTATATTTTACCAATATTTTTACGCACTTATTCGTTCATTTACTCAATATGACCTTAGCATACTTAGTCATTTATATTGAATTCCATGTGATAAATAAAAAATCACTAGTATTTTTGTACGTGTCTTATATTGTGTACTAACGCGTCACGCCGTACCTCATTGGCTGGTCAAAACATTCGCCATGATCGTGATCTTATCACTATACCGATATACTATGTTGTATGGCGATTATGAAGTTGTAAATAGAAGCCATATAAATAATTATTTTATACATTTATTATAAATTCACTTTATTTCATTATAAATATTGTAGGTACCATATGATCAATTAAAAATAAATCGTTACATGATGTATTATTGACTATTATTAAACTAGATCTCGGACTTCAGTGATTATATTTAATGTTTAAGGGAATGTAACATCTATCCTGACTGCGAAATTGGTTTGAATTGCAGAGAATGTTACGGCCGCACTCGAGATTTAACCTAATTTTCTTTTAACGAATTTAAAATAGTCTTTATGTCTTTTAAAATAAGTTCAATGTTAAGTAGCCATTAAAGTTAATGACCAACTCTGAGCGGCAGTTAGTAGCTGTTCGTCTAGTGGTCGTTTGTTAAGTGGCAGTGCCTGGAGGCATTGTGTGACGTTTAGGGTGAGTTGTGGATGCGATCGCCGAGCGTAGCCGCGGTTGAATGAGGACTACATTTAGTTTAGAAAGTCTAGTAAAGAAGCAAAATGATTGGACCAAGTTGGAAATTGATCAGAGTAAGGTTTACCCAAGATAACGAGGAACTTGTTGGTTGGAAGGAGGGAGTGTTGCCATAAAGTTAACCGGAGTCACTCGTCATGAGAAGCGTGCGTGCGTGACAATGGCTTCCACTTCCTTCTTTCATTTTAATGTAAGGATTCACTGAAATGTTAACTGAAAGTCCCGTGGTATATGCCTGACAGATTGATTTAAGTATTATGAATGTCTGTTCGAATAACCGTTCTCATGTACGTTGCCGATATCTTTAGTGGGATATCTCCATCTTGTCTCAGACATCAAAAGTAGAATCAGCCGACACTCATTTTAGTTAAATAGACCATGTCAATGAGAGCCAAAGTTTATCCAATGAATTCGCCGCTAGGGGGCGCTTTAGTAGCGTGAGGTCTCCGAAATGTCAAATGTTATTTTAACCGGATTTTACTTAAGACTATTGTAAATATTTAGCAATTATGTTAGATGGAGCCACTTGGTGAGCCTGAATACTATAGCCCCCATTGCCTAAATATTAAAAAGTGAACCGAAGTTTAATAATTTCAGTGTAAGTAGTTTCATTTTTAATTTAAAAGTCTAGTAGAAAAACCGTTGAACGTGCAATAGCTTTTCACTGTCTTGTTTTGTCGCAATAAAATCTTTAATGAGGGTAGCCAAACAAAATGAGTAGAACGAAGCGGTTTTTCTAGGATTTAAAATTATTAAAAGATCGCACTATTAATCACTAGATTTTTTCCATTTTATATTGTGCGGCGTGATACGGTGTTGTGTTTCCGGGAATAGGTACCAAGCGGTAACGTCAAATATGGTTAAGAATCATGCTTAGAGTGCACAGATTAGAGAGAATACGTCTAAAGAGTAGAGTGCAGCGAATAAGACGTTGAACAAATAACGAAGGACATCGTGAAGAAGACAACCGGAACATGGGTGAGTTGTATGGTTTTGATTTTAATATCAGTTAGATTTTGATTGATTGGTACATTTAGATTTTTTTCATTGTTTGATTTTAATTTTGTACAGTTGTGTGCCCGGTGCATGACAACAGGCTCGCGTCACCTCACATGGAGACAACATATCTGGCGAAATGTGGTTGGTAACACTTCTGTCTACCCCTTCAGGGACATAGGCGTCGTAATATTATATAATTTTGATAACATTACAGAGGTACCTATTCTAGTGAAATGCAAATCTCTTAGGTCTGGTTATATTAGGTACATTTAGTTGGCATTATGAAAACTTCATTTTCGCCGTATTATCAAGAATGAAAATATAAAATACAAAAAATCTCCTTTTTCCCAGTAGTGCCGTGGATTGGGCCTTTTTTCTAATAGTTCCGCCGCACAAAGCATCAATAATATTTTATATTCTCAGCAATACCGGGAATTCTCTAAAGGTATTCTGGGTTGGTCGGTCGTTGTGTACTGGTGCTACCTGTCAATGGACAAAAAACCAGACACAATAGAATCATCTATTGTTTGCGAACATCGGTGTTCGCGCCGATCCTCAAGGTATTTATTTAATACACTCGTAAAATAAAGAAACCTTTTTTAAACAACGTTTAATATCAATATAAAAAAATAACTGCAACATTTGTGGGTTTGAAGCGAAGCGCGCTCGCCGTTGTGGGGGTCCCGCTCGGTGTCGGCTAGTCTCGGCCGAAGTCGTGCGTTTCGTCGGCGCTGGGCCGGTCGACGCGCAGCACGGCGGCGGCGGGCACGAGGTACGCCTCGTAGCGCGCGGCGCCGCGCGTCGTGTCGCCGTGGTAGTGCCCGCCGTCGCCGTGCGCGCTGAACCCGTGGAAGTGCTGCACGCGCAGGTCCAGGCCCTGGACACACATACACACTCACATTTCTACAAATGAACATGATTCGATAATACGTATACATCGACTGATCTGAAAACCGCAATCTGTTTATGAACTCGAGGCGGAGCGGAGGTAGCTAAGCCTATAGTAGTTCTCTGCAGCCCTTTTTTAGCTTAATCTTCCCAATGGGCGATGCTGAGTCATTTGGTGTAATATAAAACACAATACCTTAGCGAAGATATTGTAAATTATTATCTTTAACACAACATGCGTATGGAGTGCGACTCTTGAACACAAGCATGCGTTGTTTTTTTATGAGAAACCTCATCAGGAAGCTCGTTCTGTCCGACCTTACGTAGAAACAAATTGATCAAAGGCGCGCAGTATGAGAGCATTAAAATGTTTGAATAGAGTGAGACTGACGAGGTCGCCGGTGACGAGCGTGCCGACGTGCGTGAGCGGCGCGCGCATCTCGAAGAATTGCAGCCACGCGTCCACGTCGGCGTCGCTGCGCAGCGGCGCGGGGGAGAAGTCCGGCATCACGTGGAAGCGCGCGCGGCCCTCGCGCAGCACGAACACGCCGCCCAGACCTGCCGCGCGATACCATTACTATACCAATCAATGTTTGCCGATAATACCTACTACAAAAACATGTTAACAATGTGACGCAGACTGCGTCCTAGATTAAAAGGGAAAACCTATAGGTAAAGCAATCATAAGATCAGTCGTTTATATCAATTGATCTGTGTAAAAGTAGATGAAAAGCCATGGACAAATATGACGGATGAAAGGATAGATGTGTAGATGTTACGAATTGATATAATGAGGATTGAGTTTATCAGAGGGTCTCTGAAAGTTGCACCAGTGGCAGAGAAATTGAGAGAAAGGCGACTTGTGGTACGGTCAAATATTGAGAAGAGATGTGACCAGTGAAATGAGTATGTGACCAGAAGATAGTATTTGACCAGATGCAGAAAGGAGAAGACCGAAGAAAAGATGTTTAGAATGTGTGAATGAGGACATAGCTAGGCTGAGAGTGTACGCTAATACTACCTGCAATAGAGAATGGAAAGCGACAATGTGGCCTAAGACAGATCATGCAAAATAAAATAAAGCCTGATATCGTATCGGTACCTATTCGTGCGAAAACACGGACAAAGCAAGATTTTTTTGATACCTAAATAAGTTATAATGGCTTTTAACGGAAAAGATACATAAAAAAGAGTAAGTATAAGTAATTACCAACAACTTTATCTCCGTAATGGTTCTTCAGCGTCTCCCTGATCGCTGTGATGAAGTTGGACTCACCAATTCGATTACTGGCTTCTATTTTTATTACCTAAATAATGAGATCTTGTTAATCTTTTCTTCTTTTCTTTATTGTATCAAAATGTGGATTAAAAAGAAAATGAAATTAATAAAAAAAATAAAATTTTTTTGCTGCATGTGGTTGGTTGTTTGTGTATTTAGGGTAGAATTATAATTTTAATATAACCATTATTTATTTATGTAGTATGTATATTTTGTATACAAAAATAGATTCTTCATTATCCAGTAGCCACAATACAGCCTTGTTCGAACCATGCTAGTATTTTAGTAGAGTGGCGAGAAATTTAGTAGCTTAAACGGGTAAAGGCTATATTTGGGCTAGATAGAGTGAGTTTCAGACTTATTTGAAAATGATGGCAGTAGCTTAGCGCCTACCGTCCCGGGCAGGCCGTCGCTGAGCAAGTAGTTGCCCAGCAGCGCCGTGCGCGTCTCGCTGGGCGGCAGCACCCGCTGCGTGTAGCGGCCGGCGCCCCCCGCGCCCCCCGCGCCCCCCGCCGGCTCGATGCTCACCACGCGCGTGCCCTGGCTCACCGACCCGTTGCGGATGTACAGGTTTATTATACCCTGCACACACATTCATCTTGATTCACTTGCTTTGCAAAATGAGAGAGTGGGATGAGGATGCTAATTGGTAGAAGAGGAACCACAAAATCTACCTCTCCCTATGAGCAGTCACGGCCGTGGCAGTGGCTACGACCGTGTCTGAGGATTTCTTAAAAATACCCGGTACCCCTACATCAGCGCGCCCTCAGAACGGAGACCTGTTTCGGTAAAAAATGAGTGGATGCCGCGGAAGAACTCGAACGGATACATCGGGAGTTTTAATGTAAGGATATGGTGTCCAAGGTATACGGTAGGAATTGGTACCGTTCTTTTACGGTCCATAAATAAACTCTTATGTTGTGATTCTAATATGTTTCATATTGCTACATTTAGTAATACAGGCCTTCCTGTAATAAACATAAACAGACAGACAAAACGTAGTGGTATAAATAAATTTGTAAGAAATGCTTTGTAATGTTTTAATTTGTCATACCTAGGTGTCACAGAATAAATTATTTTTCTTTCTTTCTTTCTAGTTATAAAGATTTCACTCAGACTCATGTAATAAAAATGACATTCGAATCAGTAATGTGATCAAGCGTTTCATGATGGTATCGTATGTTTCTATTTTATTTGTAATATTTTGCTATATTTGTGTGTGATGGAGAATTTTTGAGCAAATAAAGTATTTAGCTGTAGTGGTGGTGGAGCGGGCGTACCTCGCAGTTGACGCCGAGGTGCGGCCAGGGCCCGGCGCCGGCGCCCAGCAGCAGCGCCGGGTCTCGGCGCGCGGCGGCCGCCAGGTGCGCCAGGTCGTACAGCTTGTCGCGCCGCGCGACCGGCGCCAGGTACGGCACGCCGCCCAGCTCCACCAGCCGCGCCGACCCGCACAGACCTTACCGCGAAGTAGCTACGTTACATTACATTTATTGCTTGTTTTTATCGATCGATCTTTTACGAACCGCTTGTGATATTTGATTGATGTTTATGATCTTTTTTGTCATTGATACCGTTTCTGACCACTGATCCACTTTGGGTCAGCGTACACCAGGCAGGTGAAAAATTACAGATCACTGAGTACCCATTGCGTTGACCGACTCCCATGGAATAGGTAAAGCTTTATAGCCATGTTACAAAATAATCGTTTAATACCCTATCATTGAATCTTAATCAACGCAGGTTCACAAATTATAAATAAGTACATTTTTGATCAATTCTACGAGTTATGGCGTCCGTCCTGACTCGGCTATCGCTGCATTTATTAAATAATTGAGTGTAATAAATAAACTTGTTCGTTAAATAGCAGTGACCTGGCGCCATGAGGCTGTAGGGCGGCTGCGTGAGGTCGGGGCACTCGGCGGCGCTCACGCTCACCTCCGCGAACGTAGCGCGCAGCCCCCGCGACAACACTGTACACAAACACTCATTTACCAACCAATAACGAAAAAGGTTATCAATAGTAAGCAGTAAAATTATAAAGCCTAAGTTACATGAGCATATGTAATCATGTTACATGAGCATAAATAATCTTGTAAGACATAATAATGTTATTTAAAATTTGCATGCTGTTTGTGACGGCAGAAACATGTAAGAACGTTGTAATAGTTATAAGACCTGCATTTACTTTGTGCATACTCATGTTTGTTGCAAAGAAAGTCTATTCTATTCTATTCTATTCTATTCTATTCTATGCAGCGCGATATGATATAACGCCCAATTTTCAAATTCCATAATACTTTGACAGTTGAACGTGATAAAACCCAACAAAAGCCATAATGCAGAGGTGATGATAAGAGAACTGGTCTAAAATAATAAATCTAGGAAAAAAAACAGATAAACAGACAGAAACAAAAAAATTTAAAAAATGTTTTTTTGGTATTATCCCTCTTTTTACATTCCCCTGACTTGGTTTAAGCATTTTTTTCTACGTACAGACATTCGACCTCTACAGTTTTATACACACACACACAGTTTTAGTATGTCTCGATCCAATTTGCCAAAAAGGTAAACAAAACAAAGGTAATGTTTCATCTCTAAAATGTTTTGTGATGACTGTGAAGGTAATTTAAATCAACTGAAACGGACAAAAATTTTTACCGTTAATTATATTTACGTGCCAATGTCCATGTGAAAAATGTGATTATTGAATAACAAATTCGCTAAGTTGGCTTTTATGTTTACCTTTTTGGCAACTTGGATTGAGACGTACTATACTTATGTATAGATTTAAATAACACAAATAAATTAACACCTACGTTTTTTTTACATTGTCTAAAAACTTAATCCAACAAAACAACATTAACTCACAAGATATATTTTTTTCTTTTTGCACAGTAAATGAATAAGTATTTACTATCTATAAGTACTTACGTACTACCTACCTACTTACGTCAGTTTTATTCTAAATCTACGAGTAAACTTACCAGTAACAATTTCATCTAATGGCGGTACGTACAAGGGCTTTTCTTCCATGGGCAACGTAGCGAAATCGAGGGACGCCATGCTACACAATACAGAAAAGATTTGCACTATAGGTACTTTAGAATTTATTCATAAATAGTGACACTGAAAGAAGCGTGAATTTATTATAGGAATACATAAATAAAAGAAACATTATCGTAACAATGTGAGCATAATTAGTCGGTCAGGGTCACGTGAAGCGTTCCGCGTAGTCAATTGCCCTCGTGGTAGTAGTGCGGCACTTTCACTCACCCGGCGCCGAGCGGCGGGGCCGCACTCGCGGCCGACGCGATCGCCAACGCCGCTGCCGCTAGGTAACTCATTTGTAGCACGCAGACGAACATAACCTCAAACAATGTAACAAGCTGAATACGTACGTTGGTCCCGTGCGCCACTGATCGAGTGCGGCGCCAGTCAGCGTGAGCCGTGACCCGCGCCCGCGCACCCAATTATCGATCGGCGACACTCTCGGCCAAAATCTCGCGCTCAGATTGCGCGGTTATCACCCGAGTGCTCTCGCGTTAATGGCACTCATTACACAAACACTTCAGTCAAGGTTGAGGATGTATTAAAATGTTTGTGTTTTAACTTATATTCTTATCATACTTTTTATTTATGATATTATTTATCTTCTTTTTCTTGTAATGTTACTGAGAGATATGATGAAGGGGGATACAATTAATAGAAAAAAGAAAGTAATTTATAAAACGTTTAATTATTGCTCATTATAGTCATTTGGATCAAACAGACATACGATTAAAAATAAATTACAAATAGAAAAATCAACAAGGGCTGCTTAGAGTAAAAGACTACAATACACTTTGGTGATGACAAACATTGCTTAAATTAATACCTTACTACCCAGGGGACACAAAACATCCGACACCTTCCCGACACCGGAAACTTAAAAAATATATTCCAATAACATTAAATTATTATGCGCTATTTAAAATAATTCCATCGTAGTCTTTCTTTCATCGGTAAATTTAGATTCAATGTAAAACTCGTAAAATCTATGAACGCTAAGCTTAAAAATTATCAATCAAGTTTTATAAATATTGTCATGCAACGACATACCGCGGGCGGCGCGGGATCACAGCCGAGTGTATCATTATTGGCTACACCATCCTTCCATATATACATATATAAATAACTCTACCAATTAAATAACTAACATACACAATAGTCACGATGGAATATACCTGACGCATATTGCGGTAGCCCCCATTATCCTTTTATTGAGGAACTGTATTCTGTGTAAGATTACTCAGAAATTAAATTCAGGTCACAGGTACATAAAAATATATTTATTCCTATATTATACATCATCCCAAGTAGAAGTAGTAACAATAGACTTATTACGAAAATATTAATTAAAGATATTAACACACTAATGTTTAATTGTACCCTCGACGCACTGGTTTTCAATATTAATAAGAAATTATTACAGAAAGGTCGGTAAAATATCGCAGTTTTTTAGAAAAATTTACCACTAGAATTATTAAAACAAGTGTCGAAATAAGGATTTTGTTCCGCTTGGCAGATTGTCGTTCAACGACAACATCCATAACTTTGGCATTACATAATGTTGATTAAGCAACCATCCTTGGCTCAAATTGCACCCTAAACCAATAAAAGTAAGCCTACACTATATTCTCACTAATTACCTTGCCAAATAAAAAAAAACTTGATGGATAACTAAAACATAATGCTTTATATAAGTATAAATACTCATACACGATTCTTAAAAAATCGTAAACAATAATCAAAACATCTATTTGTTGTAAAAAGACTGAAAAAATCTAAAATAACACTTGACGTGCACCTAAAATGATTTATATTTTTAGATAATGTACCTATTTGCTGACGCTACTATTGCGTCTTTATCAGAATAGCACACAAATACTTCAGGAGCCGTAAAGATAATAGAATTTACTCATTAACAACGTTTACTCATTTTTTGTAACAAGCAAGTAATGCTAAACATGACCTCAAATACGCGAGACTGTATAATTGCTAGATAGAGCATGCCATGTAGCTTTTAGAAAATTTGATAAAACGATATATTGTACAACACAGTTTACCGGAAATATATAAATAATGTAAAATAAAAAGTTCTAAATTAACATTGGAATAATTATTATGACTACTTTACTATTCTCTGGAATTGTAATAAAATGTATTTGAACAAGTTTAGTAAAAACTACTGCTAAATTAAATTATGTTATACAATTGGTATTATCACATAACTATATCTAAAAGGATATTGATGTACAAACGTATATAGCTCTTATATGTTAGCCTATCGGGCGCTATTTATATGAACGCCTCAGTCTTTTTACTAAAACTACAAGGTAGGATTCGTGATCAATAAAAAAATAAAAGTATTCATTAATTAATTTCGGTAAATTTTAACGGGTTGAAATTAATAAAAAACAAGATTATTGTTTTTACAAATTGAGTCAACAGACAAACTGTTTTGATGGGACAAAGTAATAGAATGAATAAAACGTATTACATCTATACGTAGATGTGAGACGTTTCGTTTATCCTACGATGCACGAAAAGAGATTTAATATATTATTGTAAAAAAACATTATATTATATTTAATTTCCCTTTAATTTTTATCTGTTATGTGATACTATATATTTAGTGATGGAACTTTAAATAGATTGTTAATTGTGATGGCAATAATTCATTAATGACTCAACAATAATATATCAATTCAAGTTATTACATACGTGTGATAAAATGTATTCAAGGTACGGTGATATATTTATATTTTAATATACGCAATTGTTCTTATATAATTGAAACTTAAGTTATTTTGGTTATATAATACTTGTAGCAATCGCATTGGTTTCAGTCACAGATAATGGAAAGGGCCGGCAATCGGCACCAAAATATATTGGCTGCATGCTCAGATATAGGCCGCATATGATATCACAAGAAATAACCTTATAACCTTTCAGTTAACTAAATTCGACTCAAAAACGTGGTTTTATTACGTACCATTGTCTTCTCTACAAGCTAAGAGTTCATTATACGTACGTAACAACGTTAAAACTGTCAGTTGGACCTAACTCGTTCAATTGATTCTGTAGGTTGGTGCGCGTTGCGCAGGCTTCCACCCCCGCGTACGCCGCGTCCCGCATTTGGCTAGAGCGGCCTGAATACTAGTAGCGGGACCTCATGTGGGATGCCTTCCTGAGAGTGTTGTAGTAGTGGCCGCGCTCGAGCCCCTGGCAGCCGCGCTCACAGGTCGGGGTGCGGGTGCAGCGTGTGCTCGCGCTCGTAGTGCAGCTGTCGCGCTCACAGGTCGGGGTGCGGGTGCAGCGTGTGCTCGCGCTCGTAGTGCAGCTGTCGCGCTCACAGGTCGGGGTGCGGGTGCAGCGTGTGCTCGCGCTCGTAGTGCAGCTGTCGCGCTCACAGGTCGGGGTGCGGGTGCAGCGTGTGCTCGCGCTCGTAGTGCAGCTGTCGCGCTCACAGGTCGGGGTGCGGGTGCAGCGTGTGCTCGCGCTCGTAGTGCAGCTGTCGCGCTCACAGGTCGGGGTGCGGGTGCAGCGTGTGCTCGCGCTCGTAGTGCAGCTGTCGCGCTCACAGGTCGGGGTGCGGGTGCAGCGTGTGCTCGCGCTCGTAGTGCAGTTGTCGCGCGAGCGCGGCGTGTCTTGCGAGCCAGGCGGCCAGCGCGGCGCTGTCGCACTGCACGCGCGGCCGCCGCACGCCCTCGCCGCCGCCGCGCACGCCCAGCTCCACGAAGTGCGCGCCCTCCACCGTCACCACGCAGCACGACACCAGGTTGCTGCGGGACACGGCACAGATGATAAAGGTGGAATATAAAATCGGGAACGGCACAGAAGAACTCCGGCAGGAGAGAGAAGAAGAAAAGTGCGTGCGATTCTGTATGAAAGAAACGAAGATAACGTAAATAAAGAAGTAACAATAGAATATTGAGCAGGGTTACAAACGAAGCGAATCGCTTTTCGTGAAGAATATCGAGCGAAATGTGGTCAAACTAAGAGCGGGACTCGAACGGGAAGTAGTTTCGAATGCGAAAAGTGGCACGGAGCAGGGTCTCACCCGAGATGCGTCTCCATGACGACCTGCGGCGCGGCGTGGCGGCAGGTGGCGATGCGCAGGTGCGTGTCGGAGAGCAGCGCGCGGATGTCGTGCGGCGCGGCGCGCAGCAGACGCGCGGCCAGGAAGCGCTCGGCGCGCGCGGCCGGCAGCGCGTGCAGCAGCGCCGCGCCCGCCGCCGCCGCGCCGCAGTAGCGCGGCAGCAGCCCCCCCGCGCCCGCCGCCGCGCGCGGCCCGCGCACGCGCGACACGCACGCGCGCGCGCCCCGCGAGCTGTCGCGCAGCGCCGACGCCGTCTCGGCCGCCAGGTCCAGCACGCCGATCACGGGCTTGGTCACCGTGCCCACCAGCCCCTTGCCCACGCCCGTCAGGAACCCGCCCAGCCCCTCCGCCGTCGCGCCCTCGTAGCTGTGCTTCACCAGCGACGTCATGCCGCCTGACACCCACCGAATATGTTACGATCTCTGATCACTCTGACGCGACGCGTCCGACGTATGTGTGAGTTTAAATATATATATACTTTTTAAATCTCTATATTGATTGACCTTTCCCTGGACTGTTGATATAAAAACTAGTAAATTCAATGAGCTATCCCCCTAGTGCGCCCCCGCCGCCACTCACCCAGTATGCCCAGGCCCAGCCCCCGCAGGCCGGCGGCCAGGTGCGCGCCGGCCGCCCCGCTGCGGATGCGCCGCCGCGTCTCCTCGTGCGCCTCGTCGCTCACCACGCACTCCAGCCCGTCGCTCAGGGACTCTAGCGAGACACGAGTTGCGTTAATGTTCAATTATTTTTGATGGTGATTTCCCCTTCGTACGTTTAGAGTACGGACCTGTGACCTTGGCGGCGGAGTTGGAGATGCCGTGCGTGACGTTCTGCAGCAGCGCGGCCACGTCGCCGTCCAGCAGCAGACCCGACACGCCCTCCGACACGTCCGCCACGAAGCCCAGCGGGTTGCCCAGGAAGTCCACCGACCCCAGGATCTTGGCCGCCTGCCACTTCAGCTCCTGATACGTGAGCGTTCGATCATATTGCATATCTATACGCCTACATCCCCGAAGAGGCAAAGGTGACACCCAAGTATTTGTTTCGAATCCTCTGTAATATATAGACTACAAAACGGCCAGAGCCATCCGAAGGTTTTTAATAAAGAGCACAGCAAATGAGTCTTAACACCTGATGGTTTGCAATAGGCTTTGCCATCTTCACCTTGCTGGCCAATCAGCCCTGATTCCAAACCGTCGGTAAACAAACGAATCACGGAATCTCTATACCTGTCACTTGTTACTTGCAGCGAATTAAAGCCGGACGGGACGCGACGTTCCGAATCGAATCCGTGATCTACGGTTTAGAATAAGAGGGGAGATGCCTTTTCACGCTGTTCTGGAACCCACGTTAAGCCATGTTGTAGGATGGACGAAACAAATATGCTAGGAAGAGGACATTAGAAAATGCAAACTAGTAAGCGAGAATACTCCCGGATATCCTGATTAGTTCGAGCCATAAGAAATTAGCACGGAAGACTCGTGTTTAAGTTGAGCTGTCGATTCCGGTTTCAACTACATCGGTTTCCACTTAAGTCTCACGGTCCATCAATAGGTTTCTCTATACATGAAAGTAGCAACGGAACGTCTAGCGACTGAAGACGGTAAAGAAAGCATATATAGATGCATCGCTCACATCCTTGAAGTGCTGCAGCATCTGCTGCGCGAGGTGCGGCGCCGTGTCGCACGCGTGCGCGCGCTCGAACGGCTCCAGCTCCACCGCCGCGTCCTCGAACCTGCAACCACACGCGAAGCTACAGCCCGGCTCGCACCGACGCACCACTCTCTCAACGAGATTACACAAACGTTTTTTGTTTCATATCGAAATACAATTTATTATTTATATCATCGATCTGTTTTCTATGAAATCATTCACTGTTCATACGCATAATTGCCAAAATACTTATTTTGGCTATCCCCCTGATTCGTTTGAATTAGTATTATTATATTTATTATTTGATTGTGCTTAGAATGGTTTACAATTTTTTTCAAACCGAGGAGACTTTACTTCTTGGTTTGTTTCTCTTCCCTTTACTTTAAATAAACATTAATAGTATTATAACCTTTATGTTTCAGGAATTAAGATACAAAGCTGCAAAGCTAGTGTCCACAAAGTTGACTTTAGCTGCCAGAGTGGATGCTTGTCACGACGCCACTGACGGCCACATCGGTCGACAGTTGCGAGAAGAAATTGAGAAGAAACTGGATAAATTACAGGTAAAATGTAAACTCACTCACATTGTGTTGTGTATGTTGTGTTTATGATTAAATAAGCATCCAAATAACAACAAAACATTCGTATTAATTTACGCGTGTTATTTAAACGGTGAGCAAAATATTAGAAAATAACTAATTGAGCAGCAACTTATGGGCAGCAGATATTTCTAATTTGTCAGCAAAATAACAAATTGGGCAGCAATTCAAATGTTTTCTCTGTTGCCAAATTGTTTAATATATGTTTTGATGGAACAAATATTGTTTTTAAGGGTCATGAAAAAATTACCTCAACCTAATATCTATCAGAATACAATTCATAGGATCAACCTTTTCCTAGATTTTATCATTTTCGGTAACATTTATATTGCTGCCCAATTAATTATTCTGGTGACCAAGTAATTATTTTGCTGCCCAAATAATTATATTGCTGACAAAATATTTCGTTGCTGCCCAAAATGATTTTCGGCTGACTTTTTTGTTGCTGACCAAATAATTAAATGGCTGCCCAATTAATTACTTCTCTATATTTATTAAAGAAAACTTTTTCTGTGTTTCAGTTATTGCTTTACCACTGAACTCCAAAAAGACCAACGAAAAACTGTATGATAAAACGATATAAAACATTAAAAAACTTTAAAAGAATGATTTCATAGAAAACAGATCGATAATATAAATAATAAAATGAGTGCCTAAAAGATGACATGTTGCAATAATGCCTGAACATCTTAAATTAAAAACTAAAATATGTAAACTATCCCGCCCGCTAGGACTGTTCAAAATACCTACCGCTGTTTTATTGCACTATGTGTAAACATCTCAGAGTAAACAGAACTGGAGTAGCCATTAGTCAATTTCTCAAACATTTTTTTCTGCCATTTCTTGCGGGGGGTGAGGTTACCACTACACTCAAAGCCAGCCGTTTTTACAAATGCACACATGCATAATTCGACACACAAATTTAAATTTCACGCACACACACGCTTAAAATAGTCACGTGGGGTGTGCGTTTTGACAACGTCACAGCCGCACTCCCCACGAGACTAGCGTTCGAAATGTGAAATCGTAGAATTCTAAAACATGAACTAATGAAGTAAATAATCATGAAAACTTAAAAATTATAATTACAAATAAAAGGTGACACCATCTTTTAGCATACTCGATGTTTTCTATTTATTTTTACAACAAAAAACAGCACAGGCAGGCATTTTTGCGGGAGCTCTGTTCGCCGCAACGTTTACAATGTTATGGCTGTCAAAATGGCGGCTCAACTAGTTTTATTAAACGTGCAAGCATCCGATGCTTGTGCATTTGGCAGAGGGGAATGTTAGCCAAAGGCTACTCCAGTTCTGTTTACTCTGAGGTAAACATAGATAAAGTCCATTTTTCAATCGGTCAAAGTGATTAGACAGTTTGGAATGAGTATAGTGACTAACCTGATGAGCGTGAGGCCCAGCCGGCGCTTGAGCGCGGCCAGCCCGCCCTCCAGCTTGCTGGCCGTCGACATCGACAGGCGGATCTGCGCGACACAACACGTTACATACTGGTGCGCACTGACACGACACGGGGACATCGCCACACTAGCATAGGGACGCGCACGGTCACACATTCTAACCTTTCTATTTTTCTTAGACTGAATGCAGTAAATAAAGAAAAATAATTAATAAACAAATCATCAAATTAAACAAAAAACCGTAAACATTAAAATTGGACACCTTGTAACTAAAGTACATGTAAAACGTCCTTAAGGAGCTCCTCAGGTCAAATGTGCCCGAAATCACCGAGTATGAGCTCTTGAACGAGCGATCCATCGTACATTTGCACGGTGTCCGTGGTCTACAATAATGCCAGTAGATGAAACTAAGAAAATATGTTAATATGGGTATCTTCCACCTCCTTCGGAAGTGATAAAACCGCTCATTAATATGAATAATGGTTGAGCTAGAGGAGTGTGTATTGTGCGTGTCAGCGGGAGACCTGGCTGGGGATGATCTTGATGAGGTCGAAGTAATATCTGGTGGCGGCGAGCGCGGCCAGCTCGGCCAGCAGGCGGCGCGTGTCGCCGTCCTCCTCCGCCTCCGCTTCCGCCTCCGCCTCCGCGCCGCGCGCCAGCCACCACAGCTGCAGGATCAGCCTGCGCACACCACGCAACAACTGACTACTAACCAGAGATTACCATAAATCTAGCCAATACAGATGCAAAACCAAAAGGAAGAGAATATGAAATATATCCAATAGTATAGGTGATCTACAAAATGACAGTAGTCAATTCTCTAAGAAGAAAAAAGACCATTCATCAGAATCAAAATGAATACCGTACCTATGTATTCACTATTTCCTATAATCCCAATTTTTTCAAGGACTACGTAAAAAGACGTTTCATTATTTTAAGTGAAATAAAGGTGTATTTTCTGTAATTGTATTACAACTGAAATTGACTTAATTTTACAAGGTTATCATGTTGTAAATAGTAATGAGTGGTGTCAGCAAGAGTAGACGCACCTCTCCTCGAGGCGGATGGCGAGCGGGCGCAGCGCGACGACGAGGTGCTTGAAGAAGAAGGCGTTGTACCGCTTGTGGTGGCCGCGCCGCAGCTCCACGGCGGCGTGCAGCGCGGGCGCCGCGCCCCCCGCGCCCCCCACCCCCGCCGCACGCTCCGGCAGGCAGTACAGGAGCACGGGCGACGGCGTGCCCACCAGCTGACATATTATATAGACGCTACACTCGTGCACGTACTAAGACTCGTCAAATTTTCATCTGTATCATTTTGATTAATTTGAATTAGTAAAGGTCGAGCCAGATTCGCAAGAATCATTACGAGATTCCTATCTGATCGCTTTGTACCAATTACGAAATGAGACTCGTCATTTGTGATCTGTTTTAGTGATAGAGCAGGCGCCATAGAAAGTCGAGTGTGCAAAATATGAGGCCCGCATTCCGTAAATAGTTTTGAACTCAGAAAAGGTTGCAGATTATGATTCTGAATGTTGCCAGGAGATTTCATGATCAATTTTGGACCACCTTGGAATATCGAGTAAATGCGGTGAACGAATACTTAACAAGAATTTCAATTTTTATGATTTAAGAAACAAACAAATTTAAAATCAAACAAGAATTATAAATGGAATTTGGTCCAACTTCCAATATGTTTCTTTCGTCGGATAGGCTCAATAAAAGTAACAATAGCGCTAAATTCAACATCGGCCATCTCCAATTTACTCGTTATCCTCGGGTTCAATGGGTATCTTGTGGACAAAGCTCGGTGTATAGTAACTGTCATATTGTTGTTTCAGGCGGAGACAGTGTGGTGTGTAGGAGCAGCGACGCGCACCTGGTTGTCCCACTGCATGGTGGAGACGACGAGCACGAGGCTGAGCGTGCGCGCGGCGGCGGCGTCGAGCGTGACGCCGCCGAGCCACGCGTGGAGCAGCTCGGCCGGGCCGCCCGCGCCGCCCGCCGCCCCCGCGCCCACCAGCGACACGCTCAGCGCGCCCAGCGCCGCGCGCACGTGCGCCGCGCGCGCCCCGCCCGCCCCGCCCGCCCCGCCCGCCTCGCCCGCCGCCTCCGCCGCCTCCAAGCCCTCCTCCGCGCCCTCTAGCCAGTTGCATTTCTAAACCAGAACGTAGATTCGATACGCACATATATAAGTAGTAGTTGCCGCGTTTCAGCGTCGCATAGCGGAATCAAAAGTAGTAATATTTTAATACTTTTGATTCCGCTATGCGTTTTAGTTGAACGTGCGTTTAAAAAATGTCGTGTATGCGTTAAAAAAACAAAATCATTAAAAAAACCGCTAAAATGCAACACAGTAATCCTGTTCATATACCACCTCTCGAGCCATCACTCATGGTTTTTCGTCAGCTGTATTGACATTTGCATCGAGCCAATGTAGTTTAGCATTCGTGAGAATGAAGATAACGGGATCGAGTCTCTAATTTATTAGAAGTTCATTTGTTTCTATTTCTAGTCATTTTCTGTCATTGTGATTTTGTGTGTTAGAGAGTTTAGAATGGATAAAGATTCTATCTATGTACGGTCGCGGTCAGAAAATATTGATCAGTTTTCAAATTAGATTCTTTATCACTCTGTTTTCAATAAAGACTATGACATATCAAGTAACTTATTACTCTTTGAAAATTAATAAACAATATGAAATATGGAAAAGACAAATAAAGATAGGACAGTTATCAAAAAATGATTATTTGAACGTCATTCGGACCAAAGTGAAATTATAATCAGAAATTAAAAAAATCAGATGACAAAATTTTATTCTAATAAAATAAAGATTGTTTGAGTTTCTATTTAAAAATTATTTATAATTAAAAAAACTCGAATATTAATGAATAGTTTTCTTTAAAAAGTTACCGATATAATCTTTTCATTTCACATTTCGTGATTTCATCTTTCTTGACTTCAATGTATGCAAGCAATCGTGATTCTTAGGGTGGTAAAGATTATCTGACCGCGACTGTAACTGCGCATTAGTGTACATACGGGATCCTCGTCGCGCACGGTTAGTATGCGCGTGGGCCCGTAGTCGGTGAGCGTGAGCGTGAGCGCGCCCGTGCCCGGCCGCAGCCACTGCCAGCTCAACGTCTGCGCGCGCGCGCCGCGCTCGTGCGCCGCGCGCTCCAGCGCCAGCACCGCGCGCGCGCCTGCGGACACAGCGCGTTAGCGACGGCTCTATGGAGCGGGAGGGGGGCGGGGGAGGGGGAGCACGCACCTGGCACGAGTCCGGCGGCGGGGTCGGCGCGCACGCACAGGTTGGCGTGCGCGCACACCATGCGCTCGTGCGGCGTCACGCGCCACGTCTGCGTGCTGGCGCGCCGCGCGTCCACGCGCCGCACCGCCAGCCGCGACGCCACGCCCGGCCGCGGCGCCGCCTCCTCGATGTCCAGCACCTGACACACACAAACACACGTGACAAACTAACGTTTCATTACAAAATTTATAACTGACAATAGCCTACATCCATCCACGATTTAAACTGAACAGTGCATATTTATTCGATTGATTTACCAACATTTTTACACTTATATTTAAAAATTTTAAAACAAACAGTCTAAAACACATTGTGTCCGGGCCATGGAGCTTGTGTGTGTGTGTGTGTGTGTGTGTGTGTGTGTGTGTGCGTGCGTGTGGGTGTGTGTGTGTGTGTGTGTGTGTGTGTGTGTGTGGGTGTGGGTGTGTGTGTGTGTGTGTGTGTGTGTGTGTGTGTGTGTGTGTGTGTGTGCGTACCATGGCGTTGAGATGCGGCGCGGCGGCGGGCGCGCGCGCGGTTCCGGGCTGCGGAGGCGAGCTGCCCTCGTGCACCAGCCGCCCGCCGCGTTCGCTCCACAGCTGCGACCTTACAACATACACACAAACATATTCACTGGAGCCAAGTTTCCATATAAATCTAACAAAACGAAAGAAAATAGTCGTCATCATCATCAAGCTTTTACCGTCCCCTGCTGGACATACGTCTCCTATGGCGCACCTTACTGCACTCTGTCCTCGCCCATCTCCCTATGTTCTCTATACAGCCCACGCCAGCCAACCTTAGAATATCACCTCACCTCACCCTATCGCAAAGCGTCCCACGCTACGATTTCCGTGACGTGCGGGCTCCACTCGAGAACTTCACGACTCCAAAGGCCGTCAGTTCTACAACTAATATGCCCAGTCCACTGTCATTTCAGCTTGCTGATTCGGTGGAAGAAACACTACTTGGAAAGTAAAAAATTGTTTAAAATGTTCAAAAACACTGACGTATTTGTGCACTGCCAGAAAGAGACCTTTCAACATAGTTCCCATCGTCCAAATTTTACCTGTGGACGTAACCGGTTTATTTATTGTTTAATTATTTATTATAAAAAATATATATGATATGTTTTCTTATGTGATATAATTAAGGGCGAAAGCCAGTGACCAATTCCGTCGATAGAATTCTTTGGATTCTAATATAATTATAGAAGGATGTAAGAAAATTTCTCACCGTCTAAAAATATGTATGCATGTTGTGTGCCACAGTTATGAGCTATACATACCTGTCTCCGTATCTTTTCTTGCCGAGAATGACTTTAGTCGATCCGAGCGGCACCTCCAGTACCAACACGTCTTCATGTTCGGGCAACGGTTTGCCCAAGTTGTCTCTGAAAATGAATATTTATTGGCGAAGGAACAACAAGAACCAGATCACTAGTGAATAATTTAATTATGATGGAACCTTTGCGCGGGTGCGAAGGCGACGTAGATGAAGTTCTGGTAGAGCAGCTCCATCCTGGGCTTGGGCTCGTCGCGCGCCAGCGGCACGCAGCGGCGCGGGCCGCCCGGCGCGCGCAGCTCCAGCGCGCGCTCGCCCTCCGGCGCCGGCAGCGCCCAGCGCACGCGCGCGTGCGCGCCCACCACGCTCTCCTCCGCGCTCCCCGTCTGCGCACAAGGCCACGTCACTGCACTGCACACTCACGCACGTCACACGGGACTCGCAGCGCGCCAGACCTGGTGGAACATGATGGCGACGGCGGAGTAGTTGTCGATGCGCAGCGGCGGCGGCGCGGAGTCGGCGCCCGCCAGCGCCACCACCAGCGACGCGCCCGCCGCCACCGCCTGCACGCGCAGCAGCACGTACCCGCAGCTGCCGTCCGCGCCCGCGCCCGCGCCCGCGCCCGCGCCCGCGCCGCCCAGCTCTCTGCAACACCGCCGTACGTTGTGTACGTGCACAAGGGCGACACCTCCAACGTAAGGTTTTTATGTTATTTTTTTTATGGGAACCTCCTTCAATAACACGTGAGCCGGCGCACGTGTTCCCTCCTTCCTACATCATGAGTTCCTTCAAAGGCGGCGTGAAAAGGCATCTTATGAGCCAACAAGGTGGAGAAACTATTGAAAAGCACAACTACTTTGTTGAAGTCGGTGCCAAAACCAATATCGTTTTTTTTGGGTTGGCACCGACTTCAAAAAGTAAGTAGCTAGCCTATATAAAATTTATCTTGTGTTTTTTCAGTTGTGGTCGAATTTACTTTATAAAAAAGAGAGAAAAAAGCAGGTTTAAAATTCTGATGAGATAAGATTCGAACCTAGAATGTTGGCATGCGCGGTAATAACTGTAACGCTCTGCTGTTAACGCTTATACTGAATTACCTAACTTTGAAAGGAAGAGTATACTTCCTAACATTGAACACATACACATAATTTATTCACAGATATGCTGTATGATAGCTTATTGTGTGCGTTAGAATACGCCCGTAGATATTTCACGGTGAATCACTTATAACCGTTCATAGTACATATGGGTGAAACTAAGAATCTTTCCCGTGAAACAACTATGTAAATGACTGTTTTGTGATGAATGAATAGATAAAAAGCGGGTGTTGTCCCTCGGGTACAGTGCAGGAGGTGGCACCTGCAGGCGAGGTGCAGCGCGCGCGGCTTGTCGACGCGGCAGCCGCCGGACCAGGCGGTGGCGGGCGCGCCGTGGCGCAGCACGCGCGCGCACAGCAGCGGCGGCCGGTCGGCGCGCGCCCACTGCCACGGCAGGTGGCAGCCCGGCGGCGCCGCCACGGCCGGCGCGTCCGGCGCGCCCGGCGCCCACGCCGCGCACTGCTGCGCGAACTGCAGCGTGTGCGGCGTGCCGTTGTGCAGCAGGTAGCGCGGCGCCAGCGTCAGCACCGTGGTGCGCCGCCGCCGCCCGCGCGCCGCGCGCACCTCCGCGCCCAGCGCCAGCGCGCGCCCGCCTCCGCCCCCGCCCCCGCCCCACGGCACGCTCACCACGCGCACGCCCGGCGCCAGACCGAACGGCGCCGACCACTGCGTCCACCACACCAATATCAAACAAAATCGACCACTGAATATTTTTGTGAGAATCTTATTTGCGTTGCCCTTCCACATTGACCATTCTTTATGATTAATATGTTATTTTAATAAACAGGATCACTTTTTAATCGACAGCACATTTTTCCCATCAATGTGTATTAGAAAAGTAGAGAATAATAATAAACTACAAGAATTTTATCAGGACGACTCATTTCAAGTAGAAATCCATTTTCATAGCGAAGAAATAAAAGAAGGCAAGACGAATATAAAAGGAACCTCTGGGTTGTCGGTGTGTCCGGTGCCGAGGCGCACGGCGAGCGTGGAGGCGCCGTCGGCGTCGGCGAAGGCGAACAGCAGCGGCGCCACCACGCGCGCCAGCTCGTGCTCGGCGCCCTGCCCCGCCGCCTCGCGCGCGTCCCCGCCCGCCCCCGCGCCCGCGCCCGCCCCGCCCGCGCCCAACCCGAACACCAGCGGCATGCCCGTGCGGTTCACCAGCCAGTACGCCGCGCTGACGCTCACCTATACCATAAGGAAAACGTGTTCCAGTCACGACACACGAGTTCCCGTTGAACCACTCGAAGAAACGACATAATAGTTGAATGCTGTCTCTTTTTAACCATAGCTGATGTAGATGCGACAAATCTAATGTCCGAGTGAATCAAATATGAAATGGAAACACTACAAAATTTCAAACCTTTTTTCATTGTAAACATTTCGTCGACATAACACAGTAATTGTCACTTTGTCTCATAAATGGAGCATTACCGTCTTAATTTCCTAATTTTGTTGTATGTTTTTAATGGAACTGCAGGTCTGTTAGTTTTAAAAATTCGTAAATATAAACGTATTTGACTTTTCGTTTTCCTTAATTAATAAATAAAACAAAAGAATAAGAATAACAAGAACATCATTAAAAAATGCCATATCATCACGCCTCTTTTCCCGAAGGCAGAGGAACTCGTCTAAACTCGCCTACTATAAACAGTAATTCTGTCAAAGCAGATTTCGTGCAGCTATCGGATGTAAAAGCCGAGTATACGGTGAGAAGTCAAAGCTCCAGTTTGAAGAAAGGTGAGACATAAACGAGCGAACCTTGGTGGCGCTGGCAGCGGCGTGCGAGACGCGCGCGTCCAGCAGCAGGCGGCGCGCGCGCGCGTCGCGCAGCTTGAGGCGCGCGCTGAAGGCCGGCGCCGCGCCCGCCAGCAGCAGCGCCGACGACCACGCGAACCCCTCCAGCCGCACCGCCAGCTCCACGCCGCCCTCCACGCACACCTGCCACCACACACTTATACTTCTGGGGCACCCACGCGTGTTTCAACATTGGAACAGAATACTATTACAAATTGGGTCAAATGTGTAAACTCCGACGCTTGCTCCTAAGGTGCTACAGGAACGATGATACGCTACATAATATACTTTTAATAAATGACTACGGCCAAACGAACAGTTTCATTTATCATCGAGTGAGAGTACATATTGTTGAGGACTCTTTGGTTCATTTATACTTTTATTACTTTTTAGTTTTTAAAAAAGCGATTGTCAAATTCAGTTATGTCAGTTATTTTTCATTGAGAGAATTTTTATTGTTATATTATCTTTTTTGGTGTGAATAAAATTAAACATTAAAGCTGTGCCTTGATAATTATCATTTTTTAGTCAAGACCTTACAGCACACAGTTACTTAAACAGTGTAACACCAACACATATTATAGACAAAAGGTAGCGGTGCGACAAAAATAATAGTTGTACGGGCAGAGCGTTGTGAAGCTCCGCGACCTGCACGTACATGACTACCCCAGAGTGTTGCCCTGGGCGGCAGCGGAACGTGGAAGTGAGACCCAACACGGACGGTTGAATTCTAATTTATTGTTGTTCTGATTTGGTATTTATATAAATCTATGTAATGTTATATGATGCTGTGCTGTTATTGTGGTATGTACGCTGACAGTTCACTGCGCTGTTGCCGGTGTCCAATGTTCAGTTTGTGGCTCGAACAATAGTACAAGTGTGTAAAGTTACTTATTACCGCTGAGGCAACATTGAGGTCTTTAGAGAGCGAAAGACGGTAATCATCAATACACACGTGTATTATACGACGTTTTTCAACGCACTTGCGAATAAAATAATAATTGCCCCTTTTCGAAAAGTGGATGAAATGTACTAAAAATCCAAAAGAATTCGAAAGTGTCCGAAAAAAATCCGAAAATAAGTATTCAATTGTATTGAATGCTCTGAAATGAACATAGAAAATTGATCACGACCTATTTGATATCGAAACATTTTTAAGAAAAAGCTACATAAAAAATATTTAACTCACAAGTGAATAATAGTAGAATAATGGGTATAATTATGTGCCTGATTGCGGTGAAATTAGAGCCAGTTTATGAGAAAGTGTGTTAAAAAGTAAGTAATATTACTTGAATCAGCTCACATAGTATCTCTGAATAGCTTACCTCGTGGAAAGGTCTAATTTCTCCAGCGGCGAGCGTACCCATGACGCAGGCGGGCGCGGCGGCGGAGGCGGGCGCGGAGGCGGAGGCGGCGGGCACGGGACGGCACCGGAAATGCATCTCGACGGGCAGCAAGTTCTCGAGGCGCAGCGCCGGCACCAGCGTCAGCGTGTGCCCCGCCAGCGCCGCGCCGCGCTCCGCCGGGAACCGCTCGCGGACTATCGAGCAGCAGAACCTCACAGGGAAAAACATTTCACTTAAAAGGTAGTCTATGACAAAAACATATTTAAAATAGACGATGTACCCTTATAAATATTGGGATAAGAGTAATATAAGAATGTGTAAATAAGAAATTATTAAGAATTATACATTCACTATATAATAAATACCCTAAGAACGAAACATGGAAAATTATTTTTATACATATTATTTTAATGGCTGACAAGTATATGATTTGCCATGGTGTTAAACAGTCAGAATATGATAATCGCCAGTAACACTGAAGTCACATTTTACGCTAAATGGAACCCTGACTTACCGACAGAGACACAAAAAAATTGTACATTAATGTGTTTGTATGGTATCATTCAGATTAGAGACATTCATTGAACTAAGGTGTTCCACGTTCAGTACGCACCGTTTGCATGTATCAAGTTCCTGCAAGCACAAAAGGGCGGCCATTATGATTCACCTGTATACGTAGTCGGTGGGCGCGCGGCACTCGTAGTGGAGCAGCACGTGCGGCGCCGCGGGCGCGGAGGCGGAGGCAGAGGCGGGAGCGTGGCGCCAGTCGACGGGCGCGGGCGCGAGCGCGGGCGCGGGCGCGGGCGGCGCAGCGGGCGGCAGCGGCCGCACCCACAGCGCGCCCGCCGCGCCCAGCGGCGCCGCCCACGCCTCGCCCGCGCGCACCTGCCACGCGCGCGCGCCGCCCGCGCACCCCGCGCCCGTGCCCCACGGACCTGCACACGCAACCACGCATTACTGGACACCGGCTACTGCTACTTCTCATTATGACCACGGAACACACCGAAGACGTTTCGTATATATTATGTCACCACCAACCCATGGTCTTACCTGCCTTACGGCATACAGACCGAATCACGAAAGAGCGCGAGGTACTTGCGAATGCTCTTTCCCATACCACGCTTATTCTATGCTCCCTACAAATTCTATTTCCATCCATATTGTTGCCAATAGGCAACAATAGGAATGGAATAATTCCTATTGTTTCGTAATCGGAATGGAATGGAATAATCCCTATTGTTTCGTATATGACAGTCCCAAAAATGGGAGGATTCAGAGGAAGACGAATTGAACGATTTGTGGGGAATCAAGATATGTATTTAAGTTTTCTCAAGCGACGCCAGAGAGACGAGTTCCGGGCCAGTCGCTTTAAAGATACGTACTGCGATACTGGATAGACTAATATCTCCAACGTCCCAAAACAATTATACACACTACATTTTAATATCTATAATACGAATATACTTGATGTCTTTATATACATAATAGGTTGGGGAAAAAGTTTCTTCGCATTTTTTAAGAAAATTCAAAACATTTTTAATACAGCTTATTTACATTTAACTAAAGTATGTAGGTACCATTTTGTTCGATAACTTTTTGCCATCTTGTAGGTAGGGACATGATCCCATTGCTATAGAAATTTTGGGACTTCTGGTTAAAATACCGCGACAAGTGGTTTTGGCAGTCCTCTCGTGATGTTACCCTGACACTGCCTAAAGAATTTTGAAGAGACCGAAACAGGTGGAAATCTGAAGGTCAGGACTATACGGCGGATGCATTAACACCTCCCAGCCAAACTCTCTTAATTTTTGCTGAGTGGCTAAAGATGTGTGAGGTCTAGCGTTATCATGATGAAAAACCACACCCCTTCTGTTGATTAATTCCGGCCGCTTTCTCTCAACTTCTTGCTTTAATCTCATCGGTTGTTCGCAGTAGAGTTCAGAATCGATGGTCCTGCCTGGTGGTAACAGCTCATAATGAATAATGCCCTTCCAATTCCACCACACACAAAGCATCACCTTGTTGCGAGTTAACCCGGGTTTCGCCACAGTCTGTGAAGCCTGACCGGCTTTTGACCACGACCTTTTTCGGACGTTCTTGTCGTACGTGATCCACTTTTCATCACCAGTTATAAGCTTCTTAAAAAATGGTTCGGTTTCATTACGTCGTAATAAAGAATCACAAATGAGTACACGGTTCATTAGGTTTCTTTCAGTGAGCTCGTGAGGTACCCAAATGTCGAGCTTTTTTGTGTACCCAGTTTTTTTCAAATGCGCCAAAACTGTTTTGTGGTCAATTCCCAGTTCTTCAGCTACGTGGTAACTACTGACATGCCGATCTTGCTCCACTTTTTCAAAAATGGCATCCATTTTATCTGTAATAGGGCGACCAGAGCGACGTGCATCTTTGACATCAAAATTTCCGGATTGAAAACGCTTAAACCAAATTTGTGCTACTCTCACAGACACTGCACTAGGTCCATAAACATCGCAAATTTTTTTCGCGGCTTGCGTTGCATTTTTACCTTTTTTGTAGTAAAGTTTTAAAATGTATCGAATTTCTTCATTAGATTCACTCATCTTGGCGGTACGAAAAACAAATGAAAATCACACATTTTCCTAATTTGAATTTGGAATTATGTTCTTTAAAATTTAAACTTTCAATGATATATAAACCAGTCAGATACAAATAGTATAGCCAAAGAGATTTTATTACAAGTTTATACATACTATAATGCGAAAAGACTTCTTCCCCAACCTAATAGATTGTACAATATCAAAATTTTTTAAAAGGAAAGAATACAAATTGTACTATAGCCAATACTTGCAGGCAATCTCTTTGATACTAACAAATATACATACTTTTGATGAATTACATTACATCTATGTATAACTAACGTATGTATAACTATATCCATCTATGAAATGACGTCATCTAGGTGCTACCCATGAACGAACAATACTTTAGTGCAATCAATCACATGAAGAAAACGAACAGTAGGCAACAGACGCAGCGGCGGAGACGCGCACTGGGTGCAGCGCGCGCAGCAGCAGCGGCCGCACCGGGCCCCGCCACTCGCCGGGCGCCGGGCCCCGCCACGCACCGGGCGCCGGGCCTCCCCACGCGTCCGGTGGGGGACCGCGCTCGTCGCCACTACGGACTTCAACCGGGAAATGTTTCACCCAGCATTTCTCCATCCTTAGTGGTGCCTTGCACTCGCAGCTCCATTGGGAGCGAATATATCACGAGTAGACGTGAACAATTGGTAGAGAATCAATAAATTCACTCGTTGCGAGCGAATCACCTATACATTACGGGCGAACATGAACGATGACGGGAGTGCGAATCGCCTGCCGCGCCCATCGTCGCAGGCTACAAATGTAATTGCGGAACCCGTGTCGACCTTTCGTATTTCAGCCACAACCAAGACTGATGATTTAAGCTTTCCTGGAAGGAGCGTGTTCCTATGTTATATTGCCAAGATCTTTTATGCTCGTCTACAGCTGCTGCATGCGTCTAGGCATGCTAGGTCCGCTACCGTTACCATTCTGCTACCTGCAGCAAACCTTACAGAATGACATGTGATCTTGCCGGGCCTCGAGTCCGTGGTCGCGTGGTAGCGTGCTCACCGTTGTGCGGCGCGTGGTCGGCGCGCAGCTCGACGGCGTGCGGCAGGTGGTTAAGCAGCTGCAGCGCCGAGCGCACGCGCACCAGCTTGCGCGCCGAGCCCTCCAGCGACACCTCCAGCACCAAGCGCGCGCTCTGGCCGCTCTCCTGCGAACGGACGTACGTTTTTACAAAGAGTTCTCCCTCACTCTCTGAACGGAAAAATGATAAGTCGACTCTATCAATAACAGAGGATGACGCGGGTGTACCGTGTGCGTGATGTTGCGGAAGTAGACGCCGACGCGGTCGACGCAGACGGGGTCGGGCGGCGCCCAGCCGTCGAGGCGCAGCGCCAGCTGGTGCAGCGCGGCGTGCGCGTCGTGCTGCGCGCGCTCGTGCGCGTGCGCGTGCGCGCGTGCCCGCCGCGCGCCGAACGAGAACGGCTCCGTGTCGCCGGGGCGCACCATCACCCACGAGTCGTCCGGGCCCAGCGGCCACGGGCTCGTCTCGCGCAGTCTGACAACACATACTTTGAAGTTACTATGAGTATGACCGCGGAAAATTAACTCGCTTGTCGATGTGTGGGAAAATTATATTGTAGTAATTTGTATCATAGTTTTCCACGAATATAATGTTGGTTGAGCTACGGCCGTTTTATGAGGACCAGTAAAATGGAACCGGATCCCAAATAACATTTAATACGACGTAAGAATGAGGTTTGCGAGCTGGAATATAGGTACGATGACTGGTAGAGGAAGAGAGTTAGCGGATGTGTTGGAAAGGAGACGAATAAATGTAGCATGTTTGCAAGAGACGAAATGGAAAGGAACAAAAGCGAGAGAGATTGGAGCAGGATATAAATTTTATTATAGTGGAAGTGATGGAAAGAGGAACGGTGTGGGTGTTGTGTTGGATAATAATTTGGAAAAGTTTGTGACTGATGTTAAAAGGGTGAATGATAGAATGATTGTTGTAAAAATATTGTTTGGTGATTTGGTGATGAATGTGATTAGTGTGTATGCGCCACAGTCTGGATGTGAGGATTCTATGAAAGAGAAATTTTGGAAGGATTTTGATGAGATGGTGTTAGGGATACCTACGACTGAGGAAATTTATATAGGTGGTGATTTTAATGGACATGTGGGGAGAACGAATGAAGGATACGAAAGAGTGCATGGGGGGTGGGGGTATGGGTGCAGAAACCGGGAAGGGGAGTCTCTGCTCGAAACTGCTTTAGCTTTCGACATGGCTGTAGTTAATTCGTACTACCAAAAGCAGAGCCAGCATCTTGTAACCTACAGAAGCGGAAATCACTCCACTCAAATTGATTATTTTCTTTTGAGGAGGAGTAGATTAAGTTCAACGAAAGATTGCAAGATAATACCAGGGGAAAGCTTGGTATCACAGCACAGGCTCCTACTTCTCGAAGTGGTATGTCGCGTTAAGCACATCCGGAAAAACAACAAGCCCCCGCCCAGGATTAAATGGCATATGATTGACGACAGAAAGCTAGGATTAGAATTTCGAAAAAGAGTGATAGAGAAAATGATAGATATAGACATGTCAGAAGCCGGCGTGAATGAGTGCTGGGACGAAATGGCAAAAAGTATAAGAGAAGCAGGTAAGAATGTTTTTGGCGTAACGAAAGGGAAGAGAGTGATCGAGAAGGAAACATGGTGGTGGAACGAAGAAGTGCAAAGAAGTCTAAAAGAAAAGAAGAATGCTTTTAAAGAATGGAAGAAGGCAGAAGAAGGGCATGATAGCTCTAAAGATGTCAAAAAGTTGGCCTATGGCGAATGTAAAAGAAAGGCCAAAAAAGCGGTTGCCATCGCAAGAGCCAGGGCATATAACGACCTATACCAGGCGATGGACAACCCACGAGGCCTGAAAGACCTCTTTAGAATGGTAAGACAGCGGGAAAGGAATGAAAGAGAAGTAGTGAATATTAAGTGTGTTAAGAATGAGAATGGTATAACGTTGACGATTGATAAGGAAATAAAGGATAGATGGAGAAATTATTTTAATAGATTAATGAACGAGGAAAACGATTGGGATGGAGTGTTAGAAAGGGTTGAGCCGAATATGAATATGGTGAAAGACATAAGTATCGATGAAGTGAGAATGGCAGTGCAGAAAATGAAGAATGGTAAAGCTGTTGGTCCAGATGGTATACCAGTTGAAGTATGGAAGGTTCTGAAAGCACACGGATTGAGGTGGCTGACTTTATTCTTCAATAAAATGTTGCAAGAGGAAGCGATCCCTGAAGAATGGTGCAATAGCACACTTGTGCCAGTCTTCAAAAACAAGGGTGATGTACAGGACTGCAACAATTATAGGGGAATAAAGCTCATGTCACACAGTATGAAAATATGGGAGAGAGTGATTGAGAGACGACTGAGAGAGGAGAGTGAGGTGAGCCAGAACCAATTTGGGTTTATGCCTGGACGAGGCACAACGGACGCCATATTCGCACTTCGGCAAGTATGTGAACAATATCGACGTGCGAATCGAAACTTGCACATGGTGTTCGTTGACCTCGAAAAGGCATACGATAGGGTACCCCGCGAGGTTCTACGGTGGGCTATGAAAGTTAAAGGAGTACCTTGGAAGTATGTAGAGCTTGTAAGAAAGATGTATGATAGAGCGAGCACGCAAGTTAGGTCCGAAGCCGGAGTAACCGACAAGTTCAATGTGGCTGTAGGTTTGCACCAGGGGTCGGCTTTAAGCCCTTACCTGTTTCTTCTTGTTATGGATGCCCTTACAGCAGACATACAAGAGGGGGCACCTTGGTGTATGCTGTTCGCCGACGACATTGTTCTTGTTGGAGAAAATGTATCCGAGGTTCAAAGCAGGCTGGGAAAATGGCAGAGTAGGCTGGAGAGTGTCGGTTTAAGGATTAGTAGGACGAAAACCGAGCACTTGTTCTGCCCTTTTGGGGAGGCATCCAGTTTTTCGGACATGACCTTAGGTGGTGTATCCCTACCTGTTTGCTCCGATTTCCGGTACCTCGGATCATTAATTCAAAACGATGGCGATATTGACAAGGATGTAAGAAATAGAATAAATGTGGGATGGATGAAATGGCGACAGGTCTCAGGAGCAACGTGTGATCCTAGATTACCCCTTAAGCTTAAGGGGAAGATCTATAAATCCGTCGTTAGACCAGTTGTAATGTATGGATCCGAATGTTGGGCAACGAAAGCGATGGATGAAAGAAAGCTGCACTCAGCAGAGATGCGAATGTTGCGATGGATGTGTGGAGTTACAAGAATGGACAAGATCAGGAATGAATATATTAGAGGAAGTTTGAAAGTAGCGCCAGTGACAGAAAAGATTAGGAGCAATAGGTTAGCGTGGTATGGACATGTGATGAGGAGGGATGAATGTCACATTACAAGAAGGATGCTGAGCATGGATGTGGACGGACCTAGAGTTAGAGGAAGACCAAAGAAGCGATGGATTGAATGCGTGAAGAATGATATGAGGATAAAAGAAGTGGATGCTGAGCTGACGAGTGACAGAGGAGAATGGAAGAAGAAGACATGTTGTGCCGACCCCACCTAGAGTGGGAAAAGGGCAAGAAGAAGAAGAAGATACGAATACTGACAATTTTACTACCCCGACATGTCATGTTGAGTTTAAAAAGCTGTTCATAAGTAATAACTTATCAGGCAAATGTCAATAGTTAATGTCAATAGAAAATAATCGTTTAACATTAATATCTTTTCTCTTTGCAATTAAATGTGAACGTAAACGTTAAGCCGCTGGTCCCGGCCGCTTTTGCAAACGTTTCTAGCCACCAACCCGCGTTGGGCCAGCGTGATGGTGTTACGGCCCATACTCCTCATGTTTTTCTCCATGAGGAAGGTCTGTACCTAACAGTGGGCAGTATACAGTGTGCTTTTTTGTAACTGGGACAGTATGGGGAAATCCAAAACCATATCGACGACCTCCGTGGTCGAGTGGTCTGTACGCCGGTCTCAAGGCGTCGCTATCTCGAGAGGTTCTGGGTTCGATCCCCGGTGGGGGCAAATGTTTGGGTGATGAATTTTCAGGCATTTGTTCTCCAGTCTTGGATGTTTATATATATTTATATATATTCAGGATATTTATATGTATTTATCTATTAAATATATTTATCCGTCATCTATTGTCCGTAATACAAGCAGCATTAGTTGCTTAAAATGGGGCTAGTTGATAGGTGTGAATGTCTGAGGATATTTATTTATTTATTTATATAAGATAAAGGGGAACAGCCTTAGGAAATAGTTCCTAAGGCCGTTTGCCTGTATCTTTTAAGATTTTGGATTCCCCATCTGTCCCAGTTACACTGTATAGACTGAGGACGACAATGTGAATGTATAGTGTAGTGCGTAGTATAAGCGGCGGTGGGGCTGACTCGTTGGCGGCGGTGGTGAGCGTGGTGAACCAGAGGCGGCGGCCGGTGTGGTTGCGCAGCGCGTACGGCACGAAGGGCGCCCGGCGCCGGGCCGCCGCCGGGCTGCCCTTGGGGGACGCGCCCGGACCCTCCGCCTGCGGGCAACACACCACATCTTACTTTACAAACATTCGTGTTACAATGTTATGTTTGGAGACCAGCAGCGCGCTGGTCACGTTCAGCCGCAGCTGTGGTGTGTGTGTGTGTGTGTGTGTGTGACCTGCTGGTAGTAGGCGGCGGCCCAGTCGCCGCGCACGCGCGCCGCCAGCTGCAGCAGCGCGCTGGTCACGTTCAGCCGCAGCTGTGGTGTGTGTGTGTGTGTGTGTGTGACCTGCTGGTAGTAGTCGGCGGCCCAGTCGCCGCGCACGCGCGCCGCCAGCTGCAGCAGCGCGCTGGTCACGTTCAGCCGCAGCTGTGGTGTGTGTGTGTGTGTGTGTGTGTGACCTGCTGGTAGTAGTCGGCGGCCCAGTCGCCGCGCACGCGCGCCGCCAGCTGCAGCAGCGCGCTGGTCACGTTCAGCCGCAGCTGTGGTGTGTGTGTGTGTGTGTGTGTGACCTGCTGGTAGTAGTCGGCGGCCCAGTCGCCGCGCACGCGCGCCGCCAGCTGCAGCAGCGCGCTGGTCACGTTCAGCCGCAGCTGTGGTGTGTGTGTGTGTGTGTGTGTGACCTGCTGGTAGTAGTCGGCGGCCCAGTCGCCGCGCACGCGCGCCGCCAGCTGCAGCAGCGCGCTGGTCACGTTCAGCCGCAGCTGTGGTGTGTGTGTGTGTGTGTGTGTGACCTGCTGGTAGTAGTCGGCGGCCCAGTCGCCGCGCACGCGCGCCGCCAGCTGCAGCAGCGCGCTGGTCACGTTCAGCCGCAGCTGTGGTGTGTGTGTGTGACCTGCTGGTAGTAGTCGGCGGCCCAGTCGCCGCGCACGCGCGCCGCCAGCTGCAGCAGCGCGCTGGTCACGTTCAGCCGCAGCTGTGGTGTGTGTGTGTGTGTGTGTGTGACCTGCTGGTAGTAGTCGGCGGCCCAGTCGCCGCGCACGCGCGCCGCCAGCTGCAGCAGCGCGCTGGTCACGTTCAGCCGCAGCTGTGGTGTGTGTGTGTGTGTGTGTGTGACCTGCTGGTAGTAGTCGGCGGCCCAGTCGCCGCGCACGCGCGCCGCCAGCTGCAGCAGCGCGCTGGTCACGTTCAGCCGCAGCTGTGGTGTGTGTGTGTGTGTGTGTGTGACCTGCTGGTAGTAGTCGGCGGCCCAGTCGCCGCGCACGCGCGCCGCCAGCTGCAGCAGCGCGCTGGTCACGTTCAGCCGCAGCTGTGGTGTGTGTGTGTGTGTGTGTGTGACCTGCTGGTAGTAGTCGGCGGCCCAGTCGCCGCGCACGCGCGCCGCCAGCTGCAGCAGCGCGCTGGTCACGTTCAGCCGCAGCTGTGGTGTGTGTGTGTGTGTGTGTGTGACCTGCTGGTAGTAGTCGGCGGCCCAGTCGCCGCGCACGCGCGCCGCCAGCTGCAGCAGCGCGCTGGTCACGTTCAGCCGCAGCTGTGGTGTGTGTGTGTGTGTGTGTGTGACCTGCTGGTAGTAGTCGGCGGCCCAGTCGCCGCGCACGCGCGCCGCCAGCTGCAGCAGCGCGCTGGTCACGTTCAGCCGCAGCTGTGGTGTGTGTGTGTGTGTGTGTGTGACCTGCTGGTAGTAGTCGGCGGCCCAGTCGCCGCGCACGCGCGCCGCCAGCTGCAGCAGCGCGCTGGTCACGTTCAGCCGCAGCTGTGGTGTGTGTGTGTGTGTGTGTGTGACCTGCTGGTAGTAGTCGGCGGCCCAGTCGCCGCGCACGCGCGCCGCCAGCTGCAGCAGCGCGCTGGTCACGTTCAGCCGCAGCTGTGGTGTGTGTGTGTGTGTGTGTGTGACCTGCTGGTAGTAGTCGGCGGCCCAGTCGCCGCGCACGCGCGCCGCCAGCTGCAGCAGCGCGCTGGTCACGTTCAGCCGCAGCTGTGGTGTGTGTGTGTGTGTGTGTGTGACCTGCTGGTAGTAGTCGGCGGCCCAGTCGCCGCGCACGCGCGCCGCCAGCTGCAGCAGCGCGCTGGTCACGTTCAGCCGCAGCACGTCGTGGCCGCGCACGTCTACGCGCGTTCCTGCGCCGCCCTCCTCCCACGTCGCCTCCAGTCTGGGGAACACGTTTATTTATTATTTATTTTAATTCATTTTACATGCAAGTCTTACAGAATAGGTCCAGTACACTTACATACTAACACAATTAAAATTACAATTATTAACAATATTAAAAAGAGATAAAATATTTAATAATTAATGATTTCTTACTTCCAGGGTTCTATAAAAGGCTCCCAGCCCGAGAGCGTCCGGTTGTAGTAGTCCACGGATAGCTCCGCGGACAGGCGGCCGCCACCCGGCACCGGGCCGCCCGCCTCCACTCCCGGCGCCTGGCCTGCATCCGCGCGCGTGCCCTGCGCCGAGTCCGCCACCCCCCACGCGCCCGGCGGCACCGGGCCGGCCGGGGTGCACACCAACAGGGGATCCTCTAAGCCCTCCTCTTCTTTACGTAAGTTCTAAATTGGAAATCAAATTCAATACACAGTCTATTGCAGTATTAATAAAAATAACTTGTCTATTCGGAGGAGTTACATAGATAGCACCGAAGGGTGATCCAGAGGCGTCGAGCACCTTATCAAAGGCCGTACCTGTTGCAGGCGCGGCTCCAGCAGCGCCACCTCCAGCAGCGGCACGTCCGAGTCCAGGCAGTCGTCGATCACGCACAGCGTCACGCTCTCCGCGCTCACCTGCGCACGTACGTCATATTATACTATAGTCCGACCGCAACCGCTATACCGCGCCTTGGGTATGGGCGCGGGTTAAGGGGGGAGTGTCGGCCGTAAGCTCGCCGATCGCTGATGGCGGTCGCATTCCAACCTTGCCTCCAACCTGCCACGCAGTGTTAAGGCGCGGTACAGCGGTTGTGGTCAGACTATAACACGTAACGCTATATCAAAATATTAAATAAGTTGGAGACTATCAAAAAGTACAATCAACAAAACAAAAAGGATATTGTGGAATTTGTTTTGGTCTTTTAACTTAAAAAATCGATCTCATTTAATCATTTAAGCAAATAATCCATCCTCTTTCAAAACGTGGGTTAATGTTATATGGAAGAATTTGTGACCTGTATGGCTTTAAGCGGCCAGAGTTGGTCGTGGGGCGCGGGCGCGGGCGGCGGCGTCTGCGGCACGGCGCGCAGCCAGCGGCCCCAGCCCGCCGACAGCGGGCCCGCGCCCAGCCCCGCGGGGGTGCCGGCCCCCAGCCCCGGCGGCGTGCTGGCCCCCAGCCCCGCGGGACTCGTAGGCCGGGGCGGCTCCGAGTGCTCGTCGCGCGCGCGCATGTGCTCGCTATTGGCCGGCGCGTCCTCCTCCTCCGAGCTCGGCAGCAGCTTCCCTGGGGATCAAACGGGACGCTTCACTCCTTCAAACGTTCAATTGCATTTTGAATGAAAGCAAAAATAGATAAATTTGAACGATATGAGCGCTTTACGAAAAATTTTTGCCGTGACTTTCGATGCGAATACAACAGTATCTAAAGAATCCTGATCCAGGGTGACGTTCATGATTTCGACACAAGCGAATGTGCTCAAAATTCCAATTTAAGATTGATGACATTCATGCATTTATAGCGTATATAGGTATCAGCGGACCAAATGATGTCCTCTAACAGAGAGCACGAGTGGCGGCCAGCACCAGGTAGTCAGCAGGTACTCACGCTGCAGCGCGGCGCGCGCCTGCGCCGGCAGCGAGCGCAGCATGCGCGCGAACATGCGCATGTCGTGGTACGACAGCCGCAGGCTCAGCGCGCCCGCCGCCACCTGCCAGCCACAAATACTAGATTAGTAGCCAACGGCTGTAAGGCATCAATTGCAGCCCGAGATATTTAGGCGCACGAGCGCAGCGAGGGCACCTATAGTTCGAGGGTGCAATTGATGCTTACACCCGAGCTAACTACTCTGATTTACGTCTCGATTGTGAGGTAAGTAGAAAAAATCGGCATTATAAGAATAAAACATTTTATTATATCTTCATCACTGGCAGAACTCATGTCTTTTTCCCAATTACCACGTAATCCCAAAAACAAACAATATTAAAAGTAAAAGTTTTCAATTCCGGCCTTTTTCATCATTTTTTTTATTTTTTTTAAAGAATTAAATTGAGCTTCGCCGTTTGATATTTAAAATTGATGACTATTATACTCATACGAAGACAAGGTTGAATTTTGTACTTTATGATGGATGCCAAACTCCCATACAATAGCATAAGGCAATGTTTCGTCTCGATCAATAGGTGTTCCTTCTCTTTCTATCACTTTAATGAATGAGTTTGACATTTCGTAGTAAATCTTTCTATTACAACTAATGACGTCCCACTAAAATACACACAAATTCCCAAACAAATACTCTCATTTAATATGTGATTATTGACTCACCTGTGAAATGATAAGGTACATCCAGGATACCAGTCACTTACACAACTTAAAACAACGCACGTCATCACCAATTTTATATATTTTTATTTAAAATATTAAATTAACAATTTTCAGTGTAGGTATCAAAATGGTGTAAATATGACAGGTGAGACAGAAACTATGGATAAAAAGAGAGGAAGAGGATATCCCACGGATAGCCTTCATTCATAAATAGTGATAGAATGAGAGGAAACACCTACTGATCGAGACAGAACATTGCCTCATATATGGGAGTTTGGCATCCATCTTATAGTACAAAATTCTTGGTTGAATAGCGAAGCGACCTCTTTTGTCATTGGGCTGAATGCATGATGTCTATTGCCAGTATGGTGGTTAGATGTACGCGAACTTTTTGAAAGAGCGAAGTTTTTTTTAATTACTTACCGCCCTAGGGCTTTTCTAGCTACATTATTAACCTAGAGCGCTAATTGGTCACTTACAAGCCCCATTTGGGGTTATTAAGGACCTACTTACCGAATATGAGTGATGTAAATAATGTATAACACTGAGGGCCTGTTTCACAATCGACTAGTAAGTTCTGAGTAGCTTACTTAGCAGATCATTTGGCAGTTGTTATATGAAATTTATGTCAATTGAACTGCCAAGAAAGCTATTCAGAAGTTACTCGTCGATTGTGAAACAGGCCCTGTAGAAGTAATGAGTCGTAACATAGGTGAAGTGTGTCTCACGGTGAGCAGGCCGTCGGCGGTGAGCGCGGCGGTGAGCGCGGCGGGGTCCACGATGGACAGCGCCGTCTCCTCCTCCAGCCCCAGCACGCACGAGAACACCTCCAGCTCGCTCAGCTCGCACGACACCGGCCGCGCCGGGTCCGCCGCGCGGTACGTGATCACCGTCGTGCTCTGCAACACGACGCGCGCACGCTCACACTCCATCCACCGACACTATCGCACATTTTATTTTTAAAACAAAATAAAACTATATTGAAAATGAGGTGCGTGACTGACCCTTAGTATGACGGCGTTGGTGTCCCAGACGGAGGCGTCCTCCACCAGCACCAGCTGCGAGTCGGTGACGTTGAGCTTGAGCTCGGTACGCGCGGGGGCGGTCGCGCCCGGCCCGGCGCCAGGCCCGGCGCCCGGCCCCGCGCCCGCCGCCGACTCCGCCTCCGTCCTAATGAAGATAGAGGGCTGGACGTTAGCTGCAGTTCCGTTCAATAATTGTGATCAATGACATATATTTGTATCAGCGCGCGTCTGATGTAGTGTGTGTGTGTGTGTGACCTGTGCGCGGCGCCGGGGTCGGCGGGCGGCAGCGGCTGCGCCAGGAACTGCGCGGCCGCCTCCCACCAGTCCAAGATGGCCATCAGCCGCATGTTGTTCACCAGCACCGTGTACGCCGACCACTCGCCGCGCTTCCTGCAATCACACACGTCACTCATACAGTAGTACCATCGTAGCTTCCGTTGCATATGTGAAGGTATCTACCATCAAGAAGGGTCCTAACGTAATTGTCAGTGTTACCTGGCGTGCACCTCGGCCTGCACGGCGTGGCGCCGCTCGGGCATGGGCCGCACGATGTGGCTGAACACGTTGGCGCGCCGGTTGGCCGGCTCCTGGCTGTACCGCGTGTCGCTCACTAAGATCTCCTAGTTAAAATGTAGACGGGATTATTTTTGTCGTACGAACGAAACATAAGGCATAATAATATCTTGTCTTTTAAGGTCATTGACGTTTTAAAAATAACCCGGTTGAATACATCTGTCCAACACCATAATCTCGTATATACCTGCGAGACGAGGTCGATGTCCTGCCCGAGGTCGGAGTAGCAGTCGAGCAGCAGCCGCGACTTGATGAAGTTGACGCACGCCAGCGGCGGCGCGCGCGCACTCGGCCGCAGCTCCACGCGCACGTCCTGCAGCTCCAGCCGCAGCGACAGCGTGCTCCACGCCTGCGCACGCCGCATACACTTACTAGCCGCTCATCACTCATAGAATAGAGTATTACATGTTATATGCCGTGCCACGTTATATCGGTGGCAGTGGCCAGCAGCGTGGGGAGCGGCGGGCGTGCCCGGTACCTGGCCCTGCAGCAGCGGCGGCGGCGGCGCGGGCGCCAGGTCCGCCAGGTCCTCCCCCAGGTTGTGCGCCAGCACGCCGCGCACCAGCCGGTACTGCGCCGCCTCCAGTGAGCACTGCAGCGTCGCCAGCGTGCCCTGGATCGTCACGTCCGGCACTGACACACACAGACACACACGTTAACTTTTTAAACTATATATTCAAAGATTCCTACCCCTTACATTATCCATCAGCAAATGCAACAGAAAATAAATAACAGAAGAGAATTGAATAACGAATCTGATGATTACTACGAAAAAGTCAAAATATTTATTTACCGAACCTAAACAACGGTTAAAAGGTTTTTATGCATATAAAAAAGGCCAACGAAGCACCGTGTTATTGCAACCCAATCAATATCTCGCAATAAATACCTGGCTTAGAAAGTTTATGAATCAGGATAATAAAATGTTAAGATTAAAAAGGAATTTACCGGAGTGTGTAGTCTGCGAGAGGTTGTGCTCGATGGTGAAGGTGAGGGCGTTGGGCGAGTGTATCAGCGGGCCGCCGTCGCCGCCCTCCGCCCCCGCGCCCGCGGCCGGCCCCCCCTCCCCGCCGCGCACGGCCTGCCCCGCGCGCACGGCCCACAGCGACGCGCCCTCGAGGCACGCCGTGCGCACGTCCAGGATCTCTGGCTCGCCTGCACACACATCATTCTGATACCTTCACCCCGCAATGGAATGATCGATCGCAATAAAAAACTAGGAATAAAAGATATAATCACTAAATTAACTATAACAAGGACTAGTCAAAATGTTAGTGAGCAAATAAAATGCACGCAATAAGGTTACATTGCAAGGGTGATCTACGGGGTTCCTAAATAACACCATGTTTTCTATATAAATAAATTATTCACATTGCAAATGCCCAGTTCGATTGATCCGATATTCGACAATCCGACACATTTCGGAATAATTTTCGTTCAATCTGTTCATACGTCGGAATATTCTCATGGAGAAACACATGAGTGTATATACACTTAATTTCGTGAAAATGATAATCTTTACAAGTTTTGGTGTGAGTTGAAAAAAAATATTCGCCGCAAAGTTTATGTCTATGGGTAAAAAATAGGTAGTGTTCGTGTCGGTATCGTATCAAATCAGTGAGTGTACAGACCGTGCAGCGCGTTCTGGTGGTTGAAAGGCGCGTGCGTGCGCGGGTGTCCGGCGCGTGCGAATGCGTTGGTAAGCGTGAGCCGCGCCAGGCGCAGCGCCAGCGCCGCCGCCGCGCGCCGCGACACCGGCAGCACGATCACCGGCGCCGCGCAGCGCAGCCGCAGCACCAGCCGCGCGCGCCCGCCCGCGCCCAGCGCCGGGGACACCTGCGCACCACGACACCTCACGTCACACGCTCTAGTGGAATGTTGAAAGTTAGGGGTTCGGCGATCGGCGATACTGGCCGTTCGATTGGATTAATAGGAACGACGATACGTTGCAGTCAAAACTCCAGGAGAGACGGACGGTTCGGTTGATGAAAAATGAACACCGTCGCCCGAGTATATTTGCAGCGCTGGGTAACTCCAAATGTTTAGCCGGCTTTTAGGGAAGGAGGGCTCCTTTTTTAAACGACTGTAGGTCTTATCGGTCCAGAAATATCGCTAACGCAGCGCTCGGTGTGAACGATAATAATGAGGCAGGTCGTGCAGCAGCCGCCGCGTGTGACGTACCTTCCTGCGCGCCTGCAGCACGACGCGGCGCAGCACGCCGGCCTCGGCGCTGAGCGCGTGCAGCTCGTGCAGCAGCCGCCGCGTGTGCACGTACGTGGCCGCGCCCACCTCCACGTCCAGCTCCGCCGTCGCCGCGCACGGGTCGCTCTCGCCTACGCTCGCCGTCGGTCTGCCCGACACACAACTATTTTTAAATATATTTCAGCTGATACAAATTGAGTAGGCGACACCAACTGTTGTACTACACAACATAGTCGATTAGTTTCAAAAAAGCGAAAAAGTTTTCAGGTCAGCACGAACGTCCTGCTAGTGTCTTTCGAGTAATTTCACGTGTAGCGTGGTGTACCTGGTGTAGTGTATGGTGAGCGCGTCGGAGTGGTGCGTGCGGAAGACGTCGCGCCAGGCGCGGTGCGCGGGCGCCAGGTCGGTGAGGCGCAGCTGCGCGAGGCGCGCGCGCACGGTGCGCGTGTCGGGGGTGGAGCGCGTGTCGACGCGCACGCCGCACACGCGCGCGCGCACCCACGCGCCCGCCGCGCGCACCACCACCACGCTCAGCGCGCGCGCCCGCACCTCCGTCACGGACACGCCCTCCCCGCCCTCGCCGCCCTCGCTGCGGGGCGCCTCACTCGCCGCTGCACGCACAGATCACACAATACTGTAGCGGCTTCGTCATACGAATTAAAACATTTACGAAAAGTACGGCACTGACGAATACTTGACTACAAACTTTTACACACGATACCTATGGCCGTATTTGAAATATAAAATAAAGATTAGAGGTGGCAGTAAAGTCAATAATTTTACGGCTCTGATTGGTCGTCTTGAAGGTTATCGTGCTATATACATAGATTTAGGATAAACAAGATACACATAAGCGGCATGGAGATATAACAAAACAAATTAAGGTAAATTTTAAATTTCTTCATCTCATAGTACAAACGGGGACGCTATGATCTGTTAACGTTTCAACTTTATGGATTTCTCGCTCCCACGCTTCGTGTATCTTTTTGGCGTAGCGGAATTATCCTAAATCTATGGCTATATAAGCGGCGCGACTATAATCTTAAAATTAGTATGAATATGAAGGTTTTAAGCGATATCATCTCATGTGAAACGACTGAGAGACTGGCTAGTGATAGCAGATAGACGAGCGCACCGTGCGTGGGGCGCGGGGGCTCCGGGCGGGGGGGCGCGTCGTCGCCCGCCACGCCGAAGAAGTCCAGCACGGGCACCCAGCTCTCCACGCTCACCACCAGGTTCAGCCGGTTGAACTCCACGCGCGTCTCCTTCGCCACCTGCGCACACACATGGTATTACACAACACATTCACTTGGATTTCAACGCGAACATAAACAGGCATTGGGTTAACTCAAATCATTACTTTTAAATGTATAAACAATGTTGGGTAATAAATATGGACACTATCTAATACCAATCCGCATGCGGTGAGATGGTGTCAGATCCATAATCCTCCATGAGTATTTCCGTGTAAGAAAGACTCGTGCTCAAAAATTCGAGTATACGAGTTGATAAAGCACGTGGTTACAAGTATGTTAAATCACCAAAACAAAAATACTTCAATCAATAACTTCACTCAATTGTATGCTAATAAGATTCAAGATCATTTGGAGGCAAGTAATAATGTAATGTATAATGGCAGTGTTACCTTTCCGTATTTCTCCTCGAAGAGCGGATGGCGCGGGTCCCTGGTGTGCACAGAGACGCACACGAGGTTGTGCTCGGGCGCGTCAGCTGCGTCGTGCGCGTCGTGCTCGTCGGGCACGTCGTGCGCGTCGTGCGCGTCGGGCGAGCTGGGCGGCGTAGGCCCGCAGCGGCTGTCGCGCTTGTGGCGACGCATCTATTACCATACACGATACGATATGTACCGACTCGAGTGTCTTGAAATAATTTTTGGTAATGACACTCCTAGGAAGGATCAGACTAAAGTCAATGCAGATTGTAATTGTCACTTAGCCGAAAAGAACAAGATTCAAGAAGAAGGTCAAGATTATTATTTATTAAAGAAAGTGTTATAGAATAATAATTACCTCATCGATCCCGTAGAGATGGTCCGGCAGCGAGGTGCACCTGGCGAGGCTGCGCGCGGGCACGCTGGGCACGCTGGGCACGCCGGGCACGCCGGGCACGACGGCCACGAGGTCGGGGCACGAGGCGGACAGGAAGGCGGCGCGCGGCGCGGGCGCGCGCTGCGACATGAGCAGCGTGCGGTGCGCCGAGCCCGGCTCCTTCGTCAGGTCCTCCATCGTCACCGACCGCAGCGACACCTGCCGCACCACTAAGTTACATGCGACGCGCCACACACCGATCGACGCCACCTCACATCACTACACTATATATTCACACATTCACACCTATCAACTAGCCCCATTTTAAGCAACTAATGCTGCTTGTGTTACAGACACTAGACAAATGTTTAATAGATAAATACATATAAATATCCTGAGTATATATAAACATCCAAGACTGCAGAACAAATGTCTGAAAATTCATTACCCATACATTTACCTGCATCGAATCGAACCCAGAACCTCTCGAGATAGCGACGACTTGAGACGGCATATAGACCACTCGACCACGTAGGTCTATACCTATTAATATTCATTAATAGTTCACTCCATACCTGTTAACGTTTCAACTTAAACACGATTGATACATGCATGAAAATAAAAAACTAAAATTAGTAAAAAACTAGCCAAGCCTCGATGGAGCTGCTTATCTCTAAAAAGTAATGAAATCTAGACAAAGTCGTGACAAGTCTAAGGTTCCTAACTGAGATTTCTTTATTATTATAGTTAATGTTTTGTGACTTGGCCGTTGAACATTCTTTATACGTTAGTGGCTTTATCAAGCCTACAATTGACTGGTTATTGAATAAAAGTTTTCCCACTATTAACACTATATAACACTATTGTAATATGTCAAAACGGCCTTCATAGCGTGCTGCAACTATTATAGTTTCTAAACATTGGCCAACACAGAAATATGAGTTAGTGTGTCGTCATCACGAATCACGGTGCATATTGATATATGAGGAGAGTGACCTGCAGGTCGGCGAGCAGCGCGTGCGGCGCGCGGCGCGTGAGCACGAGGTCGCGGAAGGCCAGCTCCACGAGGCTGCGCGCGCCGCCGCCCACGTCCGCCACCAGCACCACGCTCACCGCGCTCACCAGGCACCGCACTGCAGCCACACGCGTTACACGTTACCTGCAGGTCGGCGAGCAGCGCGTGCGGCGCGCGGCGCGTGAGCACGAGGTCGGGAAGGCCAGCTCCACGAGGCTGCGCGCGCCGCCGCCCACGTCCGCCACCAGCACCACGCTCACCGCGCTCACCAGGCACCGCACTGCAGCCACACGCGTTACACGTTACCTGCAGGTCGGCGAGCAGCGCGTGCGGCGCGCGGCGCGTGAGCACGAGGTCGGGAAGGCCAGCTCCACGAGGCTGCGCGCGCCGCCGCCCACGTCCGCCACCAGCACCACGCTCACCGCGCTCACCAGGCACCGCACTGCAGCCACACGCGTTACACGTTACCTGCAGGTCGGCGAGCAGCGCGTGCGGCGCGCGGCGCGTGAGCACGAGGTCGGGAAGGCCAGCTCCACGAGGCTGCGCGCGCCGCCGCCCACGTCCGCCACCAGCACCACGCTCACCGCGCTCACCAGGCACCGCACTGCAGCCACACGCGTTACACGTTACCTGCAGGTCGGCGAGCAGCGCGTGCGGCGCGCGGCGCGTGAGCACGAGGTCGCGGAAGGCCAGCTCCACGAGGCTGCGCGCGCCGCCGCCCACGTCCGCCACCAGCACCACGCTCACCGCGCTCACCAGGCACCGCACTGCAGCCACACGCGTTACACGTTACCTGCAGGTCGGCGAGCAGCGCGTGCGGCGCGCGGCGCGTGAGCACGAGGTCGCGGAAGGCCAGCTCCACGAGGCTGCGCGCGCCGCCGCCCACGTCCGCCACCAGCACCACGCTCACCGCGCTCACCAGGCACCGCACTGCAGCCACACGCGTTACACGTTACCTGCAGGTCGGCGAGCAGCGCGTGCGGCGCGCGGCGCGTGAGCACGAGGTCGCGGAAGGCCAGCTCCACGAGGCTGCGCGCGCCGCCGCCCACGTCCGCCACCAGCACCACGCTCACCGCGCTCACCAGGCACCGCACTGCAGCCACACGCGTTACACGTTACCTGCAGGTCGGCGAGCAGCGCGTGCGGCGCGCGGCGCGTGAGCACGAGGTCGCGGAAGGCCAGCTCCACGAGGCTGCGCGCGCCGCCGCCCACGTCCGCCACCAGCACCACGCTCACCGCGCTCACCAGGCACCGCACTGCAGCCACACGCGTTACACGTTACCTGCAGGTCGGCGAGCAGCGCGTGCGGCGCGCGGCGCGTGAGCACGAGGTCGCGGAAGGCCAGCTCCACGAGGCTGCGCGCGCCGCCGCCCACGTCCGCCACCAGCACCACGCTCACCGCGCTCACCAGGCACCGCACTGCAGCCACACGCGTTACACGTTACCTGCAGGTCGGCGAGCAGCGCGTGCGGCGCGCGGCGCGTGAGCACGAGGTCGCGGAAGGCCAGCTCCACGAGGCTGCGCGCGCCGCCGCCCACGTCCGCCACCAGCACCACGCTCACCGCGCTCACCAGGCACCGCACTGCAGCCACACGCGTTACACGTTACCTGCAGGTCGGCGAGCAGCGCGTGCGGCGCGCGGCGCGTGAGCACGAGGTCGCGGAAGGCCAGCTCCACGAGGCTGCGCGCGCCGCCGCCCACGTCCGCCACCAGCACCACGCTCACCGCGCTCACCAGGCACCGCACTGCAGCCACACGCGTTACACGTTACCTGCAGGTCGGCGAGCAGCGCGTGCGGCGCGCGGCGCGTGAGCACGAGGTCGCGGAAGGCCAGCTCCACGAGGCTGCGCGCGCCGCCGCCCACGTCCGCCACCAGCACCACGCTCACCGCGCTCACCAGGCACCGCACTGCAGCACACGTGTTACACGTTACACGTTACACCCGCCACCGTCGGCGGGACATTCCCGTCGACGACATGCTCTATACTTCATTTTTTTTTACTACTTCCACTTATTTTAACCGATTTGTAATTATGTGCTCTTGAATACTAAATTATTATTGGCTATCGTGTTCATGGAAATAGTGTGAGTATTGGTCAAAGCCAATGGCGAAGTAGTTGTGATCGATATTGCGTACTATCAGTAATTTTTTTTCTTTGAAATACGTTAGGTTAGGCGTTGAGTGTTTTTGGATTATAAGAGTATATGCCTGTTGGGTAACTAAAAATTATGTATTTAACAGCAGTTTTTATGTAATCGTTAAATCGTTAAAAGTTTGTGTACTGAACAATTTTTGACTGTTGGTGAAAGTAAACGCTATAAAGCTCCATTGGCTTGAATTGATTGGTGATCATTGTCTCGCTCGGCCGCGCGCTCTGTGGGCGGGAAGCTGGTATCGAGTACAACGTCAGCAATATGTAATATAAAACCGAAGCCTACGGACTATGGCGCCTCTGAGTTTCTTCATTAGTACACATTAATTTTAATTGCGCTTATAGAATGCACTTATTTTTCTCAAACATATTACAATATAAGAAGTCTTTAGAAGATTTTAAGAGAAGTAGCACTTTATGTTTGAGCACTCCATAAGTGTTAGAACAGTATACAGACCGGTGAGCGGAGTGTGCGCAGCGGGCACATGCGCGACGTTCGTGGCGTGCTCCGCGTGCTCGGCGTGTTCTGCGTGCTCGGCGTGTTCCGCGTGCTCGGCGTGTTCCGCGTGCTGATCGTGCTGGGAGTGCGCGGGCGGCGGCGGGCCCGGCTCCGGCTGCAGCGCCGACGTCTGAAACATACGCGTTAACATTTAATTCCAATTAATATCACATTCTTTAAATATTCCTTTCACCATTATCATCTTTTCAGGCCACTGGACAGGATAGAACTCCCCAAGGACCTTCATGTTACATCTTCCTTTAGATATTCCATATTTTTAGGGTACTAACGGAGCGATCAACAAAAAGTTAAAATTTAGTACCTGGTGGGTTGGCGCAGAGGGCGGGTGCGGGGCGGCGGGCGCGGGGCCGAGCGAGGCGGACACCCAGCGCGCCGTCTCCAGCAGCTGCTCGTACTGCTCGCGCCGCGCCGTCACCTGCAGCCCGCCCACCACCTCCGCCGTCACCTCCCACTACCGACCAACACTATGTTACTCAGCCAATACACGACGAGTAGCATTCTACTCGCTTCAATCACAATAACATTAAACTATGCAGAATTATATTTCATCCATCATTATATAAATAATAACATCTGTTTTAGAAGTTTTATCATCCATCCATTAGCTTATAGACGACCTCTGTTGGATATGGACTTCCCCCTCTGCTCCACAACGACCGGTCCAGCGCCGCTCGCATCCAGCGATTTCCTACGGCCTTCGCGAGATCGTCGGACAGCGGTTGGTAGTTTTATCATAACCTAATATAATATTGATAAAAGGTGTTACTCGACCGCAGGTCTCGCGGGATTGATCCGACCGCCTGTCTCACTGAGTTTGAATAAAACTTATGTACAGGTCATTGTGAATATCGCTCGCCTCAGATTGTGCCCGGTGTATGGCACCAGGCTCGTCACCTGTTACATGACGATGTTTATTATCGTATCAAAGAAAAATACTCGTTATCAAATTAACAAAAGTCGTAAATCAAATGTTGCTCTGCGAGCGCTTAGTCTCGGCGCGTAAGAGGCGCACCTGCGAGCCGCCGGGAGCGGGCGCGCCGGCCGCGGTGACGTGCAGCGCGGTGTCGTGCAGCACGCGCGCGCCGCCCGACACGTCGTACGCGCGCGCCAGCGGCTCCGCGCCCAGCCGCCCCGACGACACCTTCTCGCTCACGTCCAGCTGGGGCACCACAACCACACATTGTATTATTAGACATTTACCATTTCATGTGCTCTCGACCCGAGCCGAGGCTTTGAGTATTATACTGAGAGGAGACGCCATCACATCGAGACCTTTTCCCTCTCGCTAAAATTATATTGTATGATTATCGAACGTCGAATTGATGTCTGCGTTCCGAGCGAGTGGTAGATTCACTTATTAATAAATTGACGTTTTTAAGTGTTTGTATATCAAGCCTATAAAATAAAGATATTTTTGATTTTGATTTTGATATAGAGACTCTGCTGTGCAGAATTGTACGTGTGCTTAAAGTTTGCCGTGTGCGTGCGCAGTGAGTTGCAATAGTGTCAATTTTTCTGACAGAATTTTTGACAATATAATAGCGAGTTTCTTTCGAAACGAATGGGTACAATGCTCTAAGAGCCTCGGCGGCCACGTCGCCTCAGCGCTACGCACCGTGCTGCGCGAGATGTCACGCACGCGCACGTGGTAGCGCGCGCGCGCGGGCGCGGCGGGCACGTGGCTGAGGCTCATGCGGCCGAGGTGCGGAGGCGTGTACGCACCGTGCTGAGCGAGATGTCGCGCACGCGCACGTGGTAGCGCGCGCGCGCGGGCGCGGCGGGCACGTGGCTGAGGCTCATGCGGCCGAGGTGCGGAGGCGTGTACGCACCGTGCTGAGCGAGATGTCACGCACGCGCACGTGGTAGCGCGCGCGCGCGGGCGCGGCGGGCACGTGGCTGAGGCTCATGCGGCCTAGGTGCGCCACCAGCACCTGCCCGCTGCTGGCCGCGCGCGGCACCACCACCACCGGCGACTCCAGCTCCACGCTTATTCTGCATAACAAACACAATACATCATCAAACAACCAGTAAACAAAAAAATTCTAAGCTTCGTTCGTGATAAAATACCGGTATTTATGGGAACCGGTAAAAAAAAGAATATTCAGATTGTGTAGAGCTACCGTGGACAAAACAAGGAAACTAAAGCCCATAGTAGACACAGGCTATATACCATGATAATCAGAGCTGCGAGAGTCCCATAATAATGGAAGCCTAAAAGTAGGCTACCTGTCTGCAGCCATGATTTGACATAAATCCAAAGCTTGGCATTTATTTTAATAATCGTGTACGGGCCAGTATAGATACGTAAAAGAAGAGCACCCAAGTTTAACTGTTTATTGTAGTTTAAAGTCACGTTGTACGAGCACACTCGACATAACTCAAATATCGTCGCGTTTGCGCAATTGTCGGCGGCCAATGTTACTTTATTATTTCATTAATTTGTATCTTTAGTACAATAAATACTCTACGCGGTGAAGGACACCTTTTCTTTACATTCCTATCTCGCGCTACATTTCTACATTATTTACATTTACCTAAGGTTTAAGCTACTAGCTTAAACATTCTTCGAGCCAGATCATCGACCAGTGAATTGGAATTCGTGATTTTAGATTAATCTGCAATAGCGAATCGGTTTTTTCGGCCTCCCAGAAGCGGGTCTCACCGAATAAATTGAGAAGGCGCATATATTGTAGACACTTCTTTGTCACGGAAACCAAAAAACATCATGGAAAATCTACTCAACAGGCAGCAAATTGTTGCTGAGGGCATCGAGAAGATCCTTACCAACTTTAAAAAGGACTCATCTACTCGAAAGACACCTGAGTACGGACAAATACGTTTAGAAGCACTTCAAGCTCTTTGGGACGAATACGAGGTAAACCACCAGCAACTTTCACGTTTTGAAGACCAGTCGCACGAATACTTTTTAAAGAATGCATATCGTGTTACATTAAAAAAATACGAGACGTTGAAGGCGGATCTTCAAAGGATCATTCAAGCTGAAGGGACCTCAAAACTCACTAACACTGGAGGGCTTTCAAAGGCTGACGAACTTCTTGGAGTCCAGAATACTAACTTCCGTGCTTTAGCCCGCGTGGCTCGCAACATCGACATCAACATGTTAACCGAGAGGTGGGAAATCGAGGACAGACTACAAATGCTACAAGCCCGGTGGAAGGTAATAGATGAGACACATTGGCAGATTGATAACCTTTTGATTGGTTCTAACCCAGATTATGAAGAAGAATACTCAATACATGAATCCGAGTACGAAACCATAAAGCGAGAACTGAATCGTAAGTTAAATGCCACAACGCATCAACAGCGCTCTCTGCCACCCATTGACATTCCAGTCTTTTCTGGGAACTACAATCAATGGTCGACGTTCATGGATCTCTACTGTGAAGCCATTCATAACAGCTCTCAACTCACGAAGGCCCAGAAGATGCAGCATCTTAAGGGAAAACTAAGAGGAGAAGCTGAACGCATTGTACAACATTTGAGCATCTCAACAGACAACTACGATACCTGTTGGGATATACTCCTACATAGGTACAACAACAAGCAACTTCTCTTCACTAAGCAGATGCAGATATTCATGAATCAGTCCACTATACAGCATCAAAATGCTTTTGAACTAAAACGATTCTATGACACGAGTCTGGAAACTATACATGCGATTCAAAACTTAGGAATCGACACATTATCATGGGACCCTATAGTGGTACACATTTTGGCTGGCAAACTAGACTCCGAGACCTACGCTTCCTATATGGAAACTCGAAAGGAGCCCAGAGAACTTCCATCTTTTGAAGAATTTATGGATTTCATCCAGCGGAAATTCATAGCCTTAGAACCTGTGCACAAGAAAAAACTACAACCGTCATCGACATCAAGGGTTAATCCGCCCAGCAACAATAATCCTCAAACAACAACCAAATACAAGAAACATTTTGGAAAAACATTTCATACATGGGTCGAAAGAATTTGCCCACTATGCAAGGGCGATCACTATCTTGCATATTGTATTTCATTCAAACAAATGTCACCGAACATGAAATTAAAAACCATTTCGCAATTAAACGTGTGCAAAAATTGCATGTATCCACATGTTGACAAGAAATGCACGTCGAAGAAACGTTGCCGAGCATGCGATAACTTACATCACACGTCACTACATGATCTATTACGAGAAGCCGAGATACCAAACAATACGTCATCAAATCAGCAGTCGATCCCTAACCTACCGCAACAACGTCATACTAATCATGTAGCGGGTGACTTCAACGAAGTATTGCTTGCGACAGCACTACTTAAGATCCGATCAGCTGATGGAACTTATACAACGTTAAGATGTTTGCTCGACCAAGGATCGCAAATTAACTTGATAACCGAATCAGCTGCTCAGCGACTCGGGTTACAACGTCGTAAACACAATGCGACGATATCTGGAATTGGATTCTCGGCTAATCAATGCCATGGCTCAGTACAACTTACATGTGAGGCACTACAGGGAGAATATGTTTTCAACACTGAAGCACTGGTTATGACAAAAATGCTTAGCAATCTCCCAAATAACACTTTTGAAAAGCAGCAATGGCCCCATCTAAGCAGCCTCAACTTAGCCGATCCAGATTACAACATTTCCCGTCCAATTGACCTCTTACTTGACGCTGGAATTTATGCTGACATTGTCATGGCAGGCGTTAAAAGGGGCTCCTCTGATGCACCAATCGCTCAACAAACCAAACTTGGATGGATATTACTCGGCAACGTGAAAACCTTAAACTGTCACGTCATACTTAACAACGTCGATGATATCTCAAGATTCTGGGAAATGGAGGAAATCATAGAGTCTCGCCCCGAGTCACCCGAAGGTCAATACTGTGAAAACTTATACAACAGCTCGACGCGTCGACGAGAAGATGGGCGTTACACAGTAAATCTCCCCATGAAACCTGACTTTGAGAAACACTTGGGGGCGTCAAAACCACAGGCCATAGCTCAGTTTCGGCAGCTGGAAAAGAGACTGAATAAGAACGAACACCTGGCAAAGACTTACAAGGACTTCATTGACGAATATTTAAATCTGGGTCACATGAAGGAATGCACTACTCCACGCGAGCCTAGTTGCATCCTCCCACACCACGGTGTCATCAGACCTGACTCTACCACTACCAAACTTCGCGTCGTGTTCAATGCTTCGGCCAAAACATCATCTGGACGGAGCTTAAACGAGCTTATGGAATGTGGTCCCAACATCCAACAAGACCTCCAAGCCATCATCATGCGTTGGAGATCATTCCAGTTCGTCTACACAGCCGACATTGAGAAGTTCTATAGGCAGATACTTATTCGTGAAGAAGATCAGCACTTACAGAAAATTGTCTGGCGAGAGTCTCATACAGGACCCATAAAGGAGTACCAATTGTGTACCGTTACCTACGGTACAAAGGCTGCGTCATTTTTGGCCATGCGCACTATCAAGAAACTAGCAGAAGACGATGGTCACCTCTATCCTCTGGCAGCAAACATTTTAAAACATCAGCTATACGTGGATGATTTGTTAGGCGGAAGCAACAAAATTCAAGAGGCTAAAATGGCACAAGAACAACTCATCAAAATCATGTCAGGGGGAGGGTTCAACTTACGAAAATGGGCCAGCAATAACCCCACATTGCTCGAACATTTACCCAAGAACCTAATTCATCAAAATATGTTAAACTTTAAACACGCAGAAACAAGCAAAACCCTTGGTATCAACTGGAATCCATGCACAGATCAATTTTCATATAAGTACAAAGGTCTCAATAACAAAGGTGACGTCATTACAAAGCGCATTTTGCTTTCCGACATTTCTAAATTATTTGACCCCCTGGGATGGCTATCTCCTGTAACGATGAAAGCGAAACTCATATTTCAAAATACATGGTTAAAAACTGGAGGTTGGGATGAACCCCTAAGTGACAATATAAATCAAGAATGGCACAAACTGCGAAGCGAGCTTCATCTTATTGAAACAATAACAATATCTAGATGGATAGGGAGAACGTCGCACGTAATTCAGTTGCACGGGTTCTGCGACGCATCTGAAAAGGGTTACGCATGTGCAGTTTATTGTAAATCAACCAACGAGAAGAATCAACAGATCATCAAGTTGGTAGCGGCAAAGACTAAACTGGCACCACTGAAAAAACCCATTTCATTACCTAAGCTTGAACTATGCGGCGCCCTCCTGTTATCACGCCTCATAAGAAAAACCATTGAGTCAACAAATTTACAGACATTTACAATACATGGGTGGACTGACTCGATGGTAGTTCTCGGTTGGTTACATGGAAACCCCAACCGCTGGAAACCATTTGTTTCAAACAGAGTAACCAAAATTATTGAAACAATGCCTGCCACCTGCTGGAATCACGTCAAGTCAGAGGAAAACGCAGCTGACTGCGCCAGTAGGGGTCTTACCCCATCACAACTTATATCGCATCCTCTATGGTGGGAAGGACCTGCTTGGCTCAAGGACAATAAATCATTCGACGATTGTAAAATTTACACGACAGAAGAAGAATGCAAGATAAAACAAGTCAATACAATACAAAATTCCAATACATTAATTGAAGAAATTCTACGTAATTCAAGCTGTATGACGCGTGTAACACGAATCGTATGTTGGATACTTCGATTCATAAACAACACACGGGGCACTAAACGTGCTAAGCGAACACTGTACCTCACAACTGACGAGCTTGAAAATGCCCACATTACAATAATAAGGTCAGTGCAAGAAAAATACTTCGGTGACGATATTGCGCAAGTAAGGAAATATGGTAGAATGCGAACAACAAGCAAAATTCTAAACTTGCAACCTATTCTGGACGAAAATTTTATTCTTCGAGTGGGTGGAAGATTGGAACATGCTGACTTGAAGTTTTCTCAGAAGCATCCAGTCATAGTGCCCTACCACGATAGAATAACCGAATTGTTGATTGACCAAGCCCACCGAAATACATTACACGGTGGCGCTAGACTGACGTTATCGCATCTACGCAACAAATATTGGATCATTAGTGGATTGAGAGCAGTAAAGAAGCAGCTTAGACTGTGCATAAGGTGTCATCGATTCAGCAACATTAACAACAGTCAACTAATGGCAGACTTACCACCACCACGAGTCACCCCATCAAGACCCTTCACGCATACTGGTGTTGATTTCACGGGCCACGTGGACATCAAGGCAAACAAAGGCAGAGGAATAAAAACATTCAAAGGCTACATTGCGGTATTCATATGCCTATGTACCAAAGCGATTCACTTGGAATTAGTTACAGATTTGAGCACCGATGCCTTTCTGAATGCGCTGAAACGTTTATGTGCTCGCCGTGGGACGCCGACGCACATCTATAGCGACAACGGCACTAACTTTGTCGGCGCGGCACGGGTATTAAGAAAACAACATCAACAAGCCATTGACCAGTACATTGATAGCGAAGTCTTAACTGAACTAGCAGGACAAGGAATAGAATGGCATTTCAACGCACCCTCCTGGCCCTCCGCTGGTGGTCTCTGGGAGGCTGCTGTCAAAAGCATGAAGCACCACCTCAAAAGAGTGCTCGGAGAGCAGAAACTCACATTCGAGGAGTTCTCCACACTTCTGTCACAGATTGAAGCATGTCTCAATTCAAGACCGCTGGCTTCAACAACGGAAAATGTCGAAGACCTTGGGTGTTTAACGCCTGCTCATTTCCTGGTAGGCGACTCCATTCTGGCACCACCTACCTCTGTCGAAGGTAACTCAATGAGTCTTAACAAAAGATGGCAGTTGACAGAACATATGTACAAAACATTTTGGAGAAAATGGTCGTGTGAATATATACAAACACTGCAACAAAGAAGCAAATGGAATCAACCAACTAAAAATCTTGAAGTAGATGACGTCGTCTTGGTGCGAGAGGACAACATTCCACCAGCAAGGTGGCTGTTAGGTCGAGTATTAGAAACTCATCCAGGGCCAGACGGTCGAGTTCGCGTGGTCACACTAAAAACTAAAACAAACGTAATGAAACGACCTATCACAAAACTCTCACGTCTCCCATTAGCATCAGCGAACGACGAGGAAGAAAAGCTCCAAAGCTCATCGTCGAAAACTTCAAATCGCAAGATCAACAAAACTCGGACATTGACCAGCTACTTACTCACGCTGCTCATGGTCGTTGCAGTATTTGTGGGCCCGTCAACACAAACACCAAACATACAGCAACTTACTCCGTCGAAACTTATCTACTTTGATAAGATCGCCGATATGAAAATAATTCAAGATGAGTGGAAAATGGTTGTATATTATAATACTACAACATACTGGCGAAGTCTAACCAGTATACAACGATATGTCAACTATTTCACCTCTCTCTGCAAAAATGAAACATCCTACTTAACAATATCTTCACATTTCGAACATGAATTGAACGAAATACAACACTTCAACGAGATACTCATCTCCGAACACGGATCATATCGGCCATCATCACGGACGAAAAGAGGATTAATCGACGGGATTGGTTACATTGCAAATTCACTCTTCGGCGTGCTGGACGAGCGATTCGCCGCTCAATACGAAAAAGACATCCAAACTATTCAAACAAACGAAAATCATCTATTAAACCTCTATAAAAATCATACTACAATTATTGAGAGCGAATACAACTTACTCAAGCGAAATGAGGAAATCATGAATAAGCAATTAACCATCATTGATCAACGATTAGCTGAAAATGAACAGCGCATCCGAATCCATCACGAAAACGCCATGCATACAACAGCCACGGCAATCGCCATAGACTTGATGATATCTTATATTCGGCGAGTTCAGCAGATGTTGTTAGATTTGGTGACTGACATCCGCGATGGAAAAATTGATATACATCTCATCAAGCCCGATCAATTTGAACAACAATTGAACATCATCTCTGGACAACTCCCCAGCGACTTATCAACGCCGTGCCTCAGTACACGTGATTGCATCCGCGAACTATACAAGCTATCGCGAGTGCGCGTGTACTTAACAAGCACACTACTTATGTTTGAAATTAGAATACCTCTTACAAACAACGAACAATATGAGCTAAATAAAATAATACCAATACCTCAAATCAGCGGACGAACTGCTAAAAGTATAAAACCATCATCAGAATATCTTGCAGTCAATCTAAAAAAGGACCTGATTATTCCCCTAGAAGACAAAGATATATCATCATGCATTCATTTCAATGAATATCAATTGTTATGTGGTATTAGTCAACCTATTTATAACATCAAGGTCGCTGAAACATTTTGCGAGGCACAAATTGTAAACAACGGGAGCTTATCACCTTGCCGCACAGAGGTATTGAATTGCACCGACAAGTGGGTGCGATTACACAGGCGCGGCGCGTGGTTCTTCTCGTGTTGCGAGGAATGCTCAACTCGCATTTTCTGTCCTACCGTAATGACCACACAGCATCTTCGCGCCACGGGGATAATATCTCTCGACGACGGATGTTTGTTGAAAGGGGAAAGCTTCGTCATCCATACTCGCAGCGACTACCACAGCGAATTGAAACTGAGCAGCGAAACAGTTCACTTGAAGGAGTCAAACATAAATCAATTGTTATCAAACTTAAACCACACATTTATTCCAGAGGATCACCGAGAAATTCTTCAGGGACTCAAAGCTAAAATGGACATAGTTAAAGAACAACAACAAACATTGAGTGTTCAATCATTAACACATGACACTCACGACTACATTTTATACGCAATATGCGGTATCATCATATCTGGATTAATCGCCTGGGGGACACTGCAAATAAGAAGAAGATACCTACAGCGCAGCATCGATCTTCGCATGAAACCGCAACCTGCCGGGAAAACCATGCCAATGTCACGCCAGTTGCAAACGGATGTCGACAGTGTTATAAGCGAGGTGGTCGTAACTGCTGCACGCAAATTAGATAAGGCCACGTCGCCCTAATCTTTCTTTCTTCCTTTCTTTAAATTTGGCAGCATGTACGAGCACACTCGACATAACTCAAATATCGTCGCGTTTGCGCAATTGTCGGCGGCCAATGTTACTTTATTATTTCATTAATTTGTATCTTTAGTACAATAAATACTCTACGCGGTGAAGGACACCTTTTCTTTACATTCCTATCTCGCGCTACATTTCTACATTATTTACATTTACCTAAGGTTTAAGCTACTAGCTTAAACACACGTAGTAACAAAAGTTATGTAGGTAATTCTTTGCTTGATAGCGACGTTGTCGCGGGTTATTGACGTACTAAAATAAAATTATAATTAAATTGTATATATATTTGATGCTATGACGCGCGATTGTATGCGAGTTGCTAAGTCATAAAACAATGTACGATTATGAAACCGTACAAATTGTTGGAGTCTTATGATAGCAGCAATATGAAAAAGCAACTTGTTTAAATTTAAAATAAAATAAAGTAAAACATACAATGTACGGGCAGACCGCGAACGGTTATAAGGCGCCGCGACCTGCACGTGCATGATAAGTTGATGTTAGTGGAGGCTACCCCAGAGAGTAGCCCTGGGCGGCAGCATGACGGTGTTAGAGGAGCTACCCCAGAGAGTAGCCCTGGGCGGCAGCATGACGGTGTTAGAGGAGCTACCCCAGAGAGTAGCCCTGGGCGGCAGCATGACGGTGTTAGAGGAGCTACCCCAGAGAGTAGCCCTGGGCGGCAGCATGACGGTGTTAGAGGAGCTACCCCAGAGAGTAGCCCTGGGCGGCAGCATGACGGTGTTAGAGGAGCTACCCCAGAGAGTAGCCCTGGGCGGCAGCATGACGGTGTTAGAGGAGCTACCCCAGAGAGTAGCCCTGGGCGGCAGCATGACGGTGTTAGAGGAGCTACCCCAGAGAGTAGCCCTGGGCGGCAGCATGACGGTGTTAGAGGAGCTACCCCAGAGAGTAGCCCTGGGCGGCAGCATGACGGTGTTAGAGGAGCTACCCCAGAGAGTAGCCCTCGGCGGCAGCATGACGGTGTTAGAGGAGCTACCCCAGAGAGTAGCCCTGGGCGGCAGCGGGACGCGGAAGTGAGACCCAATACGGACGGTTGAAATCTAGTTTATTATTGATAATGCTTTGGTATTTATACAATTCTATTACATGTACACTATGATAGGGTTTTGTATGACTCGTCGGTGTAAAGTGCCGACGGTGCACGATGCTGCTGTTATGATATTTAGTTTGGCCCGCTGCTGACCGCGCTGTTGCCGGAGTTTCTAACTGTTTCTGAGTGACGCGCATATATGTGACTATTCCTACCTGAGTTGTACGTGGTCGGCGGGCAGGTCGGGCGCGGCGGGCGCGTGCGCGTGCGCGGCGAACAGCGACTCGCCCCTGCGCACCATTAACACATTCATAAACATTTATTATATGAGTTGACTATGCGTGTATTTAAATAGCAATTAACTATATGCCATGGTTGTAATAAACAAGTGCGTAATTTTCTTTTTTTTTGTAAGATTCTCACTTTAAAAGGACGGCAAAGGGAACTGAGCCCATAACAGCCATGTCTTCAGTAATGTACATTGAAATGCTAGTGAAATGCATTTCATTCAATCATCTCGGGAGAGTTTGGCGTCAAGCGATCGATGACAGACACTGTGGTGTTACTTAAAAAGTCCCATCGACTCATAAACCAAATTTTATTTTTTACCTCTGTATTACACTTTATGAAAAATAGGGGACTACTCACACTTATTCAGCTCCATTCAGCGTTTGTCCATAGAAAAAGCTAGTTTTATATGGAGCTGATTCAGCTTTCCGCGTCTGTTCAGCCGCGTAAGCATCTCATACAAAATCGTTGTTTTACATAGAAAAGGGCTAAATGGAGCTGAATAAGTGTTAGTAGTTCCTAACAGGCTCGTCCCTCGTCGCGTAGGGACTCATTTATTAATTCGGGAGTTACGTATTAGGTGGACTGCTGCGTGATGGCCAGAGGAGAGCTAGTACCTGGGGTGCACGAGCTCGTGCGCCATGTCGGCGGCGGCGGCGCGGATGGAGCGCGCCAGGCCGCGCAAGTAGCGCTTGAACTGCGTGAGGCACGAGCGCAGCCCGCGCAGCAGCGCGCCCGAGTGCGTGTACCACACGCGCGCCACGCGCACGCTCACCGCCAGCGACACGCACGGCCCGCTCCCGCCCCCGCCCTCCGCGCCCGCTGGGGACACCAACCACCACGTGTACTGTACTTCATTTACGAAACCACAAGCTTTCACACGCGACTCAGAGTGCATAAACTAAAGATTTTAAACTTTCTGTTAAATAAGTTTATGCATTTAAAAGTTATAACAACGGGACTAAACGCGCGCGCGTTTGTCGTATGTAGTCCCGTTGTTATAACTTTTAAATCCATAAACTTATTTAAAAAGACAATATTTAGTAAAAAAACAAGGTCCGGTCTTGCGAATACTGCTCGCACTTATGGGATGGCTCCGCAATGTACCTGCTAGATACTTTGGACAGATTGCAGCGGCGAGATGTCCGTATAATCGGCGCTGCAGAGATCACAAACACAGAACAACGACAAATTCAGAGATAGAGGCAGAATATTTGGCATGTATCATTAGACAAGCTTTAGCAATATGTGAGTGAACTCGCACGATAAAAATTATCTCTGGATTTGTCGTTGTGAAGAAAACTGATAAAATGTTAGTATGTAAAATACAGACATCTCCAAAATCTCCATACAAAACACCAATTTCATAGGTAAGGACCGAATATACGGCAACCTCTTTGCCCGCGCTTACTAAAAGGTTTAGGGAATCACGCTTTGATCGTACATCCAGAGCATCCAGGGTTCCTTCAAAAGAGACATGAAAAGGCATCTTATGAGCCGGCAAGGTGGAGGTCGCTAGACCTGCTAGGCCTGCATCCTTTGGTGCTGCCCTAGCATCCTTCGCAAAAGGACTTATCTAGTGCTTACCATCAGGTGGTGTTAAGTCATTTGCTGGGCTGATTATAAAAAAAAATTGTAAGGATGTATGTACAATTAATATGTTAAATAACAATCATTACAAACGTCCAAACAAAGGCTTAAAAAACTGCTTCGGCAGTGAAAATGTGTGTATATTGGCAGAGAGCATAATTATCTCGCTCACCAGTTCCATCGGTGGGCAGCAGCTTCCTAGCGATGGTGAAGTGCAGCGCGCGGTCGTGGCGCGCGTCGTGCTCGTGCTGGTCGTGCTCGTGCGCGTGCGCGTGCGCGTGGTGCTGCACGCCCGCCGACAGCACGCGCGTGTGCGCGCCCGCCTCGCACAGCGACACCACGTGCACGCCGCCCAGCGACCCGCCCGCCTCCACGCTGCGCTCGTCTGCACACACACACACACACACACTCACGCACTGTGGTACGGCGCACCCACCGACACGAATCCTCCACCACGCTACATTGACAACCTAACTCTTGACGAAACTGTACAATATACTCGTGCTTACTACATTACATTAACTAGATGAAACTTCTTGAATTATTGACAAACAAACATACATATGATCGCCTCTTTCCCCGAAGGGGTAGGCCGAGGTGTTAAACACCCACATTTAACCAGATATGTTAAATCCCCATGTAACAGGTAGCGTGCCTGTTGCTAAGCACCGGGCACAATGTGAGGCAGGCGATATTCACAATGAATTGTACATAAGTTCGGACTCGTTCGGGCTCGTCTTCTTTGTTACAGTTAATAAACTTTAAGGCCCCTAGGATATCCTCACGTGCAACAAATATTTTTTATTGTTTTATACATTTATTAAGCGTTCTTGTGTGTTTTATAATAATAAATTAAGCGACTTTGACATTTTTTCATATACCTTTAAATGTTTATAAGCGTTTGGTAGGGGAAGAAATGGGTTCGTAGACAGTAATTGACATTTTGTCTCATAAATGGAGCATTACCGTCTTAATTTCCTAATACTGTTTGTATGTTTTTAATGGAACTGTAGGTCTTTTAGTTTTAACAACTCGTAAATATAAATGTATATGACTGTTTTTTGTTCTAAATAAATAATAAATAAGTTTTATTCAAACTTAAGTACAATTCATTGGATATAGGTGGATATATAGGCAATGGAATCGAACCCGCGTTTTCCGCTGCCTCTCGAACGAGTAGTGCCTCGTCTTAACTCGGCTACCGCTACTATTGACAAAACTTGGACAAAAAATGAGGGCTTTTCTGAATTCGTCGAATGTTTCGTTCGGTCTGACGTAGCTCTGTGGTCCGCGATGAGTCAAAGTGCGAGAGAAGGCTATGCTCATTTATTTCGCTTGCCCGCTGCCAATAAAGAAGTGGTATAAGAATATAAAGGACGGTACCGATGGTGGCCTGAATGCGCGCCTCGGCGAGCGTGGCGGTGGCGATCTTGCGCGCGACGAGCGCGCCCTCGAGCACGGCGGCGCGCAGCAGCAGCACGCCCAGCCGGTGGAACTCGAACGTCACCTCCGACCGCCAGCGCCGCGCGCGCTGCACCACACACTTATTAACTACCATATTCAATACACGATCATTTCTATATTTTTTCATACGATCTGATGGGATCGAAATTAATCGATAAGATCTGATGGAAATTTATATTTAACTGTCAGCAAGTTGATGAGAAATAATATTTCAAAAATTTATCTTCACAGATGTTAGTTATATGAAGAATTTACTTGTAGCATTGCATTACAAATCAGCTTGAGCTTCAACTTGAGTGGGTTTCCAGACCACCATACCTGGTCACTAATCACGAAGAACTTCTTAAACAACTATTTCAGAACTACGTAAACAGATCGACGTCTCATGTCGTGAACAACCCCACAACGACCAGTAAATATAAAGGACGAACTTCACCTCTCTTCTGGTAAGTCAGTTGGCTATTCGGAACATTCCTATGCCAGCCCTGAAATTTCGCAACCTTATACCTTGTCCGAAAGGCGCGGAGCGGGGCGCGAGCGGTTCCCCGGGCGGGAAGGGCGGCGCTGTGGGCGGGGAGGTCGGGGCTGAGAGGAGAGAGGTCGGGGCTGTGGGCAGAGAGGTCGGGGCTGTGGGCGGTCCGCCGCGCGCTGTGTGTGTACCTTGTGCGCAGGCGCGTGCGGCGCGGGGCGAGGCGCGGGCGGCTCGCCGGGCGGAGAGGGCGGCGCTGTGGGCGGGGAGGGCGGCGCCGCGGGGCCCGCCGCACGTTGCACAAACCCCAAAAGCTCTACTATTGTTTCCTGGTTCGCTGGGGACACGAATGTTTAGCGATTAGGTACTCTACCATTCCTACCTCGTCAAGAACTTACACAGTGAATACTACAAATAAAACTTTTTAATCTCGAGTTCCACAATTCTTTAGGACATGTCAAGGCGTTGGTCCCGATGAGTGGCATATACATGTCGGAGCAAAGGATGTCGGAGCTAAGTAGGTATCCGGAGTTGAGTAAAGTAAAGTCGTAGTTGCGACGTTATCCGCTGTATAGCTCTGTGTGTCGGTGAATGTGTGCCGTGTAGTTTGGATTATAGAGTGTGGTCCAAGTAATAAAGGTTGATCATAAGATATGAAGGGCAAAAAGGAACTTCCTGTGGCTGGATGCTTTATAGTTAAACGGGAATACACACTCATCATGAGAAGCGTGGGGGGGCTTTTTCTTGTTTCATTTAAATGATGTAACTGATGGTTTTATGGCATAGATTCGGACAGGTGACAAGTTGTGTTAGTAAACTGGTTTGAATGACTGTTCGAATTATAACAATCTCGGCCCCTTGATGCCGACATAAATATACCTATTGCAGTGTAAAGCAGTTTTGTTAAGAAACATACCAATAATGTCCAAGTTGTTGAACGCAATGTTAGCTATCCTGAGGTCCTCGGAGTCGCCGTCGCCCCAGACGAAGCAGAGCTCGACGGCGATGAGCGCCTCGGCGTCGACGAGGCCGGGCGCGGCCCAGGCGGGCCCGCCGGCGCCCCACTCGAACCCCTCCTCGCCCCACTCGTCCCCGGCCGGGGGCCATTCGGGACCGTTCGTGGGCCACTCGGGCCCGCCGCTGTCCGCGCTCGCGAACAACGAGCTGCAGCTGGCGCTCTCGTTCCAGTTAGGGAGAGGACTCGTGCGGTCTGCATCAGGACCGGCTACAGAAAATTCATAGCATTGGTGGAGTGATATACCACTGCTCCGACGGTATGGGCCATCGGAATAGTGCATCGGTAGAGACGCGAGGTGATGGCCATTGCATGTATCGCAGCGTGACTGAATCCGCTGCCATTGCAGACGCGACCACAATTACCCATACATACATACATTCATAGGAAATAGGAGTGACCCAACAAATTTTCGACCTATCTCATTTTTACCATATTTGAGAAGTACGCTTAGTAAAATATTTGAGAAAAAATATGCTTAATCAGCTATTAGCTCACTTTAATCTAAATAAATTATTTCACAATTCACAGTTTGGATTTACAAAAGGTAGAAACACAACAGATGCCGGCATCGCGTTAATGAAACATGTTTTAGATGCATGGGAGAGTAAAAAAGATGCTATAGGGATTTTCCCACCAAATATAACAGAACTGCTTTTTCATACATTTAAAGCTTATATTAAAAAAACTTTAATGAAAAAAGGCTATTACAAAATCCAAGAGTATCTAGAGGATAAAATGGTGTGGAAATAGTTATTTGCTGTCGTTCGTTATCATAAAGGTATGTTGTTTTGATGGATTAATAGAAATTATGTAAAACATTCAATACTGAAAATAATTATATGATTGGCTATTAAAACCAAAAGTGGCTCATGAGTTTCTTGCCGGGTTCTTCTCATGAAAAGCCTTACTCTTGGAATCCGGCCGCTTGTGTCGATTACAATAACAATGAAAGCGTCGTGGTTGTACTTGATACAAGCGCTCGCGGTAATGAACATTAATATTATGATTAATTATTATTATTTAAATTGTAAAATAATTGTTTAAAATGTAAAATGTTGACGATTTTAAGTGCTAAGTTTGGCCTATGAAATAAAGTTATTTTTGATTTTGATACATACATACAATCACGCCTATAATCCCCGAAGGGGTCGGCAGAGTCCAAGGAGCACTGTGTTCCTTAAGACCACATTTAGCCATACAAATTTGGGTTTGGTCAGATGGAAAATCGTGAAAAGTAGTAACAAGTGGCTAGCTCATCACCTATTCAATCACAGACCCAGTACCCAATACGCCCTTTGTCGCTTTCTACGACATGCTAGGCAAGAAAAGCAGTTGGCACATTCTTTTTGCGTCCCGGACCACAATTACTAAGTTGCAATAATAATGTGTGCACCGGCGCATGGTACGGTGTGTGTGTGCGTGAGTGTGCGGGTGCGTGTGCGCGCGTGTGTGCGTGTGCGCGCGTGTGTGCGTGTGCGTACCGTGCAGGCGCGCGTCGCGGGTGAGGTGCTGCAGCGCGCGGCGCAGCGCGCGGGGCGCGGGCGCGGCGCGCGGCGGACACGCGCCCGGCGACGTGGGGGACGTGGGCTCCGACCCCAGGATGCTGCCCGACGCCGTGTCCATGCTGCACAGCCGAACGACACACGCTCACAATACTCACTGACATTTTGAGACGAGACAAAAACAGAAACAAAATAGCGAGCGGTGTTGAGGAGCTCAGTGGCATAGGTTGTAGGTACAAATTGCTCATAATATTGAAAAGAAAGTAACTTCCGCCAATGTCAGCCCTCAGATGGGTGACTTCCTTCGTTAAGCTATCAGTCTCGGCTCGTAGCAGCCGTTCCTATGCACCGATCCGAATGAGTCAGGGTCCACCACATTAGTCTGGATTTGTGGATTCTGTCCCTAGCTCCTTGCATATTTTTCCACGTAGAAAGGCTTGTGTCCAGACGAATAATGGTGACAACAGTGAGCGGCCCTCAACACTCGCAATAATTTTTACAGGTGACGTGTAGTATGTCAAGTTGAAAACGTTAGGAGGTTCGTCCTGACCCGAGGTGCTTGTGGCTGGCGACGAGCAGCTCGAAGTCGGGCCCGTAGGTCTGCAGCGCGTCCACCAGCAGCAGCGAGTGCACGGACAGCGCCAGCGACAGGTCGGCGGGCCGCGCGCCCAGCGCCAGCCGCACGCCCGCCACCTGCACCTCCGCGATGCTGCGCCCCACCGCCTGCACCTGCGCACACACACACACGTTCTTATTTAAAGAGGTTTAGAAAATAATAAAAGAAGCCTAATAAAAAAAACACCACAATTATTTCGACAGTATCATTTCCAATTTTTCTGTAACGTTGTTTTTATCGAGTGTCTAGTAGTAGTGTATAAAATAAAAGATAGAAGTGAACAGTCGAAAAAAGATCACACACAAATAAAAGCGACAAGCTTAATGCTTGCCACAAGATAAAATTATTCAAGAGCACGTCGCAAGGTCTACGCGTTTACTACTCTAAATATCACAATTGCATGCATATATTGAAATCAAAAAAAGTCGAAATCACGAAATGTCTATTATTTTCGTATCAATTTGATTGATCATAAATTATACCCAAAGATTATATCGGTAACTTTTGAAAGAAAACTTTTCTTTAATATTTGAGTTTTCTTTTATTATAAATAATTTTAAAATAGAAACTCAAACAATCTTTATTTTATTATATAAAATTTTGTCATCTTATTTTTAAAATTTCTAATTATAATTTCACTTTGGTCCGAATGACGTTCAAACAAGCATTTTTTGATACCTGTAATTTCTTTATTAAAATTTGTCTTTTCCATACTTCATATTGTTTATTAATTTTCAAAGGGTAATAAGTAACTTGATATGTCGTAGACTTTACTGAAAACAGAGTGATAAAGAATCTAATTTGAAAACTGATAAACATTTCCTGACCGCGACCGTACGACTGGACGAATACCCTGCAGACATTTCTCATTGTAAAAAGGCCTTTACTCATTTCAATGTAAAAATAAATTGTAAAGAAAATATACAAAGAGGTCGTATAGCATCCATACCTCTAGTGCCATCTGCTCGATAGCAAACTGCAGCATGAAGAACGTGGCGTTGCTGGCGGCCGCCGGGTCGCCGGGCTCCGCGCCGGGCTCCGCCGCCGCCGCCGCGCCCGCCGCCTCGTGCGCCCTGACACATTACCACTCAATCTTAACTACGACACTAAACAATATTGATCCCTTAAAAGAAAGGTCTTGATAAGTGTTCTAGGCGTTAAGAGTGAATTTAGTTTGTTTGAGTAGGAGCTCAATTAAAACGCGGGTTCACAGTTCTGAGGTTTATTTGCTACTGATATTTAAAATAAGAATTTACATTCAATACACGAAGATAGTGTTGTCACTAACATACCGCCCACCAAAGGGACTGTAAGGGCCTTTAACAAATTTATAGAAAGCAAACATTTATCTTTAACATCATTAAAATAATGTAGGTACTTAGTTACACAATCCAAATCAAGACCTACATTAGGTAGATTAAGGTTAACCATACAACAAAACAAAGGTAAATTAAAGTATTAAGTTTAACAATAATATAGATATAAAGTTAATTCTCAACATCTATTGGTAAAAAACACAACTTATTAAAGGATCTTTGAACTATGTTGTTACCACTTTTGACGCTATACACCCTGGTGATACCATCTGCACCCGGATGTTTCCCAACAATGCGTCCCATCAACCATTTGCCTGGAGGCAAATTGTCTGTTTTTATAAGAACTATGTGTCCTATATCAAACTCTTTCATCTTATGGTGCCACTTTGCACGTTCTTGCATTTTTGATAAATATTCTAATTGCCACCTTCGCCAAAAGTCCGCTAGTAATTTTTGTCGGTGTTGCCATCGTGACAAATGACTTGTAGGGATGTCAGAAAGGTCAGGTGTTGGAATAGTTATTAGTGACTCTCCGATCAGGAAGTGACCAGGTGTTAGTGGTTGTATATTATCGATATCTGTATCATTTGTCAAACACAAAGGTCGAGAATTGAGGCAAGCTTCCACTTGACATAATAAAGTACTCATCTCTTCATATGTTAAATGATTTGTCAAAATTCTTTTTAAGTGATATTTCATCGACTTAACTCCTGCTTCCCATAAGCCACCCATATGTGGGCTATAGGCCGGAATGAAATGCCATTCGGTCCCATCTCTTGACAAAGTTTCTGATATTGGGCCATTGTATGATAATTTGGCTTCAGCCAAATCTGTGACTAAGGTCTTGTTGGCGCCTATAAAGTTCCGCCCTTGATCACTCCAGAGATGAGAGCATCTTCCGCGTCGGGAAACAAATCTTCTAAAGGCTGCGATAAATGCTTCCGAAGTGAGATCACCAACCAGTTCTAGGTGAATGGCTTTACTTGACATGCACACAAAGAGAGCGACGTAAGCCTTGCTGGTTCTTACTCCCCTGCCCTTGGACATCAAGATCTGGAATGGTCCCGCAAAGTCTATTCCAGCATTTAATAACGGCTTAGCAGGAGTGACTCGAGCCCGAGGTAAGTCTCCCATCAATTGTGATTTAGCAGAAGCATTGAGCTTAGCACAAATTAAACATTTTCTTATCTTGCGTTTAATTGCATTTTTTGCTTTCAGGATCCAGAATCTAGTACGTAAATAGCAGAACATCATTTCAACACCACCATGCAGTGTCTTCTGGTGTGCATCAGCGATAAGAAGACCAGAAAGATGATTTTCAGGGTCAAGTATTATTGGGTGTTTGCTATCTTCATTCAAGTCGGAATGACGAAGTCTACCGCCCACCCTGAGGATACCAACATTGTCAAGGTAGGGATTTAGTTTATTTAATTTACTTGTATTTTTAATTTTGTTTTTTATTTTCAGGTGCTGTATTTCTTCGTCAAAGCTTTCTTTCTGAACTAATTTTATGCAAGTCTTCAAAGCATTATCAATTTCGGAAGAAGTTGCAGGTAGCATTTTATTTTCTATTCTACGTCCTATCAAAAATCGCTTGCAGTATATAATTACTTTTAGAAGCTCTTGTAATGTGTCACAAATATTTAATCGGCTTGCAAAACATTTCTCACTATCTATTTTTAGATTAACTTGTATATTTTCTTTTCTTTCCAGATTTGTCATCATCGCCTGGGGTCTGCTGTATTGAATCTCACCATCCTTCAGCCATCGAGGGCCAGACCACCACAATTCATTGTCCTTTAGATCTAGGAGAGATTGTCCTCGGGAAGCAGCGTCAGCAGGGTTGTCTGGAGATTTGACGTGGTACCAATTTTGATTTCCAATACTTTCAATTACTTCAACTACTCGATTTCTAACGTATGTATTCCATCTTGCAGGATCTCCAAATAGCCAGGAAAGTACAATCGTAGAATCAGTCCAGGCGAAAATCTGATTATTTGGTATGTTCATTGAATCTCTTATTTGTTTCAGGAGACCAGCAAGTAGTACAGCTCCACTGAGCTCAAGGCGAGGTAAGGATTGTGGTTTGATTGGTGCTACCCTAGTTTTTTAGCCGCTATTATTAGTGTCTTTACGTCACCCTCAGATGTCCTAACTCTCAAATAAGCAACCGCACCGTAAGCTCTAGACGATGCGTCACAGAATCCATGGATAGAGACATTTTTAAGCGAGGTTTCAGTAGTGTGCAGCCATCTTTTTATTTCGATGTGAGGCAAGTGAAGTTGAAAGGAATTTCTTAGATTGATCCATTCTGTATATATTAGATCATCAACTTTTTCGTCCCAAGTTACTCCTTGTAACCATAATTTTTGTATAAGAAGTTTAGCAGGTAAGACGCTGAGTGCCAGCCAGCCTAGGGGGTCAAAAAGTCTCTGTAGGTCGGCTAGGATTGTCCTCTTCGTTATTGTATTTGAAGTGGTAGGTAAGTTTAAGCTATATTGAAATATATCCTTTCCCATATTCCAGTGTAGTCCCAAAGCTCGTGTTATACCGTCTAGTGTTATATCGAGTCTAACATGAGCACTCCTTTCAGAGTCATTGAATTCTTTTAGAAATCCAGCGTCATTTGAACACCACTTGGTAAGTTTAAATCCACCCCTTTGAAGTATGATGGTAATTTCTTTGGCTACTCTGATAGCATCTATGACATTGTCTTTTCCAGACATCAGATCGTCCATGAAAAAATCTTGCCTTATTATTTCTGATGCTTCGGGACAATTTTGGCCTTCGTCGTTAGCTATTTGGTGTAGAGTTCTTACTGCTAAATAAGGAGCACAAGCAGTACCAAACGTAACTCTTGTGAGGCGATAGTCTTTGATAGGCTCTTGGTTATCATTACGCCACAGTATTCTTTGTAGGTCTCTGTCTTTCTCTGCCACCATGATTTGCAGATACATTTTTTGAATGTCCGCTACGAAGCAAATCCTTTTCATTCGCCATCTCATAATAAGACTTCTCATATCTTCTTGTAACTGGGGACCAACTAGGAGCTCGTCGTTTAGCGATATATTGTTTGATCCTTTCTGTGATGCATTGAAAACTGTTCGTATCTTGCTTGTTTCCCTTTCTTCTTTTATAACAGCATGATGGGGAAGGTATACAGATGGATAAGAGACGTCTTGCTTTGGTACTTCTTCCATATAATAAGTTTGATATTCTTTCATAGCTGTGACATAGTCATTCTTAAGTTTAGGGTTTTTCTTGAATTTTTGTTCTAATTGATACAGTCGTTTAAGAGCTATGGTTCTCGTGTCTCCTTCTGTTGATAGTAGCGTGTTTGTAATTTTAGGTAAAGTCACAATGTATCGTCCTTCAGTGTTCCTTGTAGTCGTGGTCTCATAGAATTCTTCGCACTTACGTTCATCAGCAGTAGGTATTTTCTTATCATATGATTCTTGTTCCCACATTCGTTTAAGCATATTGTCTAGGTCAAGGTTATGATGCATGACAATGATTTCGTCTCTGGTCGCATCATTTTTCACATTTCCAAAGAGAATCCAACCTAGAGTAGTATTTTGTGCACACGGTGTTCCTGGTGGGCCCTTGATAACTTCACCCTTCATAATTTGGGCACACACATCAACTCCTAGCAATAAGTCCACTTTTCCTCGTTGGTTAAAACTTGGGTCTGCCAATGCAAGTCCTTGTAGGTGTGGCCAAGAGGTTGTTAAAATGTTTTGTGATGGTAAATGTGTCGTGAGTTGCGTAGACATAATATATGTTTTAATCTGTAGTTTGAAATCTGCGTCATGTCTTGATAGTAATTCAATTACCGTAGCATGTTTAACATTTGTTTTCGTGGAGCCCACTCCAGTGATGGTACCATTAACCGGTGATCTCTTTACTCGTAGCAACTGGGCAGCTCTTTCACTAAGAAACGTAGCTTGGGATCCATGATCTATCAACGCGCGAAGCACAGTTATTTGGCCCGACTCGTGTTGTCTCACAGGTACAAGTGCTGTAGCCAGTAAAGCAGTGGACGTTACGTTGGCAGCAACATGCGATGAAAGTGAAACTGGAGACTCCTCTTGCTGTATCGAGGTTAAATTATCTTCAACGTCGTTGTAGTGTACTTGAATTTTGTTGGGCTGATTTGATGACGTCATGGGTATAGATTGATGAGTGAGCGTGTGATGACGTTTGTGACATATACGGCAGGACATCTTTAGGCGGCATAGTCTAGCCGAGTGACCCGGAGCTAGACAATTAAAGCATAGGTTATGTTGTTTAATATACTCACACCTTTCTTCTGGGCTTTGCTTAATAAATTCCTCACAATGACACAACGTGTGATTCTTACTACAATTCACACAACTTCTTGGATTTTCAGAGGGTGAAGAGTTCGTAGTTGACAAGTGAACAGCATAATCTCTTCCTTTAGTTACAGGTCTTTCTCTTGATGGGGGAGTAACAAGCTCAAGTGTGCGAAACTGCGATTGTAGAAACTTACTAAGTGCTTCCCACTTAGGTAATTCTTCAGCATTATCCTTATAAGCAACTGCTTCCCAATCACGGTGCGTCTCTGGGTCTAATTTCTGTACTACTAGAAATATGATGAGTGGGTCCCATGAACCCGTTGATAAGCCAAGGCTCTTTAGTGCGTTAAGACATTCTGTTGTTGTATCTAATAATGACTTGATATTATGAGCGGACTGTAATGTTACTTTTCTTTGCGTAAATAATCGTTTCAAAATTGCATTGACAATAATTCGTTTGTTACCAAAACGCTCCTTAAGCATATTCCATGACTCATCATAGTTGGCCTCCGTAACTTGCACGTGCTTTAATAGTAACTGAGCTTCTCCCGTAAGACTACTTTTTAGGTAGTGTAATTTCTGTACTTTGCTTAATGTCCTGTTGTCGTGCACAAGTGATAAAAACAAATCTTGATAGGTAGGCCACTCATCGTAAATACCAGAAAAAGACGGAAGTTGGATTCTTGGTAACTTGACTTGTTCTTGACTATTTTCTGACTTACTTGGCGTAGGTAAATTCGTGGCGGGTAATAATTCTTCTAGGTGCGCTAGTAAACAAATGTACAATTCTTCTTGGACAAAGTAATCTTCGTTAACAAAGTATGGTATGGTTTTTCTATTTGCTTTAGGTACACATTTCACTAATTCGTCGTGTGCATTCTTAAATGTTAACCAATGATCTTGAACTAATTTAATCCGTGCTTGGATATATGTCTTTGTTAAACGTTGTTTTGGACATTTCTTTATGTTTTCTTCAGTTTTTCGTAATAATATAGTAGTGTCCTCTAATATATTCAATATTTGTTCTGTTGTCATGATTGTACTTAGCGTCGTAATTCAAAATCAACAAAACTTATTTTACTCAATTCCTGGTAATCGCTTCGTTCGCCGATTCCTGGAATTCGCTCGCCGGTGTATTGGTGCTCGGTAAGAAACGTCGTAAGTCAACAAGCGATCCGGCTCGAAGGACCAAATGTTCTAGGCGTTAAGAGTGAATTTAGTTTGTTTGAGTAGGAGCTCAATTAAAACGCGGGTTCACAGTTCTGAGGTTTATTTGCTACTGATATTTAAAATAAGAATTTACATTCAATACACGAAGATAGTGTTGTCACTAACAATAAGTATTAAATTGGTTTCGCTCGCTCTCCATGAGTGAGCTTTTCAGAAAATTTTACTTTTGACTTCAACATCAAAAAAAATTTATTAAAATTAGAAACATAAAAAAAAATTTATTTACTACCATAAACAGCACAAACCACATTAAGAGACAAAATCAAAGACTCAAAGACACTTAACGCTAAATAAATAATAATTATTGGGATCGAAAAATAAATAAGCTCTGTCTGACTGATATTAAACTGGTGATGTGTATGAGTATTTCATTTATTTATTTGTTTTTTATGCACGATGTACAAAGGCGGACTTAATGCCTTGAGGCATTCTCTACCAGTCAACCAGAAAGCGGAGTGAGAAGAGCTAAAACGACGGTACAAGAAAAGTTGAAAAACCAACAAAAAGATATAAATAACCATAATATCTATGGATATAGAATATAATATACCTACACACAATGTAATATGTTATATACAACATTAATATACATATACTACGGAAATAAAAAATACATATCAATAATAAATAATAATTCATAAATATATTATACTAAAACTTACACACAATAAATAATTCAATAAAAATAATTAAGATACAATATGTGCTTTCGATATGTCAGATAATAAGTCAGTATTTTATGTTTTCCATAAAGGGGTTAACAAATAATATTTTTCCCTCAGGTGAAATTTTGGATCTCTCATGATTCGGCCAGCTTGTGCTCGCTGAGGTGCGCCACGAGCGCGGGCAGCGAGCATGCAGCTGTGGTGTACTGACTGTTGGTCGGGCGCGTGGTGCTCGTGCGCCAGCAGCACGGCGCGCAGCGCGGCCAGCTTGTGCTCGCTGAGGTGCGCCACGAGCGCGGGCAGCGAGCATGCAGCTGTGGTGTACTGACTGTTGGTCGGGCGCGTGGTGCTCGTGCGCCAGCAGCACGGCGCGCAGCGCGGCCAGCTTGTGCTCGCTGAGGTGCGCCACGAGCGCGGGCAGCGAGCATGCAGCTGTGGTGTACTGACTGTTGGTCGGGCGCGTGGTGCTCGTGCGCCAGCAGCACGGCGCGCAGCGCGGCCAGCTTGTGCTCGCTGAGGTGCGCCACGAGCGCGGGCAGCGAGCATGCAGCTGTGGTGTACTGACTGTTGGTCGGGCGCGTGGTGCTCGTGCGCCAGCAGCACGGCGCGCAGCGCGGCCAGCTTGTGCTCGCTGAGGTGCGCCACGAGCGCGGGCAGCGAGCCGCCGACCGCCGCCGACGGGTACTGCGGGTCGCTCGTCGCCACCACACGACGGTCCGCCTGCAAAATCACACCATTTTAGTCTGTAGAGGAAAGGTGACAATTTTCCAGGACATACAACTATTCTGTGATTTATAATTGAAAATATTATGTTTGAGAATGTTTTGTGCCAAATAAATAGTATCCAAAGCTAGTAGTGTCCAATAGCTTAGTCTTATAGCTTATAGCGGCGATGGGTTCACCACCTGTCAAGCTGAGTCCAGTCACTGCTTGGTGAAGCGTGGCCCTTGGCAATGGACTGCATTTGCGGTGCTTTTGCCCAGTCTCTGACTAACCCCGAGGGGATAATAGTCGTGATAATAACGATTAAACTGAAGGTCTTTAATACCATCAAAACTCATATATAGACGGGGTTGGGCGATAATGCGATAGTAAGTAACAGCGGTAACCTGCAGCGATATGCTGAACCGGTCGAGCAGGTGCAGCGTGGAGGTGGACTTGGTGTGCGCGTACTTCCAGTTGTCGCGCGCGCGCCCCACCAGGATCTGCAGGTCGCTTAGCTCGATCTTGTAGCTGATGACAACAATTACAACATTTTCAATTATTACAAAATTGTCCAATTGACAATTAACTCAGGTTTCACCCCCGGCGCCACCCATTGCGCGCGTGAGGATTACAACCGATAACTGGGACTCCCCGTGCTGTTGTACGCACCTTTTCCAGGAACGAGTAGTGACCTCTCCACCGACGTTGCGTGCCACAGATGTGAGATGACGGACATGGCCAACACTCGTGATCCTCTCTCGCCCTGTTCGGGCCGCACCAAGGAAAGCCCGCACACGGCCAGATGGAGCCGGTGTGAGTGAGCGGCCGCCAGTCGGCCGTTACCTGTCGTAGAGGCGGCGCTGCAGGCGCGCGGCGTCGAGCGGCGGCGGCGGCGGCGGCGGCGACGCCGGCGAGCGCGGGCTGCCCGGCGGCGTCGAGCACGGCGTCGCGAACGTTTCTATTACATTCACTTATTCTATATTAGGGAGCTCGTTTGTGTAGTGGTTAGTACGCTTTGACCTTCGATTGAAAACAAAGCTGCTTTCGCCATAGACAGGCCGCGGATGGGTGACCAAATATTTGTAATCTCGGGCTCCTGCTTCGGAAGGCACATTAAGCCGTTGATCCCGATCGCTGTTGCGACCGTTTCTATCCACCAACCCGCATTGGGCCAGCGTGGTGGTGTTACGGTCCATACTCCATGAGGAAGGCCTGTGCCCAGCAGTGGGACGTATATACGCTGTGAACGATTCTATATTACACGACTACCTGGATCTCATGGCTTTTGAAACAAATATTAAATTATGATTTTGATATAACCGTTTGTTTTTTACATTTTACCAGTTGTTTACATTTTGTTTTTTCCTGATAAAATGTTTTGTTCCGTCCCGTCCCGAGAGATTAACTAAACAGCAATTAGATATTTTTAGATACACTGTCGTGTACGCTTTTATTCACGATAATCTACCACATGAGAATAAAAGAAGTGGATGATGAGTGACAGAGTAGAATGGAAAAATAATCCATGTTATGTTGACTTCACCTAGAGTGGGAAAAGGGTGAGAAAAAAATCTACCATATGCGTCTAAAATTTTGATTGAAATGGTTCCATATCAAAATAAATAATCAAAAAAGGCAGCGGTCGCCGAGTTGGAGACACTATTCGTTAGAGAAGCCACGGGACTCGCGGATTCGATCCCATTCCCTTGCCTAGCATTGTGCCCGGTGCATAGAAACAAGCTCGTCACATGGAGACTAAACATATCTGGCGAAATGTGCGTGTTGACACCTCTGCCTACCCCTTCGGGAAAAGCAAGCAGTACCGTCGTCGTCGGAGAGGTCGTGTTCCGGGTGGCGCAGGTGGCGCAGGTGGTCGTGCGGCGCGGGCGGGGGCGCGGGCGCGGGGGCGGGGGCGGGGCGCGCGTTGGCGAGGCGCAGGCGGCCGAAGTCCACCAGCAGCACGGCCGAGTCGCGCGACCACAGCCGCTCCACCACCAGGATCTGCGGCGCCCACACGTCCAGCTCCACGTGCCACGACCGCCGCTCGCCCTGCGCACCCGGGGTACACCCGATCAACTCAGGTTCACACCCAAAGTAAAAGTTGCAAATGAAGCGGACACTTAATCTAAGACAACGCATAGTCATCAGACATACATATATGATACATCATCATCATCAGGCAATATGACATGACATACATCATCATCATCAGGCCTCCCCCAAAGATTTCCACGACGCTGCTCATCCAGTGGCTATTCGCGACCGTCAACGGATCGTCCGTCAGCCTTCCGTCCGGCCAACATGCATAATTATATTAGATACTTACCTATGAAATTGGTGTTTTGTACGGAGATTTTGGGGAATTCTGCTTTTTCCATACTAACATTTTATCAGTTTTCTTCACAACGACAAATCCAAAGATAATAATATTTGACATGTATCATTAGACAAGCTTTAGTAATATGTGTAATATCACACTTCATAAAAAATATTTATCGTTTTTATGTGAATGCAAATAAAATGATGTATTCGGGACTTAAAAAGAGTTGTCTCTGTGTCCAATTTTAACACAATTAAACTTACAACAAATTATCAAAACAAATCAAAAGAGCTCAAAAATATAGTCTATTTTTAGACGAGGTAATTATTTTTTTGGAATATTCTGAATCTTAATAGTTACAGACAAAATACTAAGACAGAATAAAAACACCAATTTCATAGGTAAGGACCCAATATCTTAAAAGAAATATATGATCAAGAGTGGGGTATCGAAGGTGATGATCAGAAAGCAGATGTGGGTACCGGAGTGGCGCGCATGATGTGCGCGAAGTGTCGCTCGAGCGTGGCGCGCGTGCGCACGGGCGGCGGCCGCGGCCACGGCGCCAGCGCGAAGCGCCGCGCCCAGCGCGCCGCCGCCGCGCACCACACCACCTCCAGTGACGCCGACTTCACCCACAGCCTGCGACCACCACGCAGGTACACAACCCCTGAACACATCACAGCCCTCCCCCTAACTGTGTTACAGACACTAGATGACGGATTAATATATTTAACACATTAATACAAATAAATATCCTGAATATATATAAATAAATATAAACATCCAAGAGGAGAACGAATGCCTGAAAATTCATCATCCAAACATTTGCCCCCACCGGGGATCGAACCCAGAACCGATGTCGACGCCTTGAGACCGGCATACAGACCACTCGACCACGGATGTCGTCCATTTATTTTATTTTATTCAAATCAAATCAAATCAAATCAAAAATATCTTTATTTTATAGGCTTGATATACAAACACTTAAAAACGTCAATTTATAAATTAGTGAATCTACCACTCGCTCGGAACGCAGACATCCCCGAGAAGAGCGAGCCAGAAACTCGAGGGTTGCTCTTTTTTACAATTTTTTTACAATTCTTGTTTTTTATAAATGTTAGGCTAGTACAATCAAATGGGTGAACATAGATATTATGAACATAGATTTTTAGCATTATAATCAGGAAGAATATATGAGCACTTGAAACAATGAACGATGTTGAAATTCGCTAAGCAATTAAGATAAAAACAAATCAATTAAAAAGCGACTGGCAACATCCCACATTACGAGTCAGCACAATATGTAACAAAGACGTGTCAATCTGTCCACGCATTTTTATCGTCCAAATATTCCTGAACTGTATAGTAACCCTTTTTTATAAAATTTTGTTTGACACATAGTTTGAATTTGTGTAAAGGCAGTTCAGTTAAATTTGGTGGTATTTTATTATAAATGTGTATACATTTCCCCATAAATGACCGACTTGTCTTATGAAGTCTAAAGTTTGGAACAGCGAGTTTATTTTTATTCCTAGTGTTGACATTATGAACATCACATTGTTTTTTAAAAATGTGTAAATATTTCTGAACATATAAAATATTATCAAAAATATATTGGGATGCAACAGTTAATATGTTTATTTCTTTAAACAGATCTCTTAGTGAGTCACGTGGCTTAAGTTGGTAGACAGCACGCACAGCCCTTTTTTGCAAAATAAATATATCTTTAATATCAGCTGCTGTCCCCCACAACAGTAAACCATATGACATAATACTGTGGAAATAACTAAAGTAAACAAGTCTTGCAGTATCCACATCACATAAGGATCTGATTTTTTTTACAGCATAAGCCGCGGAGCTGAGTCTTCCAGAGAGGGAAGAAATATGAGGATACCACTGTAATCTTGAATCCAATGTAATACCCAAAAACACTGTGGAATCTACACATTCAATAATTTCATGATTTATTTTAATATGAGGGTTGACCTGTCTTACATTTGGTAAAGAGAATTTAACACATTTAGTTTTCTTTGAATTTAATAACAAATTATTATTTTCAAACCAGCCAAGTACTTTTGATATAGCATTATTTACATCGTCAAAGTCAACTTTATTTCTATTAATTTTAAAAATTAATGATGTGTCATCTGCAAATAATACCGTATCACATAAACATTTCGAGTAGTAAGGTAGGTCATTTATATAAATTAAAAAAAGTAGTGGTCCTAATATCGATCCCTGAGGAACGCCCATACGCATAGGCGCTCCGGAAGACTCAGTTCTATTTATAACAACTTTTTGTATCCTGTTACTTAAATATGATTCGATAATTTTTAATGAATTTTTAGAAATTCCATAATGCTTTAATTTGCCCAAAAGCGTTTTATGATCAACACAGTCAAACGCCTTAGACAAGTCACAAAAGATACCTAAAGCATCCTGTTGATGCTCCCAAGCGTCAAAAATGTGCTTCATAAGTGCAATTCCTGCATCTGTAGTATTTTTACCTTTAGTAAACCCGAACTGATTCTCATGAAATAATTTATTTTTAGTAAAATGAGAAAGTAATTGATTTAAAATGATTTTTTCAAAAATTTTACTAAGAGTGGGCAAAATAGAGATGGGACGGTAATTCGTGGGGTCACTATTATCTCCCGTTTTAAAAAGCGGTATTACTTTACTAAATTTCATTTTATCTGGAAAAACTCCATCATTAATACATTTATTAAAAATAAATGTCAAATGAGGAGTTACAGAATTCATTATTGATTTTAAAAAGCTAACAGACATGCCCCATAGGTCTTCAGTTTTTTTAATGTTTAAAGATTTAAAAGCTTCTAAAATTGTACTACAGTTGATCTCATGAAAATCAAAAGGGGTATAGCATTTATCAACACTTAATTCTAAAACATGTAGTGCTCGCTTAGTACTCGAATTTATTTCGTTAGTAATTTTTATGGGTACATTGCAGAAGAAAGATTCAAAAGTATTTGCAACTCCATTATCATCCTCTACAATACAGCCATTAAAATTTATTTTCAAAGATTTATCAGTATGTTTTTTATTACGTGTTTCTTGATTTATTACAGTCCAAGTAGTCTTCACTTTATTGTCAGATTTACTGATTTTGTTTTTAAGAAAATTTGCTTTCGCAATAGTACAGACTTTCTTAAAAACTTTAGAGTACCTTCTAACATAATCAATAAAAACTGGATCAGTGGAAGTCACTTTCTGAGAATATAAGTCATATAATTTCCGTCGGCTTTTATAAATTCCTGGAGTTGCCCAATCACTAAACTTCTTTTTAAGATTAATTGTAATGGTCTTTTGTGGAAAGTTTTTTTGAAATTCTTCATTTAGTTGCTGGAACATAAAATTATATGACAGGTTTGGATCATCTATTTCATTTATTTGGTGGAGTCTATTAATTACATTTGCTTCAAATTTCTTTAATCGGTTGTCAGTTATAGGCCTAAACGTAATTGTTTTTATTTGTTTAACGTTATCGTGTTCAATTGAGATTAACTGTCCACTATGATCCGAGTTTACAAAATTAACAATACCCTTTTTTATTACAAAACAGTTACAAAAAATATTATCTAAGCAAGTAGCTGTTGTGGGTGTAATTCTAGTTGGTTCTTTAAAAGTATGTTGTAGGTTATAACATTTAAACAAATTTATAAATCTATCTGTGTTTGGGCAAGATTCTAAAATATTTATATTAAAGTCACCACATACAACTACTTTCTTGTTAATTCTAGAAATTACATTTAGTAAATTTTCCATTGAAGACTCAAAAAGATCATAATTAGCAGAAGGGGGTCTGTATACACATATAATAATATGTTTTTCCAATTCCGCACATGAAATTTCAATTGTTCTCTCAATGGAGTGAGAAACAATGTCTGGTCTGTTTTTGTATTTTACACTATTTAATATCATTATTAAAGATCCACCTCTAATAGCAGATTGTCTTGTAAATGTACTAGCAATATTATAATTCTCAATACAGGCAGGTATTTCACTTTCTTTTAACCAGTGCTCTGTCAAACATAAGATATGTATATCCATACTACTCAAAAATAAACTTATTTCTAAATCTTTACCAGCTAAGCCTTGTATGTTTTGGTGAACAATATTTAATTGATTTACCTTTTTTACTATTATATTATTGCTAGAGAATTCCTCTGTTGTCTTATATTTTAATTTAAATTATTATATGTCAAATTGGATTGCTCAATAAAAGCAATGTCTGAAGTAATATGCTCAATAGGAGCAATGTCAATATGCTGTATAAGGGCATTGTCAACAAAAGTTTGCTCAATAGGAGCAGTCCGTATTGCCAAATTTTTGGCTGTAGTACATAAATATGAGCTTAGCAGTTTTGCTAATTGTTTTTTAAACTTATTTGATAGAATAATTCTATCTCTTATCAAACATATTTTGAAAAACAAACGGCTTATAATATTAGAACAGGAGTAAATAAACACTTAGCCTGAGTAGTTTTCACCGAAAAAGTAAAATTTATAAGGGTAAAACTATTGGCGAACCAAATAAATAAAAAACTATTTTAAAAATATACCCATGGATCAAATTTCAATTTTGGCAAACTAAACGTAAAAGTGCGCCTTACTTGTAGTCGGCGTTGATGCCGATTGGTTTCTTCTCGAAGGCGAGCTGGAAGAGCGGCTCGTGCGCGGGCGGCGGCGTGCGCGCGCGCGGCCCCCCCGCGCCCAGCCCCTCGCGCGTCATACCCTGAGGGGGGACCTTTAATATAGTAGGTATGTCAAAATAATTAATAATACAGCCATAGCTGCTGGTGTGTACTCATTCCTTTGACGCGGAACCGACTGAGGATTTACGAATCATACTTACTTATAATTCGGCGTTAACCGTGTGTGAGACCCTGCTATTTCGACCCGGGATCTGCCGAAGTCAGAGTCATTCTTAAGGCTTCCTAACCTAGTCAAACGCTATAAGTTGAGGCGCGCCAATGGGTGATTTTTCGAGCCGGCTGGCGTGTATCCTAAAGCACTAGCAGCGCCTCCACGCGCGTGTACCTGCGGCGCCACGAGCACGGGGAACAGCGTGCCGGGCGTGATGCGCTCGCGCAGGCACACGGCGCCCAGCGACAGCTGCAGCGCGTGCGCGTGCGCGCGCGGCCGCGCCTCCACGCGCGTGTACCTGCGGCGCCACGAGCACGGGGAACAGCGTGCCGGGCGTGATGCGCTCGCGCAGGCACACGGCGCCCAGCGACAGCTGCAGCGCGTGCGCGTGCGCGCGCGGCCGCGCCTCCACGCGCGTGTACCTGCGGCGCCACGAGCACGGGGAACAGCGTGCCGGGCGTGATGCGCTCGCGCAGGCACACGGCGCCCAGCGACAGCTGCAGCGCGTGCGCGTGCGCGCGCGGCCGCGCCTCCACGCGCGTGTACCTGCGGCGCCACGAGCACGGGGAACAGCGTGCCGGGCGTGATGCGCTCGCGCAGGCACACGGCGCCCAGCGACAGCTGCAGCGCGTGCGCGTGCGCGCGCGGCCGCGCCTCCACGCGCGTGTACCTGCGGCGCCACGAGCACGGGGAACAGCGTGCCGGGCGTGATGCGCTCGCGCAGGCACACGGCGCCCAGCGACAGCTGCAGCGCGTGCGCGTGCGCGCGCGGCCGCGCCTCCACGCGCGTGTACCTGCGGCGCCACGAGCACGGGGAACAGCGTGCCGGGCGTGATGCGCTCGCGCAGGCACACGGCGCCCAGCGACAGCTGCAGCGCGTGCGCGTGCGCGCGCGGCCGCGCCTCCACGCGCGTGTACCTGCGGCGCCACGAGCACGGGGAACAGCGTGCCGGGCGTGATGCGCTCGCGCAGGCACACGGCGCCCAGCGACAGCTGCAGCGCGTGCGCGTGCGCGCGCGGCCGCGCCTCCACGCGAGTGTACCTGCGGCGCCACGAGCACGGGGAACAGCGTGCCGGGCGTGATGCGCTCGCGCAGGCACACGGCGCCCAGCGACAGCTGCAGCGCGTGCGCGTGCGCGCGCGGCCGCGCCTCCACGCCCGCGCGCACGCTCCAGAACTGCAACTCCACGCCCGGCCCACGCTTATCACTCGGCCTGCGATAAACAGGTTATTTTCTATTTAACAACGGCCAACGCGAAGTTTAATTTATTATTTAAAATGTTAAGAAGTGAATTTTAAATGTGGTTAAATTTCTGAATATAGAAACACCGCAAATAATATATGTTATGGTTCATAAAATCTATGAAAACGAACCAAGAACATCGTAAACCTTTATGATAATAATTTCTTGAAATTAAATTAACTTTGGTGAAGGTAGAGTTTAGATGCAAAGGTACCTTTTGTGAAATAAAAACCACCATCAGTCATGAAAAACTGCCTCAGATAAATATCAACTTTAAGTTAACATTAATTAGAACTCAATGCATTCGTATCATTTTTCTTTAGGCTATCAATGGACTTTTGAATGTGACTGTACTTACAACACATTGGGATCAGGTTCGTCTTCAGTGCATAAATCGAGGCTGCCTTTCGTCAGCTCAAATTCCAATTTGAGGAATACTGAGTCTCTTTTGAGGATGGTGTTGTTCTCTATGGAGTCGGCGAGCACGTCGAGAATCTCTTCTTCTAGGTGCGGGGCGGGCTCTGCGGCGGGGGCGGGCGCGGGGGCGGGCGCGGAGGCTGGCGCGGAGGCGGGGGCGGAGGCGGGCGCGGGCGCGCGGTACCAGCCCCACCACTGCGGGAACCAGTGCACCAGCATGCTGCGCCCCGACCCGCCCGGCTTGTCCGGCGTTGACGCCGGACTCGACTTTGGCACTTTTCTCATCGCCACCTGGACACATTTTTGTTGACCTTTATCATATCCAAAACATCCAAAATAACAAATGCGCTATATCTTAATTTTTTTTTAGTCCTGCCCAGTTCCCATTTTAATTTGGGGTTGGCGCAACATGTCTTCTTCTTTCACTCTTTTCTATTACTGGCCAACTCACTCACTTTCTGTCCCCACACGCCATCCACTTTCAAATCCATAACTTTTCTGGTGACATGATCATTCTCTCTCCTAATTACATGTCCATACCAAGAAAGTCGCTTTTCTCTCAGTTTATCAGCAATTGGGGCAACTTTCAGACTAACATCTTACCGTATTATTATACTTACGCCTTTTTCCCACAGGGGTAGGCAGAGATTATATCCTTCCACTTGTTACGATCCCTGCATATTTCTTTCGCACAACTCACATTACAGTCCTGATACATTTCGGGTACTTTTGACCTGGCTCTTCTCAAGAACGTCTTTAATTTGGTCGAGGAACGTTCGCCTAGGTCTGTCTCGTTCCGTATCTCCACTCACACCCGATTCATATATCAATCTTTAGTCAATCTTCAGGGAAGCAGGCGTGATAATATGTTACATATCGTGATAATAGGAACTCGGTAGGGCAGTAGCAGTAGTAGTGAGGAGCTCGGTGCCGTAGTGTTTAGTATGCTTTGGCTTTCGATTGAAAACAGAGCTACTTCTTCGCCACGGTCAGGCCGTGGATGGGCGACCAAAACTTTATCTCGAGCTCCTCGGTGCTTCGGAACGTTAAGCCGTTGGTCACGAAGATGCATTGGGTCAACGTGTTGGTGTTACGTCCCATACTCCTCATGTGTTTCTCCACGAGGAAGGCCTGTGCCAGCAGTGGGACGTATATAGACTGAGGACAATCGAAAACCAGGGCAGTAGTAGTAGTCGGCTGCGGGCCCGACCAGCGAGAGCAGGCCAGTGCCCTGGCGTGTGCATGGGTGTGTGTGCGTGTGTGAGTGTGTACCTCCCTGAGCGCGCGCAGCACGCGCAGGTCGGTGCGCCACTCGTAGGCGTCCTTCTCGCGCTTGCGGTCGGGCGGCAGCGCGGCGGCGGGCGCGGCCAGCAGCCCCAGGCACGTGGCCACGTACTGCCGCGCCGCGCGCGCCTGCTCCATGCTCCCCGCCCACGTGGCGCGCGCCGACGACCCTGCCGCCACACACAGTACTACTATACTACTCTACTCAACGCCATATAACCGACACTACATGTATGCTCATCGTACACCTCTTCCAGGGCTATCCACGACGATCAGTCCAGCACTGTCCCAACGGTAATTCTGTGAGCGGTGTGTCCAACCCACTGACACGTCGTGGTGTACGATTTACCGCACACGAAACATTTAATTTTGAGCTCATGGGTCATACGATGGTTTAAATGAAACGATGGATCATTCGACACATCGTATGAGGGATGGGTGGAATGGGTCGAGCAGTGTGAATTCAGACAGCGATCACCTCATTCATGTAATTTGTGAATTATTATCGAAAGTTGAGTTTTTAATAATGAAATCTTAAAAATGTATGGTGTTTCCAGCCAAATAAGCTTTGTTTGCATCAGTAGTCGTATAAAAGTGTAGGTACGCACAGTTCTTTTCGGGCATGTGACAGTCGAGCGCGTACAGCCACCAGAGGCGCGCGTGCCCGCACACGGGCGCGGCGGGGCGGCGCGCGCGCCACGTGCGCACGCGCGCCAGACGCGCCAGCCCCTCCGCGCACGCCACCGCTGCGCTGTACTGCCACTGAACACATACACCCTCACTTAATATCGTATACACCTTATTTAATATTTAATGTATGCGTGTGTATGAGTATCGTGTGTATGTATGAGGCGAGGCGCGGCGCGCGCGCCCACTGGCCGGCGCCACCAGCAGCCGGTGTGTGTGTGTGTGTGTGTGTAGTAGCAAGCACTCACGTCGGTGAGGCTGAGTGTGACGGCGTCGAGCGCGAGGCGCGCGGCGAGGCGCGGCGTGCGCGCGCGCAGCGGGCGGGCGCAGCGCTCGCGGCGCACGCGCGCGCGCCCGCTGGCCGGCGCCACCAGCAGCCGGTGCGGCGCCGCCCACGTGCACGACATGCGCTCCTGCACAACGCATCATACATTATACGACACTCCACCGAGATACAATTTACAACTACGACTCTGTACCCCCCCAGCATCAGTCCAGATTCAGACAGTCCAGATTTGTAGCTCGACCTGACCCATGAGTCCCGTTTACAGTCGATGACATAATGATACGAGTGAGACTGACCGCGAGCTCCGTGACCGAAAGGCCGGCGTACGTGCCGGCGGGCGCGGCCACGGGGTCCCAGTAGACGGCGAGGTTCTGCAGCTCGAGCAGCTTGAAGGAGCAGCCGTCGGAGTCGGCCAGCAGCGTGAAGCCGCGGCGGCCGTCGGCGTCGCACGAGTCGGCCGTCAGCGCCTCGACCGCCAGCCCGCACGCGAACGCGCGCGGCGCGCACGTCAGCGCGTCCTCGTACCGGATGTGCACGTCGTACAGCTTTAGCTGACAAAACCACCACACGATCATTGGAGACGTACAAACGTCAAAATAATAAATATCCTCAGACATTCACACCTATCACTAGACCCATTTTAAGCAACTAGTGCTGCTTGTGTTACGGATACTAGATGACGGATAAATATATACGTATAATAGATAAATATTCAGAATATATATAACACATATATAAACATTCAATCATGGAGAACAAATGCCAGTATTCATCACACAAACATCTGCCCCACCGGGGATCGAACGTAGAATAACCTCTCAAGATGGCGACGCTTTGAGCCGGCTTACAAATGTAGGTGTGCTATATAAGCTGCGTATCTTATGTTTCCTTTTCAGTTCCGACTACTGAATTATAAATAATGTTTCATGAAGTGGTGATAAGATACTGTTATTCTGAAATACGAAGAGCTACGACAACGCTTTCTATAAATAAATCTTACCACTTTAGTTGTTAGTTGTAAGTTTGACTTAGGTATTTAAGTTGTTGAATATTGTCGTTGTATAATTACTGCATAATATACGTACCTGTAAGTTCTCGACGATGTTGGCCATGAGGCCGGTGCCGTAGCTGAGCCAGGAGGAGTAGGAGGTGGCGTAGTAGCCGGCGTCGTCGGCCTCGTGCTCCGCGCGCCATTGCGCCTCCAGCGCGTCCAGCAACGCGATCTTTCGTTCATGAGCTATGTTCGCCTCCACCTCACTATCCCACTAATGAAAAAAAATTAAAATTTCACTAATGAAAACACTATCAGGTACATATGTGTTCGCGAGGTCTAAGGTGAGCTTTCCATTTCTGTGAGTGCGGAGGCGGAGCGGCGGAGTTGTGTAACCAGAAGGACGGTCGCGCCTCAGGCCGGTTGCTAATCCACACCTCTGGCCGATTGTCTCACTTACACCATCGCAAAGCTCAGCTAAGACCTCGCGGATTGTAGAATTAGACAAAATATGATGATGAATAGTATGCCAAAAAAGATATTTGCTAACTGACAATTTGCAATAATTAGATTTCTAACAAATTTTTTGTCAAATGAAAATTTGGTAAAATATGTGTTTATTTGCCAAACAACGAGGTAATAAATCAGGTTGCAATCACGAATGGCACGACGCATTTTAAGTTGTTGGGACACAATGTCTACTGTAATATCGGTTGCGGGTAATTTTTGATTTTTTAAAAGCCAGCAAAGTATTTTTTGGCGGGGCGTGAATTGCTTTTTTTTTTGTAAAATTCTCCCATATAGGAATGGCAAAGGGAACTAAGCCCAAAGGGGACCAAGCCCAACGATGTCTACGTTTTTTTACGTCTTCAGTGTTTATATTGAAATGCAAGTGTGACATTTCATGGCGTCTTGGGAGAGTTTGGCGCCGAAAGATTAATGGTAGACCCTGTGATGCTACTTCAATGAGGTGGATTACCACGATAAAAAACTCAACATTTTTCACACTATTTGATGCATATTTCAATGATCCTCTAAATTACACATCATCAAAGACACTTGTTACACAAAACTAGACTGATTTTACGCAACAAGTTCAATTCTACAACAATATTACATACATTCTCTGAAATAAAAATCATGTCTGCCATAGTTAGACGGCGCCAAAATTTATTTTATAATTTTACGAGTAATAGTGAAAGGAGGGTGAAATGAAGTATGTACCAAACTAACCAATTTGATAATTTAATTAGCTTGTGTCCACCTTGTGTAAAAAAAAATATATAAGGTGCCAATAGAAAACCAGCGTCAGAACTCAAAAACCTGACATCATGCTGAATTGGCTACCTGTTTTGGCACAGCCGTGAGACAGTTTCAAATAGATAGGTACTAAGTATTCCTGTATTTTTCTTTGTTTGTGTGTAATATAGCTATGGATATATTCTTTATGTCCATATAATGTCTTGTGTCTGTGTCGGAATAAATGTTTTTCTATCTTTTTTTTCTTTCACCTATACATATACATATATATATGTTTGTTAAAATTTTATTTTTTAGCTGATAATGCATGTTGTGTTTGTCTGTAATTGTTTTTACACTTTATGAAAGAAAATATAGTGTAAGAAAGAGACAAAACCATCACTGACATTTCTTCTCTGTGATTGTCAAAATAATAAAAAAACTTATTTATATTTTGAAATAAGAATCTATTTTATATTAAATTCCATACTTTTTGATACTTTGGGTGCTCCAGCATTTATTTATCCAGGCAGTGGATGTACATACCAAACACTAAGCAGTGTCAACTGCTAAATACACACTTTCATTGACTGTACTATAATTTATACAAAAAATGTCCCAAGATGTGGTATGGAAGAATAAGAAGAGATTTCTAATTAGTAATAACCCCTTTTTAAGTATTTGTCCTTTTTATTTTGAATATTATTATTGTAAAAGACAATTAAAATACTGTCAAAGTAGACATAATGTTTGGAGCTCCAAAGAAGATCACAATATAGTCATTATAATTTACATTTATACAATTAGTATCATCATCATCAGCCTATATTTGTATAATTCGTTAGAATAGGTCAATTATATATCAATACATGTATACATATTATTACAGAGTAATATTAAAAATAAATCATCTAACTATGTCTAATGATATATTAGGAAGAAAAGAAAAATCTATTTCCAAGTTTGAATATCACTCAGTGCCTTAAAAATAAACATGGATAATAATATTATTACAAACTTTTGTAAATAACGTAAGGAAGCATAGGTTACTAACACAAAACAATTCTGTAATATCTTGCTGTGCTTGGAAAACTTTGTATTTAAAAGTAATATCATTCTATTGTTTTACAAACCTCATCCAAATTGACAGGTGTTATCACAACATAAAGCTTTTCTATTGATATGAGCCATGGTGCGGAGCGAATCTGACGGACTGGAACTTGCAGTTGCACCTTGCCTATAAAACCAGCTTTCACCTCTACAGGCAGACCTAAGTGCCTCAGGGCATCTTTTTTTAATGGTAGATTCTCTAATTCCACTTTGCCTGAAAAATCAAATAACAATAAAGTTAATAATATTTTTTTACAAAACAAACATGATTATGACATAATTGTTACTATGTAACATTACATAGTTGTCATTCTTTAATTGGTATGATTGATCAAACTACACTGAACAGTGAAGAGTAACAAACAATAATACAATTTTAACCTGTACACTAGCACTTTGTTTTGATAGAATATTCCTGAAGGCTTACCAGAAAGCAGAGCCACACTCAGCTGATCTGTATTTAAGTTTTCCACATATTTTCCCAAATAGTTGTTCAAAACCCACGCCACAAGACCTTCCAACATCGTGCATGATGGTTTTAACTAACTTGTGCTCTGATAGGAAATCCTGAATAGAAATATGATAAAAAGTTTCAAAATATACATTTTTGCAAGATTTTTATGAGAGAATTAAAATAATGATAAACAAAATTTTAAAAAAGAAACTTTAAACAAATACATTGTCAAAAAGATATATGCTAATTTACTTACTAATTCACTTTTTCAAATAATTATAATAAATTTTGCGAAAAACTAACAATACACCGACCAATAGGACAAATTCGCAAATTGAATGACATATGACATTGACAATGACATCCTAGGAAATTTTTTGTGTTATAAAATTCTCTCCTGTAGGGAAGGCAAAGGGAACAAAGCTATGCACTTCATTAAGTACTGAAGATTGAGGATCCGTAACGTTTTTAACTGAAAATGCTGAATATAGAACTAAAAAATCCAGTATAAAAATTATTGATCTACGACCAAAATTTACGAAGTTATGGCCAAATTACTAGGGAATTCACCGTGGGGACCTACACGATAGCTATGACGTCACGGGGCCGGAAAAAACGAGTGAACTGAGCCGACATTATACGACGGAGCGAAGCGTCGCGGGCTGGCCGTTGTATTTGTAAATTTATTTAAATGAAGAGTTTTTAGACATTAATTTCTGATTCTTAAGTAGGTACAGAATATAACACGTAGTCAAAAAATATGAGTAATAATAAAGTAGAAGCTGGTTTTGTGCAAGCTCAATCAGAAAAGCCAAAAGTGGATTCTTTCATGGTTAAGTAATCATTCTAAGTTTAACAGCGCTGAAATCCGAGGTTGGAAACAACAGAGGTATGTGTTCAGATTTGGTGGTCAGATTTGGATCATTCAAAAAGGTATATCATTTTTTTTACGAAACGAATAATGTGGATATTAATTTTATTGAATTTGTGAAAACATTACTGATCCTCATTCCTATTGACGCTGCGAAGGTCTTCAGGTAGGGTGCGCATGTACAGCTTATCTGGCGAGTATAAATGCTGCAGGTTTGACCGTTCGGTACCGTTACATTAGAAAATTGAGTGAGTGAGTGACGACACCCGGCATTTATAAAAGTAGAAATAAAAAGTAGTAAAAAGTAGAAACTTTATGACTTATATGATCTTAAATCAAACACTAATGATCCGAAATGCCTTGAGTATGTTAAAAATTATTCAAAAATATTTAAAAAGGTCTGTAATACTGCAAAATGTATTTTCTTGCGTATTAAAATTAATAATTCTAAAAGTGAAATAAAAGCAACTTGGAATATAATTAATAAAGAGACTTGTAGTTCTGTTTAAAATTCAATGATTGTATTGCTACCACAAATAAAGATGTAGCCGACGTGTTTGAATCTTTCTTTTCTAATATAGCAGTCACAACCACAAAACTCTTAAATTCTAGTACTGATCATGCTTAATCATTACTTGAGTCAAGTATTAAAATATGTGAAAATACTTTTAACTTTAATTATGTAACTCCACTTGATATTTTCAAAACCTTATAAAAAACATAATATTAAAAAAACAAAAGATCTATGGGATATATCAACAGACCTTTAAAAATAATAATAAATGAAATATCACCTCATTTAGCATATATATTCAATAAATGTATTGATGAAGGGCAGTTCCCTGATTTGATGAAACATAGTAAAATCATTCCACTATTTAAAGCAGGCGATATGAGTGATCCATCAAACTTCCGACCAATTTCTATTCTACCTGCACTTAGTAAAATCTTTGAAAAAATTATATTTAATCAGTTGCTATAACATTTTAACGTAAGCAAATTATTACATGAAAAGCAATTTGGTTTCACTAAAAATAGATGTACTACGGATGCGGGCGTTGCACTCATCAAACATATATTTGACGCATGGGAGAACAAGCAAGATGCAATAGGTATTTTCTGTGATCTTTCAAAAGCGTTTGATTGTGTGGATCACCAAATTTTGTTAGTAAAATTGAAACATTATGGAGCTTCGGAAACTGCTATACGCCTTATACAATCATATCTTACGGATCGAATACAAAAAGTTAACATAAATGGTACTAATTCTTGAGGCGCGCCTCTGCATATGGGAGTGCCTCAGGGCTCTATATTGGGCCCCTTATTGTTCTTAATATATATTAATGACTTGCCTTACTTTGCTAAAGACCTTTGTGAGATAATTTTGTTTGCTGATGACACTTCTTTGATTATCAAAACTGACAGACGCAATAACGTATCTGACGAAGTAAACAATGCTCTCTCGCAAGTCTTGCATTGGTTCAATATTAATAACCTTGCACTTAATTCTAAGAAAACAAAATGTGTTAAATTTTGTATGCCTAACGTAAAGCAGATCGATACTCAAATTTGTATAAAGGAGGAACGGATAGAAATAATTAAGTCTACCACTTTTCTTGGAATTACTGTGGACTCTTAAACTGCAATGGGGTCCACATATTACGGCTCTAGCAGGAAGACTAAGTTCAGCTGCGCATGCAGTTAAAAAAATAAGGCAGCTCACTGATGTTGAAACGGCGAGATTAGTTTATTTTAGCAATTTTCACAGCGTAATGTCGTATGGTCTACTGTTGTGGGGCTCCGCTGCTGACATTCAGACTATGTCTGTACTTCAAAAGAGAGCCATTCGTGCCATATACAACCTTAGACCACGTGACTCGCTCAAGGAATTATTTAAGGAAATTGATATATTAACTGTGTCGTCTCAATACATCTTTGATTGTATTATGTATGTACGTAAACATTATGATACTTTCCTTAAAAATTCTGACTGCCATAGCCTCAACACCAGAAATAAGTATAAGCTCGCCGTTCCAAGCCTCAGACTTCACAAGACTGTTAAATGTTTTATAGGAATCGGCATAAGAATGTATAATAGGCTGCCACAAAGTTCTATTGACTTGCCCGTGCATAAATTTAAATCAACTGTAAAAAGCTGTTTGATGAAAAAGGGGTATTATAAGATTATTTTACAGATAAAAATTCGTGGCTACTATAATTTGCTCCTCTGCACATACTTATTTTACAATATTTAAAATGTTCTAAATTCCTTTTGTTATTATGGAAGGCTAACTGTTGAGTTTCTTGCGGCACTTCTTCTCAACAGGCCATTCACGTCGAAGTGCTAGTAGGAAAAAAAAATATTGACGTGCAAAAGTATTTCATGTAAATCTAATTGCAGAATAAATGTTTTCATTTCATTTCATTTCATTCCATTCCATTTCATTCCATTTCATTCCATTCCATTCTATTCCATTCCATTCCATTCCATTCCATTTCATTTCATTTAAAACAAAGGTTCCGCAGCGAATACTTATTACTGTTAATGCAGAAGTGTTCGAAGGAGTCTGTTGGTGTTAACATCGGTGATGTGGTTTTGATAGGATCTGACGACATAAAACTAGTCAATTGGTCTTTGGGGCTTGTGCTTGATGTCTTACCAGGTATAGATAACGCTATAAGAGTGGCACGCGTAAAAACGGCTCACGGGATTAGATTAAGGCTCAGAGTAAACAGAACTGGAGTAGCCATTAGTCAATTTCTCAAACATTTTTTTCTGCCATTTCTTGCGGGGGGTGAGGTTACCACTACACTCAAAGCCAGCCGTTTCTACTAATGCACACATGCATAATTCGACACACAAATTTAAATTTCACGCACACACACGCTTAAAATAGTCACGTGGGGTGTGCTTTTTGACAACGTCACAGCCGCACTCCCCGCGAGACTAGCGTTCGAAATTTGAAATCGTAGAATTCTAAAACATGAAATAATGAAGTAAATAATCATGAAATCTTAAAAATTATAATTACAAATAAAAGGTGACACCATCTTTTAGCATACTCGATGTTTTCTATTTATTTTTACAACAAAAAACAGCACAGGCAGGCATTTTTGCGGGAGCTCTGTTCGCCGCAACGTTTACAATGTTATGGCTGTCAAAATGGCGGCTCAACTAGTTTTATTAAACGTGCAAGCATCCGATGCTTGTGCATTTGGCAGAGAGGAATGTTAGACAAAGGCTACTCCAGTTCTGTTTACTCTGAGGATTAAGGGCTCTTCAACGCTTATTTCCTTTAGAGGTAAGTCTGGCAACACCTAAGGCATCAACATCCACTCAACATCAATCAAATGCGAATGGAGCTCCTAATTTTTAAGTCGGTTCCTGTCCGTATAAAACGACGCGTTCTGGCCGTTAGTGCCTGCTAGGTTTGATTGGTAGGTAAGACTTTGAAGCTGCGCTCGGCCGCGAGTGTGTTGTGAACTCTATAAAGCATTTCATTTGATTTACCCCCGAATACAGAAACGCTACTCAAATTTTGAGGACTGCTTATAAAGTTAAGTGGACACTACCTATCAGAATTTGTATGGAAAAACGTCAGTTTTGACAATACTTAAATGTTAAGTAGGAGTCAAACTTTGGGTAGCGTTTCTGTATTCGGGGGTTTGTATTTTTGAATTGTTGACAACTGACGTCTGTAATTTTTTATATATTTCGTTTGTCTTGTCAATCTTACCGTGAGGAATTAAGGTCACATTTTTTCCTTATCTTCAAGTCTTAATCAAGAATTTTGTACTGTATGATGGATGCCAAACTCCCATACAATAGCATGAGGCAATGTTCTGTCTCGATCAGTAGGTGTTCCCTCTCATTCTATTACTATTTATGAATGAAGGCTTTACGTGAGATATCCTGTTCCTCTCTTTCTTATTCCAATTTTCAATATCGTCCGCGCGCCCCTCAGAGTAAACAGAACTGGAGTAGCCATTAGTCAATTTCTCAAACATTTTTTTCTGCCATTTCTTGCGGGGGGTGAGGTTACCACTACACTCAAAGCCAGCCGTTCTTACAAATGCACACATGCATAATTCGACACACAAATTTAAATTTCACGCACACACACGCTTAAAATAGTCACGTGGGGTGTGCGTTTTGACAACGTCACAGCCGCACTAACCACGAGACTAGCGTTCGAAATTTAAAATCGTAGAATTCTAAAACATGAAATAATTAAGTAAATAATCATGAAATCTTAAAAATTATAATTACATATAAAAGGTGACACCATCTTTTAGCATACTCGATGTTTTCTATTTATTTTTACAACAAAAAACAGCACAGACAGACATTTTTGCGGGAGCTCTGTTCGCCGCAACGTATACAATGTTATGGCTGTCAAAATGGCGGCTCAACTAGTTTTATTAAACGTGCAAGCATCCGATGCTTGTGCATTTGGCAGAGGGGAATGTTAGACAAAGGCTACTCCAGTTCTGTTTACTCTGAGGCGCGCCCTTATCGGACCCTTGCATCGGCGGCGCACGCATGCGCAGTAGCGCGGACCGTGCGACGACCACCGAGGAAAACCGATCGTGGACGAGAGGCAGCGCGCCAAGTTAAGAGATGTAAACACGAAGTGCACGAAAACACTTGCTCTTTAATTTATTAGTTAATTTAAGTTTCTTTTGAATATCTTCATGCAATTTATGTTCGGTGCTTATGTTGAGAAGTCTTATATTATCCTTCATTGATTTTGTGTGGCAAAATGTATCGCTCTTAAATAACTGTGTGCATACAAGGAAGTAAAAAGTGTGAGTAAAACTTTATTGTTTTATTTGGGTGTCATACACCCAGTTGCAGAAACGAACTTTAAAATTTAATGTCGGCATTATCCCTAATGCTCCATTAAATTTATTGATTGAAGTGTCAAAAGAACACCTTAGCGTAGTTTTTACGTTGCACAAAACGACATTTGCACCCTATCAATGCTAAAGAGACATTAGCTAGAACTATTTTGTGTTCCAATTTTAAATTTAATGAACTTTAAAGTTTTAATGTCTCATTACTAAATGTCGTCTTTAAAAAATCTTTGTGCAACTGAGCGATAATCATTTCAACCCCAAACACTTATTACACAAAACTACACTGATTTTACGCAACAAGATCTACTCCAAAACAATATTACAATCACTGAAATATAAATCACGTCTCCACAAAATTCCACAACATGAGACAAAATGCGAACAATTTTTTTAATGACTTTGGTGGCTTCGCACCACGCGCTTTTTATAAAGTCTTAAAGTCAACACTTAAAAACAAAAAATCCAGCAATATTAATCCATATCCAAAGCCTCGAAGGGACTGAATATGCTTATTCGCCATAGCCATAAATTTGCATGCTGTTTGTGACGGCAGAAACATGTAAGAACGTTGTAATAGTTATAAGACCTGCATTTACTTTGTGCATACTCATGTTTGTTGCAAATAAAGTCTATTCTATTCTATTCTAACCCGACTTTACTGATTTATTATTACACCATGGCTGAATATGCTGTGTCCATTTTGTTTTTTTTAAGACCAAATAAAAACTATTATCAAATGTTACCAGTTTTAAGTGGCTTTGCGCTAAATCAGGGTAAAAATATTGTGAAACAAGTTTAGAAGTCTCTTTTATAATTATAAAAAACAATTGTGATCATTTTTTATTTTTATTTTATTCAGTTGTTTTAAATAGAAGCAATCAATTTAATAGTCTGTCAATATAGATTGTGATTAAGCTAAACATTTAATCCCACATGGGGAAATTTTATTTCAAACCATGTACCTTGGAGTTCTACTGTCAGAAGTAATTAATTGCCAAAATAATAGTGAAATAATTTTTGTTCGAGCGAGACTTCGAGTGTTTTCAAACGAATTAGTTTAAAATGCCGTCAACGCGGATTATTAAAAGATTATGTAAGGTTCCTCTCAATATCAGTAGTGTACATTGTCACAGAAATGTTTCCTTGTTACAAGTTCGACAAAGTGCCACAAAAAGTTTTAATTGTAGTAAATTTACTCCTTTAATCGCGAACGCAAGGACTCTAGGGCTAGGACCAACTTCAAAGGATTTTGAGGAGCCAGCGCAGCTAACTGGACCAATAACAAGGGCACATGCTACCGAACTTGTTCTGCACATGAATGATGAGGAAAGAAAATTATTGCACACTGCGTTAAAAGAATATGAATCAAATAGAATCAAAGAGGAGTTCGAAGGCAAGTATTATGAGCTGATGTGTTTACTTGGATCTCAAACAGACTAACAGTAACTAGTGAATTACAGATAAATTGGCTGGCTTGAGGTGGCGAAGTAAGTTCGGAAGGCCTAGCAAAGTGCCCTCGCTCGGCGATGTCGACCCCACGGGTACCTATTGCCCAGTTCCTGAAGACTGGCTGAAGAAGAAGTATGGTAAGTACAGAACTTATTAAAAAAATCCAGAAAAATTCTATTTTATCTATTTAATATTTAGTGCTAGTGTTGACTTTGTTATGCAGTATTATCAATGTGTAAACAATATTTTAATTCATTAGAACACTAATTATTAATTGTGTCATAATTATAACTTTTGGGTGTGGAGCTAAGTACTGCTTATAAAAAGACCTTGTAATCTTAAATAAAGTTGTCCAACTACAGTCACTTTTATCTCCATATTATTATTTACATTGCAATATGAATTGTACAAATTAATATATATTTTGGGTGTTGTATCAATATTATAATTTTTTTAAGGATTTTAGATTATACACATTTAATCACATTCATTCATTCAGGTAGAACTGTTAAAAATACAATTTTTGCATTGTTTTTATTATTTCAGCTTCAACTGTACCTAAACCTACAACCAAGGAACTATTGCATTGTGAGTATTTAACCGGAAAGTAAAGAATTATGTGAATCATTCAATGATTTTTATTATATTATTATGCATTTAAAAGTATTGTACAGGAAAAAATATCTTCAACTTTATTTGAATTCTTAATTTATTATTTTCAGTGTCATTTTCAAATGCAATTCCATTTATTGGCTTTGGATTTCTGGATAACTTCATCATGATAATTGCTGTGAGTATAAGAATAATATACTTTTGACTTTTTCAAGTAAATGAATTTAAAAGATAATATATATACATACAATCACACTTGTAATCCCCGGAGGGGTCAGCAGAGTCCAAGGAGCACTGTGTTCCTTAAGACCACATTCGGCAATACAAAAATTGGGTTTGGTCAAATAATATTTAAAAGAAAGAAATGAAACAGAAATAATAAAGGAAGGGAAAGATAATATTTTAAATATAAATTTATTTTATTTAACTTATTAAATATTCAAATAAGTAAACCACATTAAAACAATTTCTATTCTTTTTAACCTCTCGAGAGCCACATAATCTCTGGGTTTAGTGAACAATTTATTATTCTTTTGTGTCTTGTTTTGTGGCTATAGAGTAAAATAAAATTAATCTTTGTTTGTAATTTAATGAAGCTCTTCGGCCATGATCTATCAAATACCAATAGGAAAGAATACATAATTCTTACATCCTGAAGGGGAGTTCATTAAGGCTTATTATTAAATTGAATAAAAGTTCTGCAACAGATTTCTTGTAGCCTCATATGACGCAATGATCTCCAGCAATGATTCTTTTTTGCTACTCAAAAACTTGTCTGTTTCAAGTCGACAGACCACTTCTCTATATTGAATATGTTAGTACCTTAATAATGACATGTGATGCAGGGTGACAGCATCGAGAGCTCGTTAAACTCGTACATAATGCTGTCGACGATGGCGGCGGCGGCGCTGGGCAACACGTTCAGCGACGTGGTGGGCATCGGCTCCTCGTACTACGTGGAGCGCGCGGCGACGCTCTTGGGGTTCAGCGCGCCCGCGCTGTCGCCCATCCAGCTCGACATGCCCGTCAGCAGGCGCTTCACTAACATGGTATGTTTGGCCAAAAAAAATTGGATTTCTATAAAATTATACTTCACAGATGTCAGTAACGCGATACATACATGAAAAACTCACTCCTTACTCTATTTTTATTTACGAGTGATATTGGGCCGAAAATGGGAACTCATTTTTTAGAAAGAAAGAAAGGCATTTATTTGACTAAGATAATAAGAAAAATAAAAAAATAATAAGAAATTAAAATAAATGTGCACCAGTAGTCCTAGCACGGGTTGGAGAAAAAAAGTCCTCGGAGACAAAATTACTCAATGCCTCTCGCTTCCGCGCGAATGAAGAAGCGAGAGGCAATGACGATTTTTGTCTCTGGGGACTTTTTCTCTCCGGCCCGTGCTAGGCCTTCTGGGGCTACCAGCACCATCTAACTAGATATATCCGATATAGACTGGGTTTCAAGGATACAGACGTAGTCCACCTCTTGTCCGTCGCCCGAATATCATTCGAGACCGTATTTTTAATCATGTCAATATAGGGAAAAGGGAAAGGTGCAAATTACAGGGTTCGCAGTGAACACCAAAATCTCCATTTCTCATTAAAAAGTTTTTAGAGAGTGATATATATTTGTTAAGCGTTATACATATATTTGTTTTATCTACATTCATTGTAGTCAATATTTCACTAAAGAATCAATGTGTATGTTTTATTTCCACCAAAGCTTTTAAACATTTTTTTTTACTTTTTAACAGAAATGAAGATTTTTTAACACTTATTCCACTACACAATGTACATATATATTATATAATGGCAATCTTCATAATGACTGCCATCATTCTCTACCAGTCAACTAAGCAGAGATTTATAGTATGTCTCAATCCAAGTTGCCAAAAGGGTAAACACAAAAGCCGACTTACCGAATTTATTATTCAATAATCACACTTTTTTTTGGACATTGGCACGTAAATATAATTAACGGTAACTATTGTTGTCCGTTTCAATTGATTTCAATTACCTACAATCATCACAAAACATTTTAGAGATGAAACATTACCTTTGTTTTGTTTACTTTTTTGGCAACTTGGATTGAGACGTACTATAGTTGCGATTATTAGATTTTGTTGTCAGGTTGGCTGTAAGATAACCCTGTTTGATATAAGTCCTCATGTTTCTGTATTTCTGTTTTGTTTATGGTGCAGTAAAGAGTTTAATTAGGCTATATTTTGTAATTTATTTATCACCATTTTTTTTCTGACTGTAAATTGCTCGCATATGGAATTGCTGCAAAAAGTGCAAACTTAACATTACACAATTCAAACAACGGTTATAAAACGTCATGTTGTATTAATATGGAATATCTATTTGTTTACAGGGCCGGGTGGTGGGTATCACCATAGGATGTGTCCTCGGGATGATACCGTTGTTATTCAAAGATGAAAAAATTATACAAAAGAAAGATGAAGAAAAGAAGGAACCTAAAACAAACGCAGTCAAGGAACCAATTGCACAAGACAAGCCCGCGCCAGCCAAGGAACCCAATATACCAGACAAACCAACTCCAGCAAAAACTAATATATCTGATGAACCTAAACCAACTAAGTAAGGTAATCTCTTGTTTTACCTCCCCTTAGAACATATTATGTTTAGTCGTCGCCTGGTTTTAAGTGTTAATTTACGTAAATGACAAAACAGATATACCAATTGTGTTGATGATAAAACCAATAGGCTAGTTGGCCCTTTTTTATACAGTCCCAAATGATAATTTACTGATAGCCATCACCATAAAAAATAATAATTTTTTTTCTGAAGTCTTTATCACAATGAATTTTAAATTATAAATTACGTTTTTGCTTTAATGTCAAAAACGCCTTCGGTACTGATGGTCTATGAATTATCTGTGCCGTAGCATCACGATTATTGTAAACAAATCAATACGCATGCGTGACATAGCCGACAGTTCGCTTGATTGGTTGCGATTGCGACTGGCATTTGACGGATTTTGACCATGCGTAGTAATTGTTCACATGAAGCGTTACTCAAGTAATTTCACGAACATGGTGGATAGCGTTTTTGGCAGATGAAAAGAAAAGTAAAAATAAAACATATTTAATTGAATTTCTACAGCAATCCCTCATTAATATTTATCGAACTTGGTATATTTCGGACCCTTGTACTAAATACTATGTGAATGACACATTATTTTCATTACTTTTGATATGAGTCAACTAGCCTATTATAGACCTTATTTTTTTACCTTATATTAAGCTGGTAACTTATGAGAATGTAGCCCAGCTGTTGCCCATTTAATTTAATACGCTGGACGTATTCTTGACTAAAAAATTTTTTAAAGACAAATTCATTTAGGGTGAGTCTTTTGATCCGTAGTCATGGTAACCACAATGGTTAAATTCTAGAGCAATAGCTTCAACGAAAACATCAAAATGTGTGACGTCAGCTTGACAAATTGTTAAATTTGCGATGAAAATGAAAGCATCAGCTATGCCGCCCATTGAGCTCAAAACTAGGGGAGGGGAAACAAAATGATTGGTGTATGAGGATTGACAAACGTTACGGGTGCCTGGCCGCCATTATATGTGCCACCAGTGATGTAGCACATGAGCTGTCAAAACTGTAAGTTTTGTACTGTAAATTATCGATAACGACATAAAATTGAACAGGTAACAACATTATGCTCCGTACAAAAAGGTACTAATTCCAGCACCGTGTTGTGGTGAAATTGTCTATGATTATTTAACTTTAGTTACATTTGAAAATTCGACTATTGGACAACTACAAGTGTCATATTACAACACCATACGTTTTCGCCATTGGTCCATATTTTAACCTACTGGTCAACCTGATGACAGATCAAAAAACTGACCCTAAGAGGCATGTTTGCCTATTGAAGTGCGAATCTCTTACTCACTTGATAGTCTTAACATACATTATGAATGTGACACATACCTACCTCGCTAGAAAAGATATTACTCGAAAGATTGTAGCAATATTTAATAATATTGGATTTTTATATAATAATTATTATAATATCGAAATATTTAATTGTTGATTGTCTCATACATAGGTCAAAAGGTACTTCGAATATACACCTAGTTATCACTTAAAATTTTCAGAAGAATCTTCATCTTTGTCCTGCCCTGTTCCCAATTCTATTAAAATTATAAATTGAATTGATTGATATTTTTTTTTTTATTGTTTTTTTTAGAAGAATAATAATTATATAATTGTTCGATAATAACGAAATATCTATACTATAAATTTGCCAGCAACAGTTTCAATGTATTTTATTAGTTGTGAACTCTCTTCTCAGTATAAAAATAGAATCGTGCTTATAGAGATGAGATACATAATTCAGAGAGGGAAAGCAGTTGATTGTATGACTAACCAGGAAAAAAATATATAGGTATACAACATATTTTCTCAGGAACCAATTTATACATATTATTTACATTTTAGATAACATTTAATTTTGTCAATGCTGCAGCTGGTCTGTGGCATATATTAAATAGAAGTACCTAGCTCATTCTAACAAAGATATTAATTACATGTGAAATATGGTTAGTTGTATAAATGTTAAAAACTGGTTATGTAAGCAACACTTTGACGAACCAGTGCTGCGAGTAAAATCGCTTCACTATATACACAAATGAAATAATTAATGCAAGCTTGACTGACATTTTATAGGTCAGTCTAGCAACACTTAATTTTTTTTTTAAATTATGCTCTATTTAATAAACGAGCGGTTATAATAAGTTAGCCTTTGAGATACATATCTATCTTGCCTTTGGCAGCTCTCTTAAGGCATTGAATATATGTATCAGAAGATATAATGTGTTAGTATATTCTTCATTACTAAGTAAGTAGAGAAAAAAATGTAAAAACATTACAAATTAGATTTAAGGTTAAACTCAAGCAGGAATATGTATATTCATAAGCTTTTTTTATATATCAATTTATTCAAATAAATGTATAGTTATCCAATTATAATAGCTTCTTTTATAATGTAATTCTTACGAATGCACACTATGTTCTTAGAATGTGCGCACACGCAACTGACTTCTGATATTCTGCCTTTGGTATGGACTTGAACAATATTCAATATTTTTTATATATTTTATATATCTATTAAAATATCAAAGGTTGCTTTAAAGCTTGTCTTTAGTATAAGTGTCTCTGTCATGATAATTAAAATTAAAGACATTCGCAGTGAAGCTGCCTATTTACAAATATTATGGTAAAAAAACTAAAATTCAAAAACTTCGTATTGTGTATTTTTTTATCAAAGTACACAAATTCATGAAAATATTGTGTACAAAGGCAGGCACTATCACACAAGCTTGTCTTGTAAGTTCTATTGAAGAGTAAACAAAAATCCTGGTCGTCCAGGTATTCTGAGGGCTAAATATTTTTTTGGATTCTAAACATTATTTGTAATTATGTTTTTTCTGTATAATTTACATAATTATAGCCTTTAGTGGTCGAGCAGTGTTTAATTTACAAATCATATTTTATAAAAATTTAATCATGTAATTTGTAGTGCCATTGTACTCACTGAGATGTGTCTGAAACTGTATACGTTTGCAATGTGTTGCCTTATTCTTCTGATCTAGGATGCGCTCCAAAACGGCTAAAATTTACCACCACCGGTAAAATTCACCCTTGTCAGAGTAAATTCCACACATTTGGTTTCACTCGGTTGAATTTTTAAGGGCCTACTCTACTTCGAGTATATTTCACTCGTTTTGGAACGCACCATTGGCTATTAGTTTGCTCATTTTAGCTGTAGTGCGCACGAGTGGCGAGGTCTAGTCAGACAGGTTCAGTACAAACTTGATGCGTCCAACCGCCGCATTAATAGTTCCTAAAACTGACAAATTATGCACATTAGATTAATGCCTGCGGGAACATTCTTTAATATCTTGTTCTATTATTTAGTAACAATAATTTTGTACATATATATAGGGTGTGTTTGGAATGGGATCCGGAAGCGACAAAAATTGTTTATCAAAATATACACAATGTTTTTTAAATGAAATGATACTCATTTTTGTTGTTGACTGAACCGGTAGGTGCTGATGTATGAGTGGGCGTCCTCGAGGCGCATGTTAGCCCTGATTATTCCTATTTTGCGAAAGATGTATGCGATGATGTATTGGCTTGATCAATTGATGCTTGTTATTTGTGTAATTCTTAACCTTGTTACCTTGAGTTGTAGGTGTTACTGTATCAATGTGTATAAGAGAAATGATTTATCAACTCGCCATAATTATGTAAAGAATATTTTAATAATTCTATACCTACTACGGTCAAGTGAGCTGCTAGTAAATATTATTTACTATTGTTGAATGTTTGTGTTTTGTACTATATGACTTCACAATGAATATAAATATTTAGAATTGATAATGTCTTTTATTTGGAATGAAATTATTTTTACCGTGATGCATGATAATTTTTCTTATTTTCTTAATGGGGATGAAATAGCCATTTATATTTTTGCCCTTACCGTCTTTAACACATTCTCAGCGACGAACAGGTCCCGATTGTTGGTCCAGGACATACGGCACTACAAAACACTTTATATCCCGTTAGAAATTTTTAAATAGATACGTAACTAAACATTTATTAAGCGATTGACACAATCAACAGCGGTATCTAATAGCAAATTAAATAGTTTTCATTATAATTTTCTTATACCTAAGTAGGGTAGTTAGAAAATATAAATGAAACGAATTTTGTCATGTGTTAGCAGCATTAATATAAAAACAATAAATTGCATTCTTACTTTTTAATAAAAAAAAATGAACGAATAGAAGAGTTTTGTTTAAGTTTTTGATCGTCACAACTCGCGGTCCTGCGCCGCCCGCATCCACCACCTCGTTGGTGGCCTTCCCACGTTGCGCCTTCCAGTACGTGTTCGCCACTCGAGAACCTTTCCGCCCTAACGGCCGTCAGTTCTACGAGCAATGTGCTCTGCTCACTGCCATTAACGTCAATTCTGTGCCCTATGTCGGTGACCTTAGTTCTCCTGGGGGTCACGTCATTTTTGATTCGATCACGCTGAGAAACTCCAAGCGTAGCCCTCTCCATTGCTCTTTTGGTCGTTGTGGAGATTATTAGGGGAGGCCTATGTAGAGTCGCCTCTTTATGCGTGTTCTACCGCTTGTACATTGGAGGTTGTTCACAGGAACTTTTTGAAATGATGCCTACGGCCACTGTCCTTTGACCAAAGCTCATCCTCCAAACAAGATCGCAGATAGGCAAAAATCTCTAATAAAACAAATAGTTCTGCCATAATCATATAATATGCATATTGCCGATAAGATAAAACATTTCAATATTTCAGAACTGCCTGATTTCAGCATTTCTCTTTTAGCTATAAAATAATAACGAAATATCAAGTATATAAGCTAATAATTTAAGTATGTAATAGGTACAATTTTATGCGGATTTATATTAATTAATCATTAAAAAGAGCGTGTCGCATGCATTGGTACATAATTTAGACTTTAAAACTATGTAGCTAACGGCTATTTGAAGTGAATATCACAATAATATTATATATAAAATTCGATGAAACGTTTATTACAGCTGCCCATAGAGAAAGGTTATCTTCTCACGAGGATATTATGCCATAGACTAGATAAAACTCTATAAAACAAATTAATATCTATAGTACATTTCAATCGAAGTTGCCAAAAAGGTAAACAAAACAACGGTAATGTTTCATCTCAAAATGTTTTGTAATGACTGTATGCAATTGAAACGGACAACAATTGTTACCGTTAATATATTTACGTTCCAATATCCATGTAAAAAGTGTGATTATTGAATAACAAATTCGGTAAGTCGGCTTTTTTGTTTACCTTTTTGGCAACTTGGATTGAGACGTACTATAGTATTCAAAGCTGCATCACTCATACCTACTGTGACAAACTATTTATGTGCCTACGGACGACAAAACAAGAGGATTCGCGGTTATCTATATAAATGAATCTTTATTAGAATTATCTTAATGCTTGTTGTACTTTTTAAATACATGAGAATTACTTGAAGTAAAATATACTATTTAAATAGTAAGTTCAACAAAATACTTTTGTGAATCTGATGTTCTTTGTTAACTGTACATACCTACATCTATGTTTTTGTTTATTAGTGAGTTTTATTATCAAGAACATAATATAGTTATTATAGCCTGGTATATGCTCTTAACAAAGTGATTGGCATCGTTCGCTACGCTCGCTCGCTCGAAGAGACAAGCGAACTCTATCCTATCTATTAATTTGCCATATTAATGTATCAACTAAGCCATGGCCTTCGTTATCTTATTTCCTATATTATTAATCTATATTGCATATTGTTACTTGGAATTATTCTCTGTACCTATAGCATAAGATAGGTGATGCCTAGGCAACGCAACTCTATTCTCTAGGCATACAAGCTGATTATCGATATTCAAAAACAAACGATAGTTGAGCCGTAACTCAGGCGTTAGTCAATATTTCAGATAACTTGCCAATGCCAAAATAATTATACGCTCTTTGTACATGAATTGTTTTAAAACATTATTGTACGAATTAAGGTATTATATATACATACTGCTAATTTGGATAAGCAACAGTAATGCACCCGGTCTCCAGTCAAGTGCTGTAGTTGTATAATGGCACCTATTGCAAATGAATAAGATCGTAATTGGTTTCCAACACTTGACTTTACAAAAATAAATAATGTGCTTTTAAGTTTTAATAAACAAACTGTGTGCGACGGTATTACTCGCGAACGTGAGTAATAGATACGGATATAGGTACCTATAATATCTATATAATTATATACATATGTATTCCAAATGAACTATTGGTAAAAGGCAGGTTACTTTTGTAATATGAATCAAAACATCAAAACGAATATGTTATACGGTAGAAGCAAAAAATTTATATTTATTTTACATTAATTAGATTATCTAACAAGAAATGTTACATTAATAAGCATCATTTAGGTTATATTTTAACTGTGACAAGACACGTAAAACTTTACCGTGAGATCCTTTCAATCACACTTGGTGTCCTAATTTAACCAAATATATTTTCAGTAATTATAAAACCTGTCCAGATTTAACAGTATACCGTAACATAGAGGCAGTCGGCGCTGCGAGCAGACAATGCCAAACCCACCGTGGCATCGGTAGACTATTACAAATGTCATTAGAAAACTGTATATTATGTACAATTTTATTTATCTTTTATTATCGTTAATACTTACGTGTTTAAGTAACAATGAGATCTTTTAATTTTACATTTTTCTAAAACGTGGTGCCGCGCGACCACGGTAATTGCTCATTGGACTACTCCTAAGGCGCGGTGTCGGGGCGGGGCCAACTATAATTACACTTTAAAACTAGCTATTGAATCCAAGCATCGTAAGAACACATATTTCAATGTTGTGGAGAACATGACCTTTGTTTAACAGCTTGAACAGTTTTGTAGATTGTAAATATAAGTGAATACCCGACACCGTGCTCTACGATAAAATAAATAAATAGTATACACAGATTGGTCGCACGAAACCCTCAATCTAACACTAACGCTTAATTATATCACATTGTACTTGTCGACCCAACGCCCGCTTCCTTCTGCGCGTGAGTTCGCCCGCGGCACTCCACGGACACGCCATCACACCAACTTATGTTACGCCTTCAATTCTAGCACTGACACAAATACATTTACTTTATAAATTAGTCCATTTTAATTTTAACATGTTGGGTTATGGCATGAAAGATGTCAATATCAAACTAGAGACCAACATAGAAAAATGTTTAAGTTTAAACAAGAATGAAGTCGTCACCAGTAGCAATATAGAGAGGTAACTAACAAAATGTATCTAACGCAAGTTACATTTTTTGTAATGGCTATGCATCAGCAGTAACAAACAAGCCGACGGTTTGGTGCGATTCGTGGCGGCGTCGCGTGCGGCGGCGACTCGCGGCGGCACTGGCGCGACAGGCGCACACGCATTATAAACATAAAAAAGTTAAAAAAAGCCTTCTTTTATATTATTGTAACCAAACACCATAACAGTTAATTACCCGAATGGTATTGCTTTTCATATGGACTAAATCCCGAATAAAAACTGATTAGGTATCTCTGAATTAAACACAAGTAATTGTAATTTATCCTGTCCTCGTGATCGATACATAAAGGGCGAAATTGTAATATAATTATCAATTTTAATAATGTAGAAAATTTGGTTTTATAAGACTGGTTGACACCTTGAAACCATAGTTCAGATTGGGTGTTATTTAAACGGTTAGCGAAATATTCGAACTTTGGTAAGCAAACTAAAATAAATAATTGGTCAGCAACTTATGCGCATCAAATATTTCTAAATATTTTGATTTGACACATTATTTTTAACGGTCATAAAAAAATACCTTAACCTAATATCTTTAACAATACATCTGCTAGGAATTCATCCTAAACCCTTCATTGTACCTTTTCCTAGATTTTACACATTTCCGGTACAATATATACGTTATTGCAGCCCAAATAATTATTTTGCCACTTAACTAATTATATTGCTGCCCAATTAATTGTTCTGCCAACCAAATAATCATTCTGCTGACCAAATAAACATTGTGCTGCCCATTACTTCCCGTATAGAATAAACGTATTCTATATAAGAATCCCACCGATAGATGTCGCGGGTGCCGCCGCGCGCTCGAGGTGCGATGCTCCAGACGCTCAGGACATCATTAAATCGTGTACATTTTATAGGAAACATTACAACTATGCTTAATTAAATAATTACAACTCCTAAATAGTGCATACAATTGAGTATTCGTCTGAAAGCGGGCGTAACACTGGTATATGTATAATTGCTAAAATTACGTAGTGTTTAGTTTTAGTTATGATATAGGTACATCTCACAACCCCGCGCACGTGGTGGTATAATACGCATGTACTCCACGTATATAACACCTATATAACTTTATAAGCTTGTTATACAATAAAACCTGCTCTTCAGATTACAATCAAACTTAAATAAATACACTCCATAAAAAAGAAAAGAATATGCATAATGCAAAACGCGTTTGAAATTAAATAGCTCTGAGCTTTTTGTACTTTCTTTTGGTCGCGAAGCCGCGGGGAGCGCCCGTCTCCGAGCAGTAGTACATACATAAGTACCACAACTAAATTACAAGGGGATCGAATTACTTTGTCACAAAAAACTATAAAAACGACCGCTTCCCCAAAATTATTCTCCGATTTTGAAAAATCCTTTTAAGATGTCAATTTGGTCTTTACTGAGAAAATGTTACAAAAAATTCTGTAAGTAACGAATAAAGCTTTGGTTAGTTTTGACTTTCAACTCCGATACTTGTCATTTAAAATTAACTACGTTTAAACGCTAATAAAAGAATGCCTTTTAATTAATTGTTAATAAGAATTCTAATTTTCTAGTCGCATCATATGCGTGACACAGTACTTCCCGGTAGTCCAAAATTGATTCTTATTGCAAAGGACTAGAATATACCTACACCAGGATTACGATGGTCAACTAAATCTCTCTAAATAAGATGTCTATAAAAACCAAAGCTATTAGGGAAGAGTGGCATGAAAAAGCCACTTTCATTTACTAAGTAGTTATCTAAAAAATAAAATGGCCATATATCACCCACAGATATTTGAAAGTTCACTGACAATTAATGGGCCGCATTGTGGATTTTGTCATTAGAAAGTAAGCTCATTAAATTTGTCTTTTGTCAGATACAATACTAATAGCAATTAGAATAAACTACAATTTTATAGATGTATTAGACCTTCCTAAAACATAAATATACTGCAGGCAAAGCTTTAATTTAGTACATACTCATTTTCAAGATGATATTTCTTGGGAGAACATGACATGAAAGAGCCGGCCAGTGTGAAGGGATATTGCATTAGTTTTACTAAAACATTTTTTTAACTTTCTGGTTTTTTATTTCATATCTTTATTGTTTTTAATAAAATATTCATTACATAAAAATAAATACTTATCTTTACAATTATTTTTATATATATTTTCAGTGTAAGTCATTGTTAAATGTACATGGCTCTTTCATAAATTCGGGTAGCTCTTTTAAAGCCGATTATGAAAAATAACGATATTCATTACTTTAAAGAACGGTTAGAAGTCTAAGAATATGGTTGATTATGGAAAATTTAATATCACATTACCCACTTATAGAAATAAACAATAATTTATAATAAGAATATTATTGTTTATTTATATTTTTTTGCCCTTACATTCAAAACTGGCTCTTTCATGCAACTCTTCCCTTACTAAGAAATATCAAAAACTTTTCAAAAACGTATAGGAACAAAACGTTTAGAACGCAACACAGTTTGGTAACACCAATGCCTTAGTGAAAAATAGTTTATAAATATAAATAAAAACTTACCGGAAGTTCAATCGTGTAGTTTTGTTTAGCTTCTGCAAAATGCTACAAGGCGACCTAAGTTTGTCCTATTTTCAACATAAAACGGGTCACTGACAAGGTTCAGCGGCGAACCCATTTATCGCCTAAATGCCTAAATTTAATTTGTAATCACTATTCAATCTTCTTTTGTTCAGTAATTGAATTTTAAGAAAATTGACTATAAGAAGAAAGCTGATAATCTACCACGTAATTTTTCTTTCAAAAACAAATATGCTCAAGCACAACAGATTCAAATGCGCAGTATAAAAAGTCACTGTAAAAAAACTTCGCTAGGAGGCGATACGTGTCGACACGTGGTCCCGGGCGCAAAATGAACGCAGAAAGATTTCAATCCTCTCGAGGGAACTTGCGAGTTCAGGGGTCGGCGGCGGGCGTGGGGCCGGGCGTGGGGCCGGACGTGGGGCCGGGCGTGGAGCAGTTGGCGGTGAGGCGCTGCAGCTGCGCGCGCGCCGCCGCGGCGCTGACGCGGCGCCACTGCGCGCGGCCGCCGCGCACCGCGTACTGCGACTCCTCGAAGCCCGAGCGCAGCCCCAGGATGATGCTGAGCGCCGACGCGTCCTGCCCGTGGCAGCCCGAGTACCGGTACTGCGGCTTCTTGTCGAACCGGCACCCCACCGACTGCGCTCCTGCAACGAGTACCATTTGAATTCGCATCAGAGGAAAACCCACGCCGAAATCGACGAGATGAGGGTGTGATGAGAGCAGATGCACCGAAAGAAATATGTATGGATCGTCGCAAGTGGAAAGAAGTACCCAATCTCCACTTATCCCCGTGGGAGAAAACCTATTCCACGAGTTCCCCAACCGGCTCTCGCTGAGTTTTTGCTAGAATTCACTATACATAGTATGTATTGGACATTGGGAATGCAGATTTGGTATGCCGCATCAGCAGCGCATCCAAAAAAAATATGGAGTCTGAATGATCAAGGTGTTATGAGTTCGTTCTCTCGAGGACGAATCTTATTACTGCCGCAAAGCAGCACTAGACCTCGCAATGCTGGTACTCAGGCTTGTAGGCTAAAACTGTCATGAAATGTTGGCAGCTAATTTATTTACCAACTGGTGTTGAAAGAAAAAGCGTATAAATAGTCCGCGAGGTCTAAGCTGAGCTCTGCAATTGTGTGAATAAACAACACATTAGACAGTGCACGTAGGTGAGACAATCGGTCAGAGGCATGGCGCGTAGGTAGGTAAATTAGTACCCGGACTAAGGCGCGGCCGTCCCACGGGTGACTCGACTCCGCGCACACCTTCCGCACTCACACAAATGCAAAGATCACCTTAGACCTCGCGAACTGTATATATGCGGAAAGAGACGCTCACCAATAGGCATGATGCAGTCGAGCGTGAGCGCGCACTGTATCCAGGGGCGCATGACCTGCGCGAGCGCGGGCTTGTCGGCGAGCACGAGGCGCGAGGCGTCCACCATCTGCACGAAGAGGAAGTCGTCGAGGCGCGCGCGCAGGTAGTGGAACATGCGCGGGTGCGTGAGCGAGGTGACGGCGGCGCGGCGCGGCCACGCCAGCAGGCCGCCGCGCGAGCCCGCCGCGCGCGCCCACACGCCGCCCAGCGCGCCCGCGCCGCCCGCCCACTGCTGCCCGCTCGCGCTGAACACCACGCCGCCCGTGCGCGCCAGCGCGTGCTGCACACACACACACACACACGTCACACACGTCACACACACACCGCAACCATCAACACACTATTCAGATTTTTCAGAACTACCACCTACCAAAACTGAATAAATTATTTGAATAACTATGATAGTCTTTTGGGGTGATGTCAACGAATCAGCGCTTAGGTGATTCGTTGGCTGTTGTACAATCCCCGTCCCTCCTGGACAGGTGGAATTTCATTTATACTTTTCATTTACCACGCCGTCTGGTTGGGTAATCCAAGCCGATTTTGATAATTTAATTTAAATAAATACAAAGTTATAATAACAAACCTATAATAGCCTAATACCTATAATAGCCTACCCTATAACCTATATAATTACAAAGTTTACAAACAGGAACATTCTACACGTTTACAAATGCATAAATAATCTATGCATATAATAAAGCTGTAGAGGACCAGTGTCTGTACATAGAAAAAAAATGCTTTAAATCAAGTTAGGGGGATGTAAAAGAGAAAAAAACAATTTTTGTTGTTTGTCTGTTTGTACGGGCAGGCGAAGTCGCAGGCAACAGCTAGTATAAAATGCGATGATGATTCCGTAAGTAGGATCGGACAAACTAGCTCGCATAACTATGGTAGCTATGTAGTTTTTTTATGGGATAGGGGGCAAACCAGCAAACGGGTCACCTGATGGTAAATAACGACCGCCGCCCATACACTCGCAACATGTAAGAAGTCACAAGAGCGTTGCCGGCCTGCTTCAAGAATTTTTAATTTAAAAACAAACTAATGTTCAGAGGTAACAATTTCCAAGGATGGGTCGCTTCACCAGCGAATGAATCACATAAAACATGAGTGTTGAGATGGCACTCCTATTGAAACATAGTGATTAAAGATACAGATAGCCTGCTATCTTGATCTTCAGGTAGATAAGATAATCAAGTTTAAAAACTGATAAAATATTACTGACCTCTACCTTAGTTAACCACACTTATTAGGTCATATTTTTCCACTCCTACACAACATAGAATAGAAGAAAAATAATAAATATGTATAGGGTTGTGCTTTGGCTCAAACCCCGACCTAGTACCTGACTAGGTCGGGAAGCCCTGGGAACGGCTCGGAGATTTGCTTGGGCAGACCCCGGGTCGCCCCCACGGAAGGGCAAGGAGGTATATCGGGGAGTTTTAGTGGGTATTCTAGGCCGACGCCGAGGGAGTCCCACACACGCCTTCCGCCTCGCCAGCGGTTGGTAGGTCCGTAAATGGATTTTGTACTCGGAAAAAAATAAAGGATCACAGCTACAATGATTAAAATCCTAAGATGATGATGATGATTAAAATGTCCTAAGAAACTTAAGACTTTCGTAAGAAAGTAAAAGTTAAATTTAAAATTTTGAAGTACTCCTGAGAGTTTATATTCCTTCCAAGCGCCCCCCAGGACAGCCGCTGGTGGCCGTTGACACGCCGGTTTGGCATTTGACCTAACAATTGCTAATTAATCACATTAGGGCCATATACATTCTTACATCATCAGCGTCACCGCATTTAAACCATCAGCAGGTGACGCGGCCAAGGTTAGCAGACATACCTAGGCACCTATCGTTGCTTCGTGATGTGTCATTCAATATGACGCCTTGCGGCTCGCGCCTAATTGTAATCGTACCTTAAATATTAAAAGCGAAGGTTACTTTTTGGAGCACGTGCGGTAATAAACGACGGATGATATTATTACAGTTGTAGAAGAATATTATTTTCTAAACTACTTACAGTCTAATTTGCACTTCGATAAAAATATTGATCGAAGAATTTGCTACATTTGATCATTAACACGATCGCTATAAATAAGTAAAATTCAGTAGGTAAATACGGCTTTAACCAAGATCTATCAGTAATCGGATCGGAGAGGCATTAACATCAAACTTTTAAGGCAACATGGAATCACCCGTTTTACTTGACTGTCCAACTTAAGAGAGGTCATCGTTACGCTTAGAACTGTTTGCTTGTGATTCAAATAATTTGTCCCGTCGTTAGACTGACAACGAAAGAAGCGTTACCTTGAAGGTAGTAACAACCATTCCCACGTCACAATTTTATTTCTCTATTGTGTTTCATAAATGAATGCTTCAGTGAATAATATAGTCGAGAGCTATCGAAATATAAATACGAGTTGGTGTAAATAATGTTCGATGGTTTAATTATGATCAGTTAATGTTTGTGTACGAGTCTACTTTTTGCATAAATAGTAATATCAATATCTGCTGTAAAGCGGCCTCCTATAAACTCATATAACTACCTACTATGTAAATTATTTCAAAATTAAATAGTACATGCAATATACATAATCTAATATATGTACTATACAGAGTGAGTGTTTAATACTTTGAAAATAAGTTCTGAAGTTGACTATAGCGACAATGAAAAACAAGCACGCTGTATATTAAATACAGAACGCAGCATACATTTTTAGATTTTTTTTTTGCGCCGCGTTCATCTTTAATTCTTGGCGAAAAGAAAAATTTATATCTCATTCTACAATGTGTATAGTAGTTTCAGTGTGTCCAAATGTAACATGCCCACCTGTATAATGAGCGGTCTGAACGCGTGAATACTCTCGTCGCTGACATGAGATGGAAACTCTTCTAGATCAAAATCTATGATGGCACACTTGGATGAGTTACAGTAATTTGATACCTGTAAAAAAAATTTTTTTTAATAAATGACAACTAATGCATTAGTTATGATGTGATCTGCAACTAAGAACTATGTTTATTTTAGGAGTCATCAAACACAAACTTGAACTATAGTATTGACGAAAAAATTTCTCAATGATTTAAATATAATATGTAACCGTATCTCAGGTGTTAAGACCCTCAGTTCACCTAAAATATTAGTTCCATGTAAGAGAATGAGCCTATTGCTTTGGCAAAAGGTATGCAATATTAACTAGAGGTACTAATATGTTAACCAAGTTCAGCATTCAACTGGAATTGTGTATTTTCTGATGCACAAAATAAATTATCAACAAATGCAGTACACAGAGTTGAAAATAATTACCACAGCCAAGGAATAAGGTTTTAATCCTAAATTGTATAAGAGCACGGTGTAGGGCAGGTGCGCCGCGGCGCGCACGAAGCTGACGGCGAGCGCGTGCGCGTCGCCGCGCGCGTGCGTCACGAGCACGGGCTGCGTGGTGTTGCGCCACGGCTCCACGCGCCCGTCCAGCCCCAGCAGCCGGAAGTACCGCTCCTCCGCCACCAGGTGGTTCTCCTCCACATCGCGCAACTTCTCCTGTGGCGACACAGACACCTGTTTCGTTGTGATACAACTTCATCAGATACACTTTTGTCTTACTATTAGGTACATTGTTTATTTGTTTGCATGTTTTATTTGATTGTGGAAAATTGCTGAATGAAGGTTAAAATATGGACCAATGGTGAAAACATATGATGTGATATGACAGCTAGTCCAGTTATTGGAATAGGGAAAGGAGACTGTAATACAGAGTCTCCTTTCACTATTGTATTATTTTCTAACTCTCTTTGATACACTAAGAGGACAACTCTTCATCTCCTCTTTATACAATAGTATAATTTCATTGACATTAATGGCCCTACAAGTAGACATTTTGGAAAGTCTAAAATAGTCACAAATTACAGCTCTGGATGTTGTTATTGGTATATGCTATTCCTATTTACTTTTTTAAATGTTATGTTGTGCAATAATAACCATATTAGTAAAACTCTGAAGCAACCAGTGAGTTGAGTTTTATATTATGTTTACATGACAATAGATAGAGAACATAGCCGTAAAAATGTATTTTACTGAAAATATGATCTCTTATTTTAAATCAGATTTACGCTACTGTTAGGAAGCTGTCTTCTTAATAAAAAAAAGTTTAGTTTTATTTGTTTTGGGAATAATTAATTACTAATTCATATTTTTGTGAAGATTTAACTTTCTTTTAAAGATTCCTTTTTGTCTTAAATAAAAGTGAATAACTGCATAGGATAGATGATAGCTCTAGATTGAATTGGATTGGTAACTCTACTTTCATACTGCAGCTGGTAAATTGAATAATATTGATAGATATGAAAAAACATACATACAAATAATCACAACCACCATCCCCTAAGGATTAGTCAGAGAGTAGGCAAAAGCACCGCAAAGCAGTCCATTTATGGTAATGGTCCACGCTTCACCCGTGAGCCCGTCGCCGCTATAAGCTATTGGATGCTTGTGCAGTTCTAAGTCCATTAGTCACCTCCATATGAAAATAAATTACCTGAAAGTCCTTAATATGCTGATGTGTTTGAGTGACGATATTCTGAAGCGACGAGGGTGGTTGGGAATGGAACACTATCAAATAAATACTAATTGCAAAAACCGACGTTGAAAAGAGAAGAAAACTTTTAGTTTTCATATTGGGAGTACATTATACACTGCGTCCAATTGACAACGTCTAACTTACAATTACATTTTACTCATCATATGCCCCTTGTTGTTATTAATTCCCATTCTCATGAGTATTTCGTGAAAGAAATCAATATCATTGACAGCCCACACACCGCAAGTTTATTACAACATAGTAAACTATAAATTCTAAAAAACTGATAGTAGATTTCAATCGCTATCACAATAATAACAGTTCTTTCTAGTCACAACTAAAATTAAATTTAAAATAAATAGTAAATTATTTTTTCAAACTTATCGCACAAATTTTTCGTTCGTTGTTTACAGACATTGACATTATTCTTTTTAATATAGTTGTTGTTTTAAAATTCTGTCCTGTAGGGCAGGCAAAGGGAACATAGCCCATACAGCCATGTCTTCGGTACTTTTATTTCTTTAGTATTTGCATCGCAATGCAAGTGTAATACATTTCAATGCGATAATGATGAGCAATGTAGAGGATCATTTAAATAATCGTCAAGTGGCGTAAAAAACGATGAGATTTTTATCGTGGTAATTCACCTCATCGAAGTAACATCACAGTGTCTGCCATCCATCGTTTGACGCCAAACTCCCAAGACGCAATTGAAAGTGTGCGTTGTCCCAGCGGAAAAAGTTAAAATTTCTTATTTTGATTTATACAGATTTTCAGTGTATGACATCGTGAAAATGTGTATGATATGTAAAAATTTGTTTAAACAGCAATTGAGGAGTTATTATTCAAAAACTGATTCCGCTAGGATAACGTTGTCCCAGCGGAACTTTTTTTACATAATGTAAAAAGAAGAAAAAAAATTATTCAAAAATTTGTACATAACCTGAGGTAATTGTGTGTATATAAATAAAATTTGTGCGACATTAAACTGCGAAGATATTCAAGTTTCCGCTGTGACAACGTTTTGCCATGTGCTAGATTTCATAGAAATCACTTTTATGCAGAGCTGTCGATTTTTCTGAACATTGTTTAGAATTTGTTTATTATATCTGTCTAAACCGCTTTTCGAAAAAACACATCGTTCAGAAGATATAAATATAAACGTAAAAGAAGGTTATTAGGACCTAGCACTTAAAGTATGCATTCTAGAGTATATTTTATAACGTTGATACATATCTTGGAAGAATCTTTAACATTGTGCCAAGTACCATTGATGTACTCTTAGTAATTAATGCGCTATACGATAAATTTGCCAGGCTGGATAACAGTTTTTTATGCAGTCTAATTGCATGGGATTTTTTAGCAAATGCATTATGAGACTAATTTCAATAATTTGTTTATACTTTCAACTATTCACGTGTAAAATTTCGTCTAATTAGACTCAATAATTTAGGAAATACAGTGAAATACCTAACAACCTCCAAGTCCGTACATAACCCAACCAAAATCAGGTGGATATGAAAAAGCGACCTTGCGATATATTTGAGTGACATTCTAAAATATACCGTATTATGTTTTTGTTATTTGTACAGTTGTGTGCAAAAGTGTTAAAAAAACAACAGAATTTTTATGTGAGTCAAAATAATTATTAATAATAAAGTAGGTACTTATAAATAAATCATTAGCTTAGGAAAGACATTTTAATAAAAATATTATTATTACATAGATAATTGACAACAAATTTGAAGTTTCTATATTTTGAACTTTAATTGATAAAATCTCCAAAATTGGGTTGGTTATATTCCTGGCGTCGACCCCAACTCTGCCCCCTTCCGGTGATTACAAATGTATATAATATAAATTTACCTGATAGGATATAATAAATATTTGCCTCTTTTAGTAGGAATAAAAAGCAAACAAACAAACAAAAATAACTTCATTCCATAGGCCAAACCTGGCACTTAAAAACGTCAATATTTTACAGTTTATAAATTGAATAAAATTATATATTTAAACAAAAAGTATATTTCTAAATTAAGGTTAATAACCACGAGCGCTTGCGGCAAGTACAACCACAGAGTATTGACTGTGGTTATAATTGATACAAGCGGCCGGATTCCGAGAGTAAGGCTTTTAATGAGAAGAACCCGGCAAGAAACTCATGAGCCATTTTTTTTTAAATAGCCAATCATATAATTATTGTCATTATTGAATGTTTTACATAATTTCTATTAATCCATCAAAATAACATGCCTCTATGATGACAAACGATAGCAAATAACTATTTCCACACTATTTTATCCTCTAGATAATCTTGGATTTTATAATAGCCTTTTTTCATTAAAGTTTTTTTAATATAAGGCTTAAATTTATGAAAAGGCAGTTGTGTTATATTTGGTGGAATTTTATTATAAAATTGTATACTTACATTTCCCCATAAATGAGCGATTTCTTTTACGCAGTCTGAAGACAGGCACAGCAAGTTTATTTTTGCTTCTAGTATTAAAATTATGGCATTCATTATTTTTCTTAAATGTGTGGTTATGTTTATAAACATATATAATATTTTCATAGATGTATTGGGAGGCAACAATTAATATATCAATTTCCTTGAATAACTCTCTGAGTGAGTCTCGTGGCTTAAGTTTGTAAATAGCTCGTACTGCTCGTTTTTGTAAAATAAAAATTTTCGCAATATCAACTGCTGACCCCCATAGCAACAAGCCATACGACATCACACTATGAAAATAACTAAAGTAGACAAGTCTTGCCGTTTCAACATCAGACAAGAGTCTGATTTTTTTTACTGCAAAGGCAGCGGAGCTAAGTCTTTCTGATAAGGTCACAGTATGTGTGGATTCCACTGTAGGCGTGAGTCTATTGTAATGCCTAGAAATAATGTGGATTCAACGCATTCCAACACTTGATCATTAATTTTTATAATTGTATCTACTTGTCCTACATTGGGTAATGAAAATTCAATACATTTTGTTTTTTTCGCGTTTAAACATAAGTTGTTATTATTGAACCAACTGATCACTTTACTAACGGTGCTATTGACATCGTTATAATTGTTGTCATTTCTATTAATATCAAATATTAATGAAGTATCATCTGCAAATAGTATCGTTTTACATAAATCATTAGTAAAGTAGGCTAGGTCATTTATGTATATTAAAAATAACAGAGGTCCTAATATTGACCCTTGAGGTACACCGATGTTGATCATCGGGGTCCCTGAAGACCTAGCTTTATTTATAACAACGGTTTGATTTCTGTCGCTCAAATATGATTCTATTAATTTTAGTGGATTTATTGAAACACCATAATGTTTTAGTTTAGACTTAAGAGTTTTATGGTCAACACAATCAAAGGCTTTAGACAAGTCACAGAAGATCCCTGTAGCATCTTTTTTACTTATCAAAGACATACTTCATTAACGCCATTCCGGCATCTGTTGTATTTCTACCTTTAGTGAATCCAAACTGTGAATTATGTAATAAATTGTTTACTGTAAAGTGAGCCAATAGCTGATTAAGCATAATTTTCTCAAATATTTTACTAAGGGATGGCAAAATCGAAATAGGTCGAAAGTTAGTTGGGTCACTCCTACTTCCTGTTTTATAGAGTGGTAAGATTTTACAAAATTTCATTAAATTTGGAAAAACTCCCTCATCAATGCAGTTATTAAATATAAGGGACAAAAGTGACGCTATAACATGTATTATAGAGTTAATAATTGTGACAGAAAGTTCCCACAGGTCTTCTGTTTTTTCATATTAAGTGATTTGTACGCTTTTATTACAGTATTAGCATCTATTTTCCGGAAATTAAAAACTTCATCACATTTCTTAACACATGACTCCAAAAACTTTATAGATTGACAATATTTGTTGCAATAATTAGGTATTTAATAATTATAAATCTTTACCTAACTTAGGATACATTGGACAAATAACAATATTATAACCAATTCTCTGCTCAATCCTTCGAGGATAGACACTTGTCGATATTTATACAGCAATTCCTTCACTTAAAGTCTATCAGAGTTGGACAACATATATGTTTATTTATTTGATCCTATATCCACCCTGGGTAGACAGAGTCACAACCATGGATCACAAAATCACGCATTAATAATATTATTAACTTTGGTTGTTTTGTAATGGAATACAGAATAAAAATTTAAGTAGGTACTTAAAGTTAAGCCTACTATCATGTAATGTATAAGCCATGCTCAATTTAAAGCCATAATGTAAAATTCTCATTTGGCTGAAATGTCAAATATTTACAAAATCGAGATTTAAACTAGGTTTAAACCTTTCTGCAAGTAGCCCTAAGGAGGTAAAAACCTATTTGGATAGATTCGCCCAACAACACATAAACTAAAATCTTGAGATTAGGTACCCTACAATTTGATCTCGAAACTATTAAAAAAATCCAAATGCCGCAACGATTAGTATCATGCAGATGTTAAATACCCCAGTATATATTCGATATAACTTTTCATCTAATTAACCAGAACTGATGGCCTCTCTGTTTCGTATTATGATTTATATTATCCTTTCGAGTAATAAATCATAAATTTTTACCTATCATTATTATCTAAATATATTAATTGGTTGGTTCACTACTCATACGCAATTTACTTAAACTAAGTTTCTTCCTTCATAAAAAACTTCTTTAAAAAATATTTCTTTGAGTGCTGTGCGTTGATGAAAAAAAAATATTAAACTTTATCAGAAAATTGTGTGACCACCTGTACCTATTCATATCTCGGTATTATGCTGTAAATTTTAGAATGTCACTCAAATATATCGCAAGGTCCCTTTTTCATAGCCACCTGAATTTGGTCGGGTTATGTACGGACTTGGAGGTTGTTAGGTATTTCACTGTATTTCCTAAATTATTGAGTCTAATTAGACGAAATTTTACACGTGAATAGTTGAAAGTATAAACAAATTATTGAAATTAGTTTCATAATGCATTTGCTAAAAAATCCCATGCAATAAGACTGCATAAAAAACTGTTATCCAGCCTGACAAATTTATCGTATAGCGCATTAATTACTAAGCGTACATCAATGGTATTCGGCACAATGTTAAAGATTCTTCCAAGATATGTATAAACGTTATAAAATATACTCTAGAATGCATACTTTAAGTGCTAGGTCCTAATAACCTTCTTTTACGTTTATATTTATATCTTCTGAACGATGTGTTTTTTCGAAAAGCGGTTTAGACAGATATAATAAACAAATTCTAAACAATGTTCAGAAAAATCGACAGCTCTGCATAAAAGTGATTTCTATGAAATCTAGCACATGGCAAAACGTTGTCACAGCGGAAACTTGAATATCTTCGCAGTTTAATGTCGCACAAATTTTATTTATATACACACAATTACCTCAGGTTATGTACAAATTTTTGAATAATTTTTTTTTTCTTTTTCCATTATGTAAAAAAAGTTCCGCTGGGACAACGTTGTCCTAGCGGAATCAGTTTTTGAATAATAACTCCTCAATTGCTGTTTAAACAAATTTTTACATATCATACACATTTTCACGATGTCATACACTGAAAATCTGTATAAATCAAAATAAGAAATTTTAACTTTTTCCGCTGGGACAACGCACACCAATTGAAATGCATTACTAGCATTTCAATGCAAATACTGAAGAAATATGTACCAAACTTGACTGTATGGGCTTCATTCCCTTTGCCTTCCCTACATGGGAGAATTTTAAAACAACTCAACTTCACTTTGACATCTCTCTAATCTGTGGTGTGTTTTCTGTGGTTTTCTTTCTGCCAGATTTCTTTTCTTTAGTTTGATGCGTGTTTGTGTCGTTACATCTGCAAATTAAACAATAAGTATTTGGGTGCGTATAATTAGCGCATATATAATATGTCAAACATTTCAAAGAGAAGAAAAGAAGGGTCCAAGGCCAAGATCAAGGTATGGATTAGGTCACATCATCGTAGTTATTTGTTCACGTCACACAATGTGCAGTGATTATAACGAGAAATTATACTTATTATTCATATTTTTATTTATCGGCTTATTCAATGCTACGACGCCAAAAAAAAGGTTAACAATGCAATTGCGTTTGAGAAAAATGGCTGTAACTTTTTGTGTTGAACAAGTAACAGTCTGTTTACATTAATTTTGATTTTCATCATACAGAGTATGGGGGACCACAATGAATTCTTGAAGCGCATCACCAAAACCCTGTACTATGGTCAGCTGCCGTCACTGCCCTGCCTGAGTTTACCTGTTACTGGTTTGTTTATTTCATAAAAAGTGTAGTATCCAAACCTAACATTTTGAGGAAAAAAAATATCAATTGTATTCAAATAAATCTTAAACTTTATTTGCTCATAAACATGGTATAAAAAGTAGAATATTATTTAATAGCATGAAACAATTGTTGAAGCATATGCACCAATAATTTTAAATAATTTATCACATAAACATCGGGTTCTATAAAGTTGTTAAAAGAAAGAAAGAAATAAATGATTAATATTGATCATATTGACCAATTTAATTTGAAAAACTACTTAGATATATTAATCAATATAATTATATTAAGAACAACAGTAACTTATCAATACTGACCATACATTATATTTTGTAACAATACATATTTAGTCTATTGCAGTAGTATAGTATATATAGTATAGTATAGTTATATTGCAATACATATTTAGTCATTGCAGGTGAAAAGCTTCTGTTTAAATTGTGTTGTGTTAAAAATGATTGTTATCTAAAAATAAATATTCACTAGTAGGTTCTTAAAACATCATCATCAATTGATGCACATAAATGAGGAGGGCTCTTTTGCATTCATTGTCACATCGAAAAAAAAGTAATTTTTAAACTTATCTTCAAAAATAAACTAAAAATACAACACGTAATTGAAAAACACCAAAAAAACATGAAATTAATAATATTAATATATCTTTCAATCATTTAAATGACAATGTGGGTATTATTTAGAAAGGGATTGGCATTTGATATAGGATTTTGTTGCCAGCTATTCTATTGTTGTATAGCATGTGCAGATGTAAATAAGATTTCCACATCCATCCTAAAATTTTTATTTATAATATCTCTTTAGAAGTTTATGATTTCTTTTATCATAGAGTAAATTTTTTTTTTAATAGTGAAGGGCAGAATAACATCAGCTTGTGAACACTAGTGTTTGCGATGCCCACCAAGGGTCAAAGTTAATAAGTTGGCAACAAGTTTGATAAATTAAGACTAAACCGAAAAATCTATGGTTCACTAACTCCAGTGTAGTTTACCAATGTTTGGATTCTCCATTATTATTTTGGACTAGGCCAACTCGTGTCATGGGGGACAATTCTTATTAATTTGTAATTTGTTGTGTCAATAATAAATGAAAGCTGCAGCAATTCATTGCGCATGAATACGTGTACTCTCGTAGCGTCGTACGTATCGGCTTTGTATAGAAAAGAGGCATCGGTCGCGGCAGTGTAAGCTAACGGCGGCGGTGTGCCCTGTGCAGAGATCTCGTGCGGCGTGTGGTCGGCGGGGCAGCGCGGGCGCTCGCTGCGGCGGCTGCACGCGGACGCGGCGGCGCGGCTGGCGCGCGGCGCGTGCGTGTCGCCGTGCGCGCTCGTGCTGGCGCTGCTCTACCTCGAGCGCCTCAACGCCTGCAACCCCGACTACCTCGCCAGCGCCGCGCCTCACGACCTCTTCCTTGTTTCTTTGGTTAGTTTCTACTAATTTCTCCGTCTTTCTCTCACATCGCGATTCCTTACATGCTTGCTGGCACAGTCGAGTACAAGAATATGTATAGGACACATTTTAGAGGTGATGTAGCGGCTACGTCATAGCGCGCTACGGTATCGAGTGACCGAGAAATGGTTGATCAGCTAAAAGTACGATAGGGAATAATGACATTGGAGTCACATTGATACTAGAACTACTGGCTACAGCAATAAAAAATGTAGAAAATTGACAAACCTGAATTACGATGACAAAGTTTCCAAGACAGATTGATATACTTATACGAGTTCCGGCAAACTGGTACAATCAACTCACAAAAATATGATATAACATATTTTTGTAAGTTCCTGGTATGATATTAAACTATACGACAATCGCAGATGTTCTTTGCCATTCGTTTATTTCAACCCTCCATTAGCAAAATCTGAAAACAAATGAATCGAGTAATCTCCATACCTAATACCTTTCACTTTTTATTGCGGCGAAATAGAGCGAGAAGGGAGTTGACTCTCCGAATTGAATCTGTGATGCGGCAGTTAAGAAAAATTGGCAGTTCTATATAGTAGCTGATAGAGCTGGTAATAAATGTACCTATGCAGAAAAAACCTGTGCTATTGTTGTGTAGTTTACTTTCAAAACTCATGGATTTAGACACCCACTGAAATGAAATGTACATACAAACATATAATCGCTATTATCCCTTAAGTGTTAATCGCATACTAGGCAAAAGCAATCCACTGCCATAGTTCGCGCTTCACCAAGCAGTGACCACACTCATCATGATAGGTGATGAGCCCTTTGCCGCTATAAGCTATTGGATATTGTGCAGTTCTAAGTCCATTAGTCACTTTTACAACACCCAAGGGAAGATATCGGTTGCTACCACACGACTCACGAGTCTATAAGATTAGAAATATTATTATAGTAACCTACATTAGTGTATTTTATATACAAAAATATGTATTATTATAATGTTACGAAATTATTGATTAATGATTATGTTTGAATTTTTATAGATGGTAGGAAATAAATTCTTGCAAGACGATGGCGAAGACGACGACGTGTTATGTTCAGAGTGGGCAGCCTCGGGCGGTATGGATCTCGAACAGCTGAAGAAGCTGGAAGTGGAGTTTCTCAATGCAATAGTGAGATCTTTCATCGAGTCGTTGTATACTCAGTACTAATATTTTAATAATATTCATATTAATATGTATCTTTTTAGGAGTGGAACGTATTCGTGAACGATCGGTCGTTCGAAAGGGGCCTCCGGTGGCTGGAGCGGCGCGTGGCGCTGAAGCAGGCGGGCGGGCGCGGCTTCTTCACGTACTCGGACCTGGCGGCGGCGGCGGGGGGCGCGGGCGGCGCGGGCGGGCCGCTGGCGCGCGCGCTGGCCGCCGCGCTCGCGCTGCTGGCGCTGGCGCACCTCGCCGCTGCCGCCGCGCTGCTGGCCGCCGCCGCCGCGCTCGCCGCCGCCCACGCGCCCGCGCCCGCCCCCGCCCACGCCTCCGCGCCCGCCCACGCCCCGACCGCGCACCACCTCTACGCCCCCCTCCCAGATACCCCAGTCGACCTCAACGTCACTGGCGGTGCTGCGATGCCCACGCTCGCAGAGGATGTCGCCTCGATCAATGGCTTCCGATGCTGCACAGATTGGATGAGTTACCATGAGAATGTAGCGCATCGCTTGGAGACTCGCTTTGCAGATGCAAGTGAGCCGGATCCGTGGTGGTCGCGGACTTCCGTCTTGAATCGGTTGTATCCGAGTTCTCTCGTGAATCCTGTGAGGCGTTGGTTGGAAATAATCAACGAGTATGCAGACTTCGTGAAGCGCCACCTGACGAACGACGACAAGGGACGTCAAGGATGCATAGATTATATGAAACGGAACGAACGGCCCCACTGCGTCCGGCAGTGGTTAAATCTTAGTAAGCTCAATGTGTTGGTCTCCTCTGCGTCGGATCGCTAGTAGTGGACCTCATAGTAGGATGCAGCCCATTGCTGTGTTGATATTAAATGTGAAACCGTGGAACTACTATTTCTGCTTTCATATTCAAACAATTGGATTCCATTTCTTATTATTTATTTTTAATTAATATTTTCATTGTTCTTCAGTTTTGGTTCAGGTCACAACATTTCGACAATTGTTATTGTAAAAAATCTTATTCCATAGTCATATTGCAAATTTGTATATAAGATCATCGTGAAATACACTCAGTTGCACTGGAGTTGGATATTCCAAAGCTCATGTGCAACTACTATTTTTCTAAATGTTTAAACCATAACTAAGTTATCTTGTTTGTAAATGATAATTAAAACCTGTGATCAAATTTTCTAACTTTCAAATAAAAATACTCACAAACTTTGCTTTATTGTATATTTTTAAATATCCATAAATATTATACTATATGTCTAGGTACATAATTTAAAGTATGATTTAAAAGTAATTTGAGACAAGCTTGGCTCTATTAAATATGCGAGATGTGTACACAAAAATAAGATATGACATATAAATTGGCCAAATAGTTATTATTATGACACACAACTCGAAAAAAAAAACACCAATAAAATGTTCTAAATTTTCTAAGTAAGATCTAAAGTGATAATCATTATGATACATAATAATTTATTCAAATTATTTACCTATTACAATTATAATTGGATATTTTATTTATAAAAGTATTATTATTGGCACGATTTTTTTTATTACAAAATCTGGAGTAAAAAATCACATTAAGCACCATTTTACCTTAATAATTATTATTGACTAATCTATTGTCCACACAATCCATATTATTTTATTGTATATTTGATAATGACTAAAAAGCAATCATTAGATAAGAAAATAACGAAAATAATATATTTAATGTAAATTATATACTATAGAATGTTTAAATAATATTAAAAATAGACATATGACCTAGATAAATGCACAGAAAAGTTACAAGCCTTATATTCAGGTGATATGCTTTTACAACACATTTAAACAAATGCAGTAAATTAAATAAAAATGCTGTGCTTTAGTTGCTGGTCTTACTGATATGCAAGGATGGTCAGCATATAGTTAAGAACAAGTATGTAAACTATATTGTCATCGGTGTTTGGTCGACAGACTCAACAGAATACAGGTCAACAGAATACATGTTTGAAAAACCAACAAAATACGTGCTAGCTAAAAATTACACAAAAAATCAGTCGTTCTTAGTAATACTTGGCGAAAGATATTTTACGTTTATTTATCGATGATAAAATTGAGCATAAACCATATCGATTAGGTGGTTGTGGCGCACCAAAGTAGGTATTAGATAAAGTAAAATTACACATCAACAATATCGGTTTAACAATGCTGTTTGTTTTACAAATAACGAAAGATACATTAAAATGTGGAGAAGAGGAGATACACAATTTAGTTCGGTTTAGTTTGTTACATGGGGACCACGGAGCAAATGGGGACTTAACATATCTGGCGAAATGCGGGTATGTAACATTTCTGCCTACCCCTTCGGGGAAAGAGGCGTGATGATATTTGTTTAGTTTGTGCCTACAGAATCGGCCCTAATGTCTATTATCATGGTATGAGGGTGCCGCCTTAGCATGAACACCACATTATATGATGTACACTGTTATTTTTAATGAATAAACCTCAAGACTAAGTGGCTAACTGTAATAACAACATTATTTTGTTTTACGACTTTTAATAATTTAAAATAAAATTCAAAAATAAATAACAATTTCTGAATGTTCTTAGCTCTGCACTCAACGCGTCGCCTATTCGAAGGAACGGAATATTGATTTATTGATGTCATGATAGTATACTATAAGCTTGTCAATCATTTTAATGAATGCATTGAGTTATGGTAAAACTCGTATGACATAATATTATTTAAGATATTAGCTACCTAGGTAGCTTGCGAAGTTGTTGATTCATTAAGAATAACCCTGCATATCTGGTTCTTACATGATATTCAACTGTCAAAAACGGGATATAATACAGAGTTGGTCACGCTACTTAGTCTGGAGAGGTGATTCATCTTCGTACAAGCCCGGGTGCAGGTAGAGGTAGTGGTTGAACCCCCAGAGGTCGATGGAGGAGGTCTGGTCCTTGAAGCGCTCGTCCATGCGGCGGTCCACGGTCTTGAACAGGTCCACCACGTGCAGGCGGTGCGCGTGCGCCGCGAACACCTCGCACAGCACCGTCAGGTACCACGAGCCCCGCTTGATGTCGCGCTTCGACACCGTCCCTGCCGCACGCACATTTACATTTAGTATCTAACCCACGCACATTTTCGATCTGGGCTACAAATTGTAATGTATGTTTATGTTTTGTGCGAGCGTATGCTCTACGTTGTCTTTGCTTTATCTCTATAATCTGTGGTTTAGTCAATGTGATCTTTCATTTTGGAATAAACCGCGCTAATTGCACGTTGTTTTACTTAAAGACACCTCAGAAATGTTCATAAATCAAGACCTACGTTAGTTTTCCATTCTCATACAGGTGGGTGGATAGACTAGAGCATTTACTACAGAACCACGAAACGCTCTATGCTGCGTTCGAATGTATCATTCCTACTCGAAACAAACGTCGAGCACCTAATTATGTAAACCAACGAGCGTACCGGTGTAACATTTCGTGGAGCCTTTGCACGAGCGCGGGGAGGACTACGTGTCATTTCAAGAAAGAGTGAATAAGGGTGATCGCCGACGGGCTGTAAGCATGAACTCTCGCATCGAGCATTCGCAGGAACGTCACATTACATGGAAATAGTCCAGCGGCTAAGCTTCAACCTGTATAGTGGGTATGCGGATAGTAGGATATGACATTACCGGGGCGGGTGGAGTGCGCGATGAGCATGTCGGAGTAGAGGCGCGCGGGCGTGGGCTCGCGCAGGGGCGCGGGGGGGGGCGCGCGCGGCGCCGCCTCGTCCGCCCACGGCGCGCCGTCGTACTGCGTCTTGCCGCCCTTCGCCAGCACCTCCACGCTGCCCCCCACGTCCTCACCCCTAGCGAACCGTTCCAAATTATAACATCTTCATTGTAATTTGATTACTATTTTTTACTTAAATCCAATCAAATATCTTTACTTTGTGTCAGTTTTACATAATTAAAATTTTGATCTCTGAACTCTCAACGGACGCTTAGGAATCGAGTGATAGAAGCACGCTTCAGTACTGACCGGCACATTTGGAAGATGAACACTTTGGGTACCCCGAAGAGCGCGGGCAGCTTCTCGTTGTTGAAGTACTCGACGAACTGGTAGACGGACATGAGCTCGCCCTCGGACAGCCGGAACTCCGTGTCGGAGGAGCCGGGCGCCGCCTTGTACCCGTGCGACGCCACCACCGTGAACACACACTCTACGCCTTTCAGCACAGAGTTCAATTCCTTCAGTGTTTTGATTGTGTCCTGGACGAAAAAAAAATTTACGCTTCGACTATTTTAAACGACTTCTTAAAGTAATGACTTTTAGGTATCTCCTTTTAAGCTAAAATAGCCTGTGCCAAGAGATATTGCTCGTTTGAGCCACGAGCCGAACATTGGACTCCGGCAACAGCGCGGTCAGCAGCGGGCCAACCTACATTCTACTTTAGCAGCGTCATCGTGCACCGTCGGCACTTTACGCCGACGAGTCACAAACTTATCCGTGATATATAACTATAACTTGAAATACAAAACTTATCATTGTGTACCATCTCATCAACATAATATATAAACAGTACATTTAGCAACAATAAACTAGATTTCAACCGTCCGTGTTGGATCTCACTTCTCCGTCCCGCTGCCGCCCACGTCCTCATCCCTAGCGAACCGTCCCAAATGACTCAACTAACACTAACTTATCATGCACGTGCAGGTCGCGGCGCTTTACAAACGCTCGCGGTCTGCCCGTACATTGCTCTTTCCCTTAAGTCGATGTACTAGGGCAACCCGTTCACCTACGGCTGCGCCCAGGCGATGGGGGAGGGTTCAGACCTGCTTGCGACAACAACATTGACGGGGCTGGATCGTCTTCGAGACGCCTGGCGCCCTGACAAAAATGTGCAAAGACAATGCTGGTCTACGCACAGAGCTCGTCCCCCATAAGACCGTCTTCATATTTGGTGTTACAAGGCTGCTGACCTCCGTGCAGTCTGGACGCCGGCGAGCTCTGCTATTAGAAGTGACCTCGTGGTGTTCGGCCTCTCAGAAGCTGGCCTCACTCGAGAAGGCGTATACCTATATTGTAGAGACATCTCTGTCGCAGAAGGTAAAAACATCATGTCGTTCAATCTATTACGCAAGTAGCAAATCATTTCAGAGGCCATCGAGAAGATTCTGACCAACTTTAAAAGAACCCATCTGGCGGGAAATTTGAGTACAGACAAAAGAGTATGGAAACGAAGGTAAGATACAAAGTGAACTTACATTCAGATTGAGGTTATCATAAGAGAGCACGCGGAACCCCAGCTCGTCGAAGAGGTACTTGAGTTTGGCGCGGTCGACCTCGGCGCCCTGCCGGAAGTGGTCGCTGTTGTGCTGGAAGTGGAAGTAGCTGAACAGTAGCAGCACGCCGCGCACGTGACGCGGCCCGCGCGTGCGGTACAGCAGCATGCCTGCAAGCACACAATACACATGTTTTTGTGCACACAATACCCACCATTTTAATGGAAGCTAGCATTGCACTGCTGCTGTTTACATTCAAATGGCTGAATTGCATTCGTCAATTGCAATAAAGAGTATTTTAAAAGAGATCCAAAAAAGCTCATATTAGAAATAGAGAGTGTGCACCAAATTCTCATATGAAACATAATGTGTTCGTGACTGTGGTTCGTGATGAACAGAAGGAAAATAATAGGTTTTAGAAAATAAAAGAATAAAACTATTGTTTCTTGACTAAATAGGTTTAAAAAGAAGGCGGTAAGTTTATTGACCATAGATAAAATATACATTTCTTACAATAGTGATATGAAGAGTGTAAAAATGATAAGAATGAGTAAAACAGAATAATAATAATGAAATTAATTAGCGTAAACATCCTCCCGGGGTTGAGAGCTCCAGCTCTCAAATGTCAACATCTTGCTGAGGGGTTAATGGCTATGCGTACTGTGCCGCAGCTGGTGGTGACTTCAACCACGCGGGGACTCCGGGAAATATCTTCGAGACACGTCCCAGACGCCAGGACAAGGGTGGACAGTTGTCTTCTTTGATGATGAACAAATTGTCAACTTTGGGATCTCTACATTTTTGGCGTCATATAGAGCGCTGTTGGAGTTTAACCACGTATTCCGTAGACTACCGCATCCTTATAAATTTGGGTGTTATTACATCCAAATTTTTTCAAGGAACAGGGTGTATGAATAGCGGTTTTTTTTTTTAAATAATACTATTCCCTTGGCCACAGCCAACGGCGTCGCGTTTAGCGGCGCGGCGTGAGGCGCGGCGAGCGGCGCGCGGGGGCTGCGGGCGGCGGCGGCGGGGTGTGCGCGTCAAACAAATATACTGGCGAGTATCAAGGCGGCCACAGCTACGAGCGGCGCGCGCGGCGGCGTCGGCGGACGGGTTTAGGCACCGCGCGACCGAAACAAATAATTTTATTTTACCGCGCGTTGAAATTATAAAAATGGATATGGAACAATTTATTAGTAAAATATTAAGTAGACCAGCAATATGGATGTCAAAACATCCACATCATAAATATCGGCATATTATAAAAAAAGTGGGACAAAATAAGTATCAAGGTAATTAAATAAAACAATTAAGTCTATAGTAACTTGAACAGTCGGGACACATTATTGGAGTTTGAGCCGTTCTAGATTTTAATGGGTCCCGACTGTAAGTTACTATAGACTTAATTTTTTATTTAATTACCTAGATAGTTATTTTTAATACTCCCAGATTACATTACTTATTTTTTTCTTTTCAGTTTTATTTTTATTAGGTACGCAGTTTGGTTTACTTTTTACGCAGTCGGGTTTTTTAAATTATATTTTTTTACCGTGCCATTTTAGATAGGGGTATTTTTAAAAGTTTTGCCATTCACTAAATACGTCCACCGCTGACGCCGCCGTGGTCGCTACTAGCGTAGTTGTGGCATACCAACGAACGCGCTGCTCACGCGCCTCACGACTCACCGCGCCCCACACCGCCAATAGCTGTGGCCAGGCCGTATGAGTGTTTCAACCGCAGTGGTTTGACCACTATCTCTCCAGATAGATAGTGACAATTAAAATTACATTACAATTAAATCAAATCATTTTAATTTTAATGTTTCATGTGTGTGGTCTCTATTAACATTACTTACCATCCCCTGTCTCCTCAAAAAACTTGGTGCTTTTTATGACATCAAAGTGCGGTATCTGAGAGGCAAGGCCCTTGCCCTCCTGCTCATCCAAACCAGGCTCCAGTCGATCTGGATCATCTGTGAAATTAAAAAATATTTTTGTATTTTTATTTTTTACAGATAATTGCATGATGTCAGAGTAAAATTCTTTTTAATTTATAAAAATTATAGTCTGTCAAAATTAGAACATTTCACTGTAGAATTCTCACCACATTATACATATATACATACACAGCCATTATAAAGAAACATTGAAATTGATTTTAAAAGCAAAGCTATTTTCACCTTAGTCAGTCTTTGGATGCTGGATGACCAAAACTTTGTGACCTCTAGTTCCATGTAAAGATAGCTTGTGCCCAGCAGTAGTATGTAGGATTGTAGGCATATGGGCTGAATGCTAGATTTCCTACAACACTGGTTATACATTATTTCCACTATATGGCCTAGTTTCAGGATAGTTGTATTATAACAATTTCCGTGAGAGCACATCCATTTTGAAAATGAGTTTGTTTGGTAGAGACTAGAGCCGTGGTGGCCGCAGTCGCGACCAAGCTAGTTGCTAGCGGGTGCGGCCCGCGGCTAGCAGCTAAGAGGGTAAAAAATTATTTGGGAGTAAATTTGGACAGTTTCCTACTCTAGGTGGGGTCGGCACAACATATCTTCTTCTTCCATTCTCCTCTGTCACTCGTCAGCTCAGCATCCACTTCTTTTATTCTCATATCATTCTTTATGCATTCAATCCATCGCTTCTTTGGTCTTCCTCTCACTTTAGGTCCGACCACATACATGCTCAGCATCCTTCTTGTAATGTGACATTCATCCCTCTTCATCACATGTCCATACCACGCTAACCTATTGCTCCTGATCTTTTCTGTCACTGGCGCTACTTTCAAACTTCCCCTAAAATTCTCATTCCTGATCTTGTCCATTTTTGTGACTCCATACATCTATCACAGCATTTGCATCTCTGCTGAGTGCAGTTTTCATTCATTCATTGCTTTCGTATTTATATAAATAAAAAACAAAATCACCACTGGCCAACATTCAATGGAGAGAAGAGAAAAAATTATGAGTAAAGAGAAGGGGATTGAGGGGAGGCCTTTGTCCACTTAGTTAACATGCACTTAGTTTAAAAAGAAGTGGTCTTGGCATGTGGCAGGTGCAAAGATGGGAGGTGGACTGTTAAGGCAACAATATGGAAAAGACCAGAGGGGAAAAGGAAAAGTGGAAAGCCACTTAAAGGCAATGTAAGTAGGAGATTGCATGAATATAGCTCAAGACAGACATGTGGCAGGGAATGGGGGAGGCTTTACCTGAAAGGGGTCCATCTAGATTAAGGCTTAACTAACAAACACTAACTAATAAGCAAATATGGGAATCTCACTAATAAGTTACTTCTAACAAAATTTATGTAAAATATTAGAATGGAATCAAATAAACATATTATATTACTACTTATTATATTAATAAACTTATTGTATTTGTATACTGTTTGTTTCCTTAAAAATAAATAAATATTTTTTTTTATTTTATATTGTAAACTGTTGATGATTTTAATTTTTTTTGAGCAACTGTTGTTTTGAGATGATATAAACAGATAATAAATTATTAATTTTACTGTTTTTGATATAAATTATAAAAGTTTCATTAATTTATACGGCTGTGAAACTGTTTATTTGTCAATTTAAAATGTAATAAAATAAACCACAGATTAGGTAAGCATTAGATTAGTTTATGGTTGCTTGTGAAAAAGCCATTTTAATAAAATTGAATTTTATTCAATATATTCAGAAAATACTTTTCAATTCAGTTTTCCCATAATATGAAGGTAAAGAGAACTCATATAGTTTTCTTTTCAGCTACATTAAAACTGCTAAAGATCATTGTCTTTTTTAATTTTTAAATATCTTTAGAAAACTATAGTAAATTAGAACAATACATGCACAAAAAGTTTTAAGCCAGGCCAGCATTCCATAGAAATATGGTTGATGTTCTTTAGCCCTAAAACAAAGATATTTTTGATTTTAATTGTACTTACAGTTGTGATTCTCTCTTCCTTTAGTCTTTTCCTTCTCTGAACTAATGCTTATGAAATTATTTTCATCATTTATATTTCTTCTCAATTCTGTAATAATGTAATGTATTTTTAATTTTCTATTTTGCATGATACTGTCTTAAGTCCCCATGTGACAGGAGGCAAGCCTGTTGCCCCTGTTGCCATGCACCAGGTACAATATGAAGCAAGAGACATTCACAAACAACTATAGTTTTATTCAAGTTGAGTGGTACAGGCAGAAGGGATGGAACTTGTGACTTCCTGAACAAGTAGTGCTATCTCTCCCAACTCTGCTCTGCCTTTAGTTATCAGTAAAAGAAAAATTTATACAAGGTTATTATTTTATTTTTGTTTAACCCTTCAGGGTCAAACCAAACACTGGTGTTCGCAAACAACTTTTTTTATTGTGTCTGGTATTCCGATCATAGATTGGTTAAAAGAGAAAAAAATTAAGAAAGTTAAAATAATATTGATACCTGAATTATTATTATAAGGTGTGAGATGCCGGCTATTGTTTGATGGTCTATTAATGGAATGGAATGGGTGTAAATTACTATGCGGGTCAAGAGCTCTTGCTAGATCCCAATATCCGGCATCTTGCAGTGCATCTATCAAGTGTCCAAAAGCTTGAGGCCCCCTACGCTGAATGTCTGTGTACAATTGCCTTTTTCGATCGAGGATGTCCACACTAGTATTCTGTTGGTAAAGTAAAATTTTAATCTTTTTACCAATAAACAATAATACCAAAAGTACTATAGTCTCTCTAATCTTTGGGTCAAACTTGGGAGCCTTTTAGCCTTACCCTTTTTTAAGACTTATCTTAATGAGAGTGACAAAATGTGGATGTTGAATGTTCATCTTCACCCACCAGTCAGCTGAATAAATTGTTGTGCTTCTCCATTCTTTTGTGCAAGAAATTTAGAAAATACCTTGATTTGTAACAAAAACTAACAAAAACCAACCATGTATTCTCCCAGCAAACGGTCGTTAAATACTTGTTTCTCGTATAAAACTTGCACCATGTGTTCGAGATTTGTTTGTGCTACCAATGAAGTAAAATTTCTTTGTATAGCTTTACGATGAATTTCTTCCATTTTTATGTTTATATCTCGTTTTTACGTATCGTACATCGATTTTTCTAATCGTGTTTACAATTACAAAACAATGTAAAGGGCTTTCGTAGATTTTGAAGTATTAATCAAGCAGTGAGCTAATAATTATTACTAAAACACACTATCAAAAAAATAATGGAAAGGTTTGCTTCAACTTTTCAAAGTAGTGATTAAATTCTGTTTAATGAATGAGTAATTGACATCAAAACTGAGCAAACTGTAAGACTCTATTCTCTCTAATCTGTAAAACTTACTCTATGTGTGAAACTGTAAAAAAGAGAATGTCAAATTCAATATTAATACTGAAGTTTTTGGCGCCATTCAACTATGGCGGACGTGATTTTTATTTCAATGTTTGTAATATTGTTTTTCAGTGGATCTTGTTGCATAAAATCAGTGTAGTTTTGTAAAATAAGTGTCAATGATGAGCAATATGGAGGATCATTGAAATAATCGTCAAGTGGTGTGAATAAGGGTGTGAATAACGATGGGATTTTTATCGTGGTAATCCACCTCATCGAAGTAACATCACAGTGTCTGCCATCGATCGTTTGGCGCCAAACTCTCCCAAGACGCATTGAAATGTATTACACTTGCATTTCGTCTTCAATATATACTGAAGACTTGGCTGTATGGGCTTCGTTCCCTTTGTCTTCCCTACATGGGAGAATTTTATAACAACAACCGTGAGTTGAGTATTTATTTTAGACATTTCTCTTAAAACGTAGTGGGAGAGTTTGGCGGCATTTGTCTAATGGTGGACGTGATTTTAATTTCGATAATTGTAATATTGTTTCGGAGTGGATATTGTTACGGAAAATCAGTGTAGTTTTGTGTAATAAGTGTCTGTGATGATGTGTAATGTGGAGGATTATCGAAATAAGCGTCAAGTGGTATGAAAAGTGAAGAGTTTTTTATCGTGGTAATCCACCTCATCCAAGTAGCACCACAGTGTCTGCCATCAATTGTTTGACGTCAAACTCTCCCAAGATGCATTGAAATGCATTACACTAGCATTTCAATGCAAACTACTGAAGAAATTAAATACTGAAGATTTGGCTGTATGGGCTTCGTTCCCTTTGCTTTCCCAACATGGAAGAATTTTACAAAAAAAAATATGTAGTGATTATATTCTCTTTGATATCTCTCTAATCTGTTGTGAGCTGATTGTGAGTATCTAGACAGATCAGACATATCTCTCTAATCTGTGGACATATCCCTCTTATCTGTGGGCTGGGCTGGTATGAAATAAAAATAGTTTTCTAACTTTTGAGAATTAAGTGTAAGATATACGTAAGTGAAATTAAAAATGAAGACAGTTTCAATAATCATTTCATGTTTCCTAATATCTGTTTCCACCTATGAACTGTCTGATATTATAAGTGGCAGAATAGAGGTAAGGGGCGTCACTATTCAAGTGATACTTTCAATAATCTCTAAATTATGTAATATTATTCCGGTTTCTTTTTCAGACTTGCAGAGGATGTTCTCTTAACAGACTACCTGAAGTAAAGAAATTTGTGTATGATGATGCCCCGTTTTACGATCGGCTCGAGGTAAAGTTTATCTCCGGAGCGCCTCCCGAATTGGTCCTGCTCGGGGAAGGAGACCGTGAGTTGGAGCGCCTGCCGCTCTCACAGCTTGGACAAAAAGAATGCAATGAGCTGGTTCAGAGCAAGAGCTTTGTCAAGAAAGAAAAAAATCATGAGTTTTAGAGACATTATTAGTGCACTATTATCATTCCATTGTGTCTTTGTAGGTTCAAAGTGATTTAGCAATTTGTATAAAAGGATGAATTTTGTCTTGTAACCAAGTTTTTCAGCGAATATCCAGTCTGTTCATAACCTAACTTCTTTGTTTTGACCTCCTATACCACTGAGTTTGAATGAAACATTGTTGTGATTATCACTTGCCTCACACTGTATCTGGTGCATGATTACATGGGGGTTAAACATAGTGGTGAAATGTGGGTATTTGTACCTGTCTATTTCTTCAGGGTTAATAGACTGATGATATTATATTTTTAAATAAATGATTTGAATTTAAAACGATGAGACGGTATCTTAAATTGAACAAGTTAGGATGAATAGACTACCCATATAACTTTGCAGTAGCTGCACGAGTTTTAGGAGTGTTATAGAGGTAAGAAGAAGCTTTAATTTATCAAATAGTATACAAATGGGTTGGTGAATTTGTTTGCATAATTTGTTCATTGTAATAGATACATTGATCTTACCTGTAAATGTTCAGCTGTAATTTTTTCCAATGTATTTGTTCTCTTATTTATTGAATACAATTGGTCACTGTACCTAAATCTTTTATGTATGTTTAACAACAAAAAATGTTTCAAATGACTACAGATATTATTTGTTTACTCAAGATTTAATATACATTCCTTTAAAACATATATATTTTTTCATTTCTTTTTTTTGGGACCTTCAGTTGTAGGTTGACTAGGTCAGCCCCATAGTACAGTCAAGTTAAAAAATATGGACATGATAAAAACGTTGATAAATATCATATCGCATTTGCTCATGCTACCTTTTTAAAATTTGTTGTGTATAACATAACATAATAGTTATGAATTTTCTATAGGATGGTGAAGGGACTAAAAGATTTTCATGTGGGTCGAGGGACCAGTTCTTAGATTCGCAATAAATGCCTTACCAATATTATTTATTTTGTAGTTATTCATAAACAATTGTAGAATGATCCAGAAATTTTGTAGAAGATATAATTTAAAAAATACAGTCCATATGTCTGGTCCCTTGGTTCTCACAAACTGTCAGTGAGGTTACTGGAGAGGATACTGAATATTAACTTGCTTTTACTGCTGATTAATATTTACTAGGCCTTAAATCGGTAAATATAAATCACCACATGGTTTTCATTGGGGTCTCCCAATTCACGTAAAATTCCTTTCATTTCATCGAGTTATACAAATATGGCGTTATCTGGAGGAGGCTCACGTCATTGGACATATAAACATTTGAATAATGTAAATCATATTATGTATAACTAATATGTGTGAATATAGGCTATTATTATAAGGGAATGTGTCCAGAACACAATCTATGTGCAACAACTACAGATTTACAGCTCACATTCACCTTGACACACCATGGTATATGAGGAGGTTCACTTTCCATTGCTTAATACGATTTCCATTAGAGTTTTACCCCATTTTTTGTTTTGAATGACTATTAAATGCCCGGTGCATGACATTTGTACATGGGCTCTTAACATCTCAGGCGAAAGGTGGGTGTCTAACACCTCTGTCAACCCCTTCGGGGATAGAGGCGTGATGATACGTAACGTAATGGTATAAATAAAAGGCGATGTAAATGGTAAAGAGTTATATATAATATGAAGGTGGCGTGTGCGCGCTCAGGTGACGAGCGTGCAGTCGAGGTCGTCGATGCGCGCGGCGTCGGTGTGCGCGCGCCGCAGCACGCGCGCCACCACGTCGGCCAGCGCCTCGCGCGCGCCCTCCTCCAGCAGCTGCAGGCACTCCTGCACATAGGCACACGGTCATGTCAAGCACCTCCTGTGCCACTTCTTGTGCTCATTTTCACGCATGCACGCTAATAAACGTATATTATGACGACCTCCGTGGTAGAGTGATCTGTATGCCGGTCTCGAGGCGTAGCCGTCGCGAGAGGTTCTGGGTTAGATCCCGGTGGGGGCAAATGTTTGGGTGATGAATTTTCAGGCATTTGTTCTCCAGTCTTGGATGTCTATATATATTCTGGATATTTATATGTATCTATTAAATATATTTATCTGTCATCTAGTGTCCCTAACACAAGCAGCATTAGGTGCTTAAAAAGGGGCTAGTTGAGGGGTGTGAGTGTTTGAAGATATTTATTTATTATTATGATCACGTCTATATCCGCGAAGGGAAGTACCGACACCAAACGTACGTATGTGTTATTATTAAGATAAAGCAACTGGGCACAAAACAATATTGCAGATCATAATTATGGCGTCCATCTGTAGTTAGCGCGGAGCTCGATGCCCGCTCGCTACGTCACTTGGATTGGTGGGTAGAAACGATCGCGGGAGCGTCGGACTCATAAACGACCATCTATGCCCCGGGACCTCGTCGCCGGGACGGGCGGTGATAGTTGAGGCTCTTGCATACCTGGTGGAAGGTGTCGTCGTGCGGCAGGCGCAGCAGCGCGCGCAGCGCCAGCTCGGAGTTGGCGCGCACGTAGGAGTTCTTCTCCTTGGTGCCGTTGACGAGCGCGGGCAGCAGCGCGCGCAGCGCGTCGGCGCCGGCGCCGGCGGCCGGCGCGCCCGCCGCGCCCGCGGCGCTCGCCTGCGCCATCAGCTGCTTCACCTCGTTGCTGCTGTGGTTCATGCTCTGCACCGTACCGAATTAATCAATGAACGCATTAGACTTTTTGATGAAATTACAGTACAAAAAATTAAAAATAATAATCTATAACAGTAAATTGTTGAAACAGATTGAAACCTATTTAATCTACTTAACATTTGACTTTATATTATTTTTATTTCAATATAAAACATGCAAAGTCTCCTTTCACACCGGCGCGGATTTCAAACGTAAAAATAATCCTGGCGTTCGACACAGAATTCAGCCACATGTGCTTTTAAAAACGAAGTTAGTTGAAGAAGGCACAGGTACAAATAAATAAGTATCAACAAAAGTTACAATTTATCTACTTTAATCCGGAACAAAATATTCTAAAAAACAATAAATCTGATCATGAAAGATGATAAGCGGCACAACGACGGCGAAACGAAACCTATAAACGGGACTCCGAACATGTTAGAACGTAATAAACCTTTTATCCTATGTATTTATTATAAGGTAATTGCGTTACGCCAGGAATACTTTTATTCGGCCGAGCACACACCCTAGTGGAGTGCTCAGCCTGGCGACGGGAACTTTGCGCGGTGCTTGGCGGGGGATACCTCTCGCTGCCTACCCTGGTCACGACCATGGTGGGCAGCAAGAGAGTATGGGAGGCTGCCGCCTCCTTCTGCGAGAATGTGCTCTTGCAGAAGGAGGCAGCGGAGAGGGATCGGGAGGAGTATACTCTAGCCGCTCCCCTCCGCCGTAGACGGGTGGGCAGGAGAAGGCGGGCGCTATAAGTCTCTCCTTCCACCTGCCCCGCGAGCGGCCGCGTGCTTTGGATAGCTTCCACCCACGCATTCCACCGGCTACCACGTCTGGGGGCCTCCTAAATATACCCGGGAATCCCTCATTGGCGCAAACCCCGACCTAGTGTCTGACTAGGTCGGGAAGCCCTGGGACCGGCTCGGAGAATTGTTTCGGCAGACCCCGGGTCGCTCCCACGGAAGGGCAAGGAGGTATATCGTATTTAGGAATACTTTTATTAGGCGTTCTTGTTTGTTTTATAATTATAAATTAAGCGACATCGAAATTTTTCCTGTACCATTAAATGTTTATAAGCGTTTGGTAGGCGATGTAATAGGTTCATAGGCAGCAACTGACACTTTGTTTCATTAATAGAGAATAGCATGTTTTTTTATGGAACTGTAGGTCTTTAAGTTTTAAGAATTCGTAAACATAACTGTATTTTCCTAAATAAATGAAAAAAAATAACTACTTCATCAAATCAGTCAGATATGAATAAAGGGAAGACATTCGATAGAAATGAATGATTGGATGGATAGATCACGGGAGAAGGCAATTCGGCGAGACTGACCCGGGCGAACTGCGCGAGCAGCGCGGGCGGCACGGGGCGGTCGGCCTGCAGCAGGTGGCGCATGAGGTAGGCGACGCCGCGCACGCCGTTGCACGCCAGCGGCGCGCGCTCGCTGGCCAGCAGCGCGCGCAGTGCGCGCTCCACGCGCTCGTCGTTGGGCGGCTCCAGCAGCAGGTCGGGCGCCTCCTTGAGCGCCACGAAGAGCGCGCAGGAGCGCGCGTGCTGCAGCAGCGGGTCGGCGTCGGGCGCCAGCACGTGGTGCAGCAGCGCGGCGTGGCGGTGCGGCGGCGGCAGGCAGCGCAGCAGCGCGCCCAGGCAGCCCGCCGCCGCCGCGCGCACGCCCTCCTCCGCCGCGCCCAGCGCGCCGCCCGCGCCCGTCAGCGTGCCCAGCAGCGCCAGCGCCGCCGCCTCCGACGCCTGCGAGCACACCGCGCATTAGTCGCACGCTGACCGCGCGTCTCTCCGCGGAGTCGCGGTCGGGGCAGGTGCCGCACCTTGTGTCCGCCCAGCGTGATGACGCCGCGCAGCGCCTGCAGCGTGGTCTCGCGCACGGCGGGCTCGTCGGCGGCGCGCACGCCGTTGTGCATCTCCACGAAGAGCGGGTCGGCGCGCGTGTGGATCACCACCAGCTGCGAGAGCGCGGCGCCCGCCTTGATTCGCACGGCGCGGTTCGGATCGTTCAGCGCCTTCAGGAACGTCGTCTGCAGCTGCGGCAGGAACTGCTTCAGCATCGCGCCCACCTGCACGACCACACGAGTCAAACGAACGTAAACATCGTTTTAACATAAGACAATGCATGGCATTAAAACCGATTTAAGAAATATTATTATCAGAATGTGACCTTGGAGAGCAGCAGCGCGAGAGTCTCGAGCACGGCGGCCTTGACGCTGGAGTTGAAGCGGTCGCCGAGGATGCGGATGAGCGGGCCCGTGATGTGCACCACGGACGGCTGCAGCGCCGCCGGCGACGTCAGCTTGATCACCTCGCCCAGCATCAGCGCCGCGTTCTCCTTGTCCTCCGGCAGGCCGTTCAGGATCGCCTCACGGAACAGCGGCAGGATTGGAGATATACCCTGAGAGACATTAATCGAAATCAATAATTAATATTCTACAAAAAGAAGTCAAACTACGTACTCCTCCAGAAGAGGTGAGCAAAAGGCCCTAAATATGCCAGCAAGACAGAAATGACTAGTCATTCGCCACTTAGAGGAAATTCACAAAAATTCACTTGGAACGTAAGATTCTTTAGCGAGGACGCTCGGTTTACTAAATCTGGAACGGAGGCTTCTGGAATGAGGCAATCACGGAATCATCTCACTCATTTTCGACTATCCGAAGAGTCATGTCTTTGTCAGATTAGTCGCAATAAAAAGTGTCAGGTATAGATATACCGTGATTCGTATATTTAGTGTGAAGGAGGCAGTCACCTTGGGCAGGCAGAAGCCGGGCAGCAGGTCGCCGCGCAGGTCGGCGGCGGCGTAGCGCACGGCGTGGCGCACGTCGGCCACGTGCAGCAGCATGCGCTCGGCGTCGAGCGTGCGCGTGAGCGCGGCCAGCGCCTCCCACGCCATCTGCAGCACGTGGCGGTCGTCGTGCGCCAGCAGCAGCAGCAGGCCGCGCAGCAGCTGCGCCACGTGCGGCTCCAGCTCGGCGCGCGTGTGCGTCACGAACGCGCACAGCAGCGCCGCCGCCGCGCGCCGCCGCCCGCCCTCCAGCGTGCGCACCCACTCCAGCAGCGTGTCGATGATGCTGCAACGCACCACACCTACTCTTACACGCACTCTCTTACCTCTGGTTCACACCACACGAGCCTAACGTAATGAGCTTTACTAATTAAATGTATATATGTATGTATATTCTTATAATTTTTCGACTCATATATTTCTTAGAGGATCCTTCTCGCGTGAAGAGTCACTTTTGAAATTCGGCCGCCTTTAACGATCGTATTCCCAGTTTTAACGCTCACATACAAATTTTTCGTGTCTATTTAGTAAATTGTTGACAATTTGAAGCAGGGGTGGAATACCGGTATATTTTTTGAAACATTATCGGCTTATTTTTGAATGGTATATTTTTTGAACGGAACTTTATAAAAAACGTTTATGATGAACAAAAAAAAATATTGTTTTCGTTCCTAAAGCGTTTTTATTTTATTTTTTGAGACCATAGAATCCACATTTTTTGCCGCGGCGGGCGGTGTCCAGCTGCGGCAACAAATGTGGACCCGACCCGCGCTAGGTTATGACCCGCCCCGCCCATTATACCGGTTTTTATTCCCATTTCGTTCTCGTTCCGAACGCAATACAAAGAACACAATATGAAGATCTGTTCGAAAAGTTTCAAAAACCCCTTGATTTAAAGTAATAAACTAAATATCTATTCAGCATGTGTATGAGCACACTCGACATGTTACCTATTTAGTTGACATACACATTTACCCGTTTCAATAAAATAATGTAATTAAATTCATTCGGTCAAAGGTCGTATTTACCTCAACCGCCTTATCCCGTACAGCAAGCAAGTAACATTACCATCAATCTCAACATGCCTTATGCATTCCAGATCTTCAACTATCAAGTGTAGAGGTCAAGAGCCCCTACATTTGGTAGTTAGTAGTACAGATAGGTGTCGAGCAAACAGCGCCGCGGTGTGTGTGTAGATGACATACCAGCGCACGCCGGCGGCGTCGGCGACGGGCAGCAGCGCGTCGCGGCAGTTGTCGAGCTCGCGCGCCTCGTGCGGCTGGTGCTGCGCCGCGGCCAGCGCCGCCAGCAGCGCGGGCAGCACGCGCGGCAGGTGCCGGCCCAGCGCGCCGCCCGCCGCCGCCGCCAGCGCCGACAGCGCGCGCGTGTCCACGCCGCCGCCCCCGCCGCCCGCGCCGCCCGCACCGCCCGTCCCGCCCGCCGTCAGCACCGGCACCAGGTACGGCAGCACCGCGCGAGACTTGATCGCCATTATCTGACGCGAACAATAGCACTTCACGTAATTGTCGCATAACACAAGTTATCGAAACACAAGCATGAGTCCTCGAGAGGCCTCGTTTTGTGCTCGTTGACTAGTCAATAGTATTACGCGTCGTTTTAGTACCGAGTTATATGCAGTTATATAAAATAACAAAACAGGATGTTAAAAAATCGTGGGAAAAATAGCAATGAATACAAATCACACAAAGACAAAGTCACATTTTAATACGATTCTTTCGAAAGTATCATATAAAGAGCCAGTGGTAACACTGCGCCATCTAGATATATGTAAAATGGGAGTATAATGTTGTCGTGTGTACCTGCTTGAGGCCGTCGAGCGTGGCGTCGGCGACGGCGGGGTCGGGGTCGTGCAGGCCGCGCAGCATGTGCGGCAGGATGTCGTCCAGCGCCTTGTTGCCGATGGTGGCGTGCAGCGAGTGACGTGTGTGTGTGTGTGTGTGTGTACCTGCTTGAGGCCGTCGAGCGTGGCGTCGGCGACGGCGGGGTCGGGGTCGTGCAGGCCGCGCAGCATGTGCGGCAGGATGTCGTCCAGCGCCTTGTTGCCGATGGTGGCGTGCAGCGAGTGACGTGTGTGTGTGTGTGTGTGTGTGTGTGTGTGTGTGTGTACCTGCTTGAGGCCGTCGAGCGTGGCGTCGGCGACGGCGGGGTCGGGGTCGTGCAGGCCGCGCAGCATGTGCGGCAGGATGTCGTCCAGCGCCTTGTTGCCGATGGTGGCGTGCAGCGAGTGACGTGTGTGTGTGTGTGTGTGTGTGTGTGTGTGTGTGTGTGTACCTGCTTGAGGCCGTCGAGCGTGGCGTCGGCGACGGCGGGGTCGGGGTCGTGCAGGCCGCGCAGCATGTGCGGCAGGATGTCGTCCAGCGCCTTGTTGCCGATGGTGGCGTGCAGCGAGTGACGTGTGTGTGTGTGTGTGTGTGTGTGTGTGTGTGTGTGTGTGTGTGTGTGTGTGTACCTGCTTGAGGCCGTCGAGCGTGGCGTCGGCGACGGCGGGGTCGGGGTCGTGCAGGCCGCGCAGCATGTGCGGCAGGATGTCGTCCAGCGCCTTGTTGCCGGTGGTGGCGTGCAGCGAGTGACGTGTGTGTGTGTGTGTGTGTGTGTGTGTGTGTGTGTGTACCTGCTTGAGGCCGTCGAGCGTGGCGTCGGCGACGGCGGGGTCGGGGTCGTGCAGGCCGCGCAGCATGTGCGGCAGGATGTCGTCCAGCGCCTTGTTGCCGATGGTGGCGTGCAGCGAGTGACGTGTGTGTGTGTGTGTGTGTGTGTGTGTGTGTGTGTGTGTGTGTGTGTGTGTGTGTGTACCTGCTTGAGGCCGTCGAGCGTGGCGTCGGCGACGGCGGGGTCGGGGTCGTGCAGGCCGCGCAGCATGTGCGGCAGGATGTCGTCCAGCGCCTTGTTGCCGATGGTGGCGTGCAGCGAGTGACGTGTGTGTGTGTGTGTGTGTGTGTGTGTGTGTGTGTGTGTGTACCTGCTTGAGGCCGTCGAGCGTGGCGTCGGCGACGGCGGGGTCGGGGTCGTGCAGGCCGCGCAGCATGTGCGGCAGGATGTCGTCCAGCGCCTTTTGCCGATGGTGGCGTGCAGCGAGTGACGTGTGTGTGTGTGTGTGTGTGTGTGTGTGTGTGTGTGTGTGTACCTGCTTGAGGCCGTCGAGCGTGGCGTCGGCGACGGCGGGGTCGGGGTCGTGCAGGCCGCGCAGCATGTGCGGCAGGATGTCGTCCAGCGCCTTGTTGCCGATGGTGGCGTGCAGCGAGTGACGTGTGTGTGTGTGTGTGTGTGTGTGTGTGTGTGTGTGTGTGTACCTGCTTGAGGCCGTCGAGCGTGGCGTCGGCGACGGCGGGGTCGGGGTCGTGCAGGCCGCGCAGCATGTGCGGCAGGATGTCGTCGAGCGCCTTGTTGCCGATGGTGGCGTGCAGCGGGTGGCGTGTGTGTGTGTGTGTGTGTACCTGCTTGAGGCCGTCGAGCGTGGCGTCGGCGACGGCGGGGTCGGGGTCGTGCAGGCCGCGCAGCATGTGCGGCAGGATGTCGTCCAGCGCCTTGTTGCCGATGGTGGCGTGCAGCGAGTGACGTGTGTGTGTGTGTGTGTGTGTACCTGCTTGAGGCCGTCGAGCGTGGCGTCGGCGACGGCGGGGTCGGGGTCGTGCAGGCCGCGCAGCATGTGCGGCAGGATGTCGTCCAGCGCCTTGTTGCCGATGGTGGCGTGCAGCGAGTCGAACGTGCGCGCCGCCGCCAGCCGCACCTCCGGCAGCGGGTCGCACAGCGCCGTGCGCACCGTCGGCACCTGCGCACACACCACACCTCAACATTCACATTTTATTACATTTTTTTTTATTTTATTTATTTGGAACAACTGACAATTGTACAATATAATTCTTAAATTGTACAATCAGCACCGTAATTCGTAAGTAGTTAAATACATTATTCCAATTATTAGTGTGGTTCACTATAAAAAAAGTTTTAATCATGACGACGACAATTCATCTCACATTTGGCAATCACAGCCGATCGGGAACAGTTGTTTACTTTACTCCACGTCCCATCATGGCGACCCTGCCATAAATGGGATGCACGCCGCAAGCGCAGTCTCCGCGTAGTAAAATAACTGCTGCATGTTATTTAAAATAATCAAAATTACTATTGAAATGTGTCGATCAAATGTGGAACAGAGCGTTCCATTACACCCCGTTTCAGGAGTGCAGGTCCTTTCCTCAGCTGTCGGTTAGAGAATAGGTTATTCCATTCGGAAAGTCTCATGCATCTCGCTTTGATTCGCCACAGTGAAAAGTGTCAGGGGCAGCGATTACGAGATTCGTTCGTTTTCCGACAGTTGAAAATAAGGAGTGACGAGGTGGTTCAGTGCGTACCAGTCCGTCGGCGAAGATGAGCACGGCGTCGCGCGAGGTGGAGGAGAGGATCTCGCCGAGGCCGATGCAGACGCCCTGCCGCTGGTCGGCGCGCTCCGAGCGCAGCCCGCGCTCCAGGATCGGCACGATCTCCGGCAGCACGCGCTCGCCCAGCTGACGACACATTCACTAAGGTTATTGGGCTCCAGCGCTACTGGCGCCTTTACACAGGACCACGGTTTAATACATTTGTAGTGGTGCTGTGGCTAGTGAGATCGCCAGACCTCATCGTTGAGATGTTTTATGAGCGTCTATCGGCTACGCTACGTATTATACTAGATCCATGATAAGTTAAGTGATGAAAGAAAACACAAAAGGAGAAGCATATAAAGCGAGCGGTCACCTTCCGGACGAGGTCGCCGAGGGTGCGCGCGGCGACCTGGCGCTTGTCGTAGCTGGTGGAGGCGAGGCAGCCCAGCAGCAGGCCGAAGAGCGTGGGCAGGATCTCGCGCAGCGTCTTGGGCGTGTTGGTGACGACCACCTTCCAGACGTGCAGCGCCGCCTGGCGCACCATGAGCGCCACGTCGCTGCGGCCCATGTACAGGCCGGCCAGCACGCGGTCGCGCCGCTCCGCGCCCAGCGCGCGCATGATGGCGCGGTGCGAGTGCTCCGTGCCGAAGTTGTCGTCCTCGGACGCGGTCTCGGTGCTCATCTTGCCGGACACGCCGGACACGCGGTACAGCAGGTCGCCCAGCAGCTGCACGGAGCTGTAGCGGATGCGCCAGTTGTCGTCGAACAGCCCGCGCTCCAGCTCCGGCAGCAGCAGCGTGATGGCCGACTCCGCGTACAGCGTCACGATGCGCTGCCCCGCCTTCAGCGCCGTCTCGCGCACGTACTCGTTCTCGTCCGCCAGCGCCTTCAGGATCGGGTTGATGATCTGCCCGATGTACGGCGTGAACTCGTCCGTGAACGCGCCCGGCATGTAGATGAACATCATTATGTACCCGTCCTTCACGTGCGGCGCGATGTCCGTGCGCTCCGCTGTCGCTATTATATCTGCAACACGCATACGCCATCGCAGCTACAGTCTACGATTAATGAAATATCAGCCCCGTGGACGAATACCATGGAATGATTATCAGAGAATAAACGAGAGTAGTATATATGTGACCTGGCATGATCTTGTGGAGTTTGTGCACGCCGAGGCCGGCGACGACCTCCGAGAGGCCCTGCGCGGCGCCCGAGCGGTCCACGGAGCTGGTCTCGGAGGTGAGCGTGTGCATGAGCCACGGCAGCAGCTCCTCGAAGCTGCTCTCGCCCATGCCGCGCACCATGGCGCCCAGCGCGCGCGCCGACACCGACCGCACCTGCATGCATAACGGCCATCCTTTAACTTCCTGCCACTCACACTTGCCGACTAGCCTATACTACTTCAGGGTGTCTGTATTATTCACTGCTAGACATAGGCCTCCCCCGACGATGATCTCCGCATCGATCGGTCTCGCATTTGCACCAAACTCTTCCGCTATTATTTGAAAAACAATTTATCATCAGAAACTTCCAGATGAATCGGTCATACGGTACATACCTCCGGCACGGGATCGAGGAGAGAGCTCTTGAGGCCGGGGATGATATTGGGCAGGTAGGGCATGAGGTCCTTCTGGTCGGTGAGCGAGTACATGTTGCCGATGATCTGCGCGGCCATCTTGCGCGTCTCCGTGCTGCGGTCGAGGAACGCGCGCTGCACGACGGGCATGATGAGCGCCAGCGACGGCGCGTCGATGAAGTGCACGAACTTGGTGTCCAGCAGCGTCTGCAGGCACGCCGACGTCTTGTTCGACGGGTCCTGCAGCGCCTGCAGCAGCACCGGCACGATCGCTGCGCACCCAACATGAGCTCACAATCACGATACAAAAGGCCCACCTCAGGCTTCTACTTGTGAGACTCCTAGCTTTAAACATCCTCTCAATTAGCGCAAACCAGACATCCAATTCTTTATTTTTGTCCTCTTTCACACTACTAATGTGCTGTCTTTAAAAATATTGTTCAGGACTGTCAAATTTACGTTGACGAGTGGCATTAAGAGTCAGTTTTTTATACGTAGAAACAGTTAACCATATAATTAAAATCTAGACACACAAATGACAAAATAAAAAAATAATGGCATTTGCGAAGCAATACACTGGCGGTACACAGATTTTTTCCTAATTCGTCATATTCCAAATTGGTCATCCTCATACTTATAAATTAGCATCACGATTTCATTGACTGCATAATAAGTAGTTAAGAGAAAGAAATGCCGAATCAGGAATATGACCAGTTAGGATAGTGACAAATAAAGTATATGAATATACTACCAATTAGGACATAGTCCTAATCAGGAATAAATCCGCCAGACCCCATTTTACTTGAGGCAGCAGCGCGTAGTGGTCACATTGCCTTTGATTTTTTAAGTAGTAGTCAAGCTGACGTATCACTACATGTTTACGTCATTAGTAAATATAACCACTCGATCACCCTGACCACGAATTAAATAATTTGTGGTTATCCGATAGGTTGGCTCGGAAGCCTTCAATCTTAGTACTACTATATGAGCTATGAGCTAAGTGATAGTAGTACCCTGAATCTCGGGGTTCCTGATGACGGAGCCGATGACCTTGAGCGCCTCGGCGCCGGCCTCCTGCACGCGCATGTGCGAGTCGCTCAGCACCTCGATGAGCTTGGGCACGATGGACGGCAGGCACGACGACAGCTGCTTCGGCGCGCAGTACGCCATCGCGCCCAGCAGCTCGATCGACCCTGACACACAACACTCCGCGCTACCTTTATCCACTCAACGCTCTAGATAATAGTAACTCCAGCGCTAAAACGTGCAAACATTCGAAATCCTTCACAAAGGTACATTTTTTTCAAAGCTTAGGGTTGAAATTGCCGTGGTTATTAACTTGTAAGCTTGGTTAAAATTACTAATATAGGAAATGTTCCAGATTTAATGGAGTTTTAGGCTCGAAAGATGTTTATAAAGAATAATACAGTTTCTGCATATATACTTCAGAACTATTAAGCTCCGTTTTTATGATTATGTTGTTTAAAAATTGCAAAAAATGGATATTGAAAAAGTCAAATACCTTTAAATCAATATTTTGATGTATAAGAGGGAAACTCTTGCAAGAGTACTTTCGATGGCATGAGGGTTTCGCGAGGCTGCTTTCTCAGTGAGCACCCGGCTAATGATATAATGTGTGATGTCCCTCACCGGCCTTGGTGCGCCAGTTGTCGTCCTGCAGCGCCTGCAGCAGCGAGGGCAGCACCAGCTTGACGCCGTGCGCGCTGAGGCGGCTCATGATGAGCTTGGCGGTGTCGTCGGCGGCGGCGCGCACGTACTGGCTGCCGTCGCCGAAGCACAGCAGCAGGTGCGGCAGCACGTGCACGATGTACGGCTCGAACAGCCGCCCCAGCTTGTGGCACAGCATCTCGAACCCGAACAGCGCGCCTGAACAACGGACGATCGCTTTATATCTTTTCCACACTCATGCACGACATCCTCAGCCTATATACGTCCAACTGCTGGGCACAGGCCTTCCTCATGGAGACAAAAACACGAGGAGTATGGGCTGTAACACCACCACGCTGGCTTAATGCATGTTGGTGGGTAGAAACAGTTACAAGAGAAACCGGGACCAACGGCATAACGTGCCTTCCGAAGCACAAGTTCGAAGGAGTTCGAGATCACAAAGTGGTCCCACCCACGACTTGACTATGGCGAAGGTAGCTTGGATTTCGATATCGAAAGCCAAAGCGAATTTTTAACAACAAATTACAAATTCAATAGTAAACAATAATATACTTATTTATCTCCTATTTTATTTCTATTTTTCTCAGTGTCTTTAAACATTAGATCGATCATCTAATTCTTGAAACGGACTACTCATACGCATGTTTATGGCATTTTCACACAGCAAGGGCTATAAACTAGCATACCGACGGTAAAATTCTCAATCAATCAAGCTGCTTTTTACGGCTCGTTTCGTTTATTCAGACCCGATACCCGAAACATTAGATTTGCGGCTCCCAATACCAATAAACCACTTTCTCTTACCTTCCCTATACTTGTAATTCTTCTTCTCCTGTATGGCCTCGGTGAGCTTGCCCATCACGTCGAGCTGCTTCAGAGACAAGATGCCGAGACCTTTGATGATCCCTGCGATTCCGTACGCGGCACCCTGAGAATACGATCAATGTCCATGATATTACTAGTACAGTGGTGTGAATTGGATGAGACAAACTAGAAGTCGACATTAACATCCGGCCTCTATTAATCAAAACAGCAGTGCGAGCATAGAACTTCAACAGTCGCCATATCTCATCGATAAAAGCATCCTTCCTTTTCACTCCTTAGGGTTATCTGTCAAATTTATCGATCTTAGACGCCAAATTTGGTTTATCGAAAGTTCTATGCTCGTAGCGCAGAATCGGCTACGTTCAATATCGCAAAAACTGTATAAATGAGGTGGGGTATGCCGAATCCTCAGCGAAAAGGGAAGATTTCCGAGCCAAGTGTGCGTTCGAGGACTACGGTCCGACTGTTATTCGTCGGACCTTGTATATAATATGAATTTGCCTTAAAAAGTCTAGCTTGTCGAGTATGTTTACGTTGGGCTCCAATGTTTGTATTGACTATTGAACTTTTTGCTGATCAACCATTTCTCGGTTACTTGATATCGAATTATGACGTCAACCATAGACAAGAAACACAAGACAGTCATACCTTTCTGTCCCCATACTTCTCGGCGGTGAGCAGCTGCTTCATGAGCTTGTTCATGATGGCGGGGATCTCGTCCTCCAGCGCCGGCGAGCTCACCAGGTGCGGCAGGCAATTGCTCACTGCCTCTTGTACCTGACACAATCATACACATCAAACGAAAGTCAACTAGAAAACGGAGCTCATACAGTGAATATTTACTTTTCTTATTTTAGAATCATGCAAGACAAGAGCATATTCCCACCTAAAAGGACAGCAACGCACTTGTGACTTCTATGGTTTTGCGAGTGTCATTGGGCGGTAGTTCCTTACCATCAATCTATCTAACCTAACCTATCTCATAAAAAAAATACCCGAAAAAGATTCTAGCTTTAATATAACGCTTCAAATATAAATAGGTTATAGCCTTAAATCTAATGTGTCTACCTGTTTTTTTTAAATACATACACTGCTATGTGTGTCAGTCTCGCAGAGTGCACTAGGTGTATTATGCTCTTTTGTACACAAGTATGGTGACATTAGAACAGATATACACGTTTCATACATATATATAAATCACGACTATTATCCCTTAAGGGTTAGTCGGAGACTTAGCAAAAGCACCGCAAAGGCTCTGTCATAGTCCGCGCTTCACCATGCAGTGACTGCACTAAGCGTGACTGGACAGGTCCCGTCGCCACTATAAACTATTCCATTAGTCGCCTGTTACGACTGCCAAGGGAAGAGATGGGTTGGTGGCATTATTTTAATGAGCCGCTACCACACGAGTCACGACACGTCTCATATTTTATGGTTTTCAGATGAGCTAATTGTTATTTATTGATGAATGAAGTGGTTTACTGATTAATAAGAGTAAGTGCTGAGAGACCTGCTGGCTGGGCGTGGAGAGCGCGGCCACGAGGCGCAGCGTGATGGGGCGGATGCGCGCGTCGCCGGGCGCCAGGTGCCGCGCCAGCGACCCCACCAGCAGCACCACGCTCTGCCGCACGGCGTCGTACCCGCCCGACTTGGGCGCCTTGTCCAGGAAGTTCTCGAACACCGGCAGCTGGCTGCTCAGCGTTTCCTGGTCACCGCACGCACTTTATTCACACAATTCATTACAGGTTATTTTAGAGTAGATTATTTTGACGACCTCCGTGGTCGAGTGGTCTGTATGCCGGTCTCAAGGCGTCGCCATCTCGAGAGGTTCTGGGTTCGATCCCCAGTGGGGCAAATGTTTGGGTGATGAATTATTAGATAGATTGCTGTTTAGCAATAAGGCCGCCAATTGCTTTTTTGTTATCGTATAAGTTCTTTGTATTATTATGTGCAATAAAGTATATATAAATAAATAAATAAATATTAGGCATTTGTTCTTCAGTCTTGGATGTTTATTTATATTTCTATATATTCAGGTTATTTATATATATTTATCTATTAAATATATTTGTCTGTCATCTAGTATCCGTAACAGAAGCAGCATTTAGTTGCTTAAAATGGGACTAGTTGATAGGTGTGAATGTCTGAGGTATTATTATTATTATTATTGCGCAAGTAGCATCATGTCACCTTGCCGTGTAGCTCGACGACGGCCATGGCGGCGGTGAGCATCTCCGCGCGCACGGCCTCGTGGCGGTCGGCGAGCGCGACGTCGACGAAGAAGCGCACGGCGGCCGGTACCAGGCCCGGCGCCAGGTGCGGCGCCAGCGCGCCCAGCGCCGCGCCCGCGCCGCGCCGCGCGCCCCACTCGTCCACCGCCGCGCACACCTCGTGCCCGAACTGGTCCAGCCGCGCCGGGATCAGCTGCACCGATACACGAAACGATGGATTATACAATCAAACGTAGGCGCTAGCGGGACGATTGGGACCATCCCATTCTTATTGTACTCAAACGGCGACCTAAACTTTGGCTCGTGCTCTAATACTGCTCTTATTATTACGAACATTGAGAGCAGAACGCAAACTAAAGCGAGCCGCAAATGAAAATCAGGTAAAATTGAGCCGTAACATATGCGTCGACTGCGCGTGCGTATTTAAATTAAAATTCATGATCAATGAAGACCGGGGCGGAACCTCACAGGCCAACTTCACTCATCGACGGCATATTTCCGTGTGAAACAGTAACCGAGCAGTCTGCGCATGGTTCGGGCGACGCACCGGCAGCTTGTCGGTGTAGAGGCGCATGAGGCGGTCCAGCGCGGCGGCGGGCGCGCCGGCGTCGGGGTCGCGCGCCACGAGCGCGGCCAGCGCGGCGGCGGCGGCGCGCTGCAGCGGCTCGGCGGGGTGCTGCACGTCCGCCAGCACCAGCTCCAGCAGCTCCGGCTCGCGGCTCCACTGCTGCGCCAGCGGCAGCCGCGACCACAGCTCGCACCCCAGCTTCCTGCAACGTTACGTACGCTCGTTACTGTTGCACGGGCGCGCCGCGAGCGGTCGTAAGACGCCGCGACTTGCACGTCCATGGCACGATAAAGTCAGCAGGAGCTGTCGCAGAGAGTAGCTGTAGAAGTTCGCTAACGATCGTTCTGTAAGAGGAGTCAAACGTCACCTGAGTCACCTGAGTGATCACCGCCGCCTATCGCATCTACGACACCGGAAGGATTGCGTTGCCGGCCAAAGGATACGGAGAAAAAATACGTTCTTTTTAAATGGTTCTCACGTTCATCATGATTAGGTGTTGGAGGCATTTTTGAGATCTTAGTAGGCTCAGTGTTTTGTAAAGTACCATACGTCTGCCCATACCTCATATTTCTCGGACCACCGTTCGGAAACTCTGCGGTTGATGAACCGAAAATATGTTGCACAGGTTCTCGAACGCTAGCTAGTAAAGTTGAATTCGTCGGTTGACCTTTTTCTGAAAGTTATAGTGAAGAGCTACGTTTATAGTTTGGATCCTGGAGATGGATAAGTGTACTAGTATGCGTGTGTGACCTGTTGTCCTCGGAGACGTCGAAGGTGGCGAGCAGCAGGCGCTCGGTGAGCGGCAGCGCGGCGGCGGGGTCCTCCAGCAGCGGCGGCAGCCGCGGCGCCGCCGCCAGCAGCGCGCGCAGCGCCGCGTCACGCACCACCTGCGCACACGCACACCAGCGCTCTACAACAAGCGTCACTCATACGCAACATTTTTATCAGGTACTTGCACTACCTGAGACCTAACAAAACTGCACAATGCTCGACGACCTCTCTTGAGCTTGATGAAGAACATGAACAAGACAAAGATCATGTTTAATTCCCATGTTGGTCCCAGTCCTGTGATGGTTGGAGGCTCTTCTCTGGAAATTGTTAACGTGTGTATACCTAGGACAAATAGTACTACTCGGTAGGTCGAATTTCCAGAGAGGTCATTCGACGCATTCAGCTCGTTTGAGAAGCAACGCAGCGTGTGTGTGTGTGTGTGTGCGTCACCTCGAGCGGGTCCTGCAGGCCCGCCAGCAGACAGGCGGCGTCGTCGCGGTCGAGCCCGCCACGATCGGCTGCCCGCGCCGTCTCCAGCAGCGCCAGGGTGCACGCGGCCTGCGCGCGCCCGCTGCTGCTGCCTGCGCACACGCACACACCTTAACATGTTACCACATTAAACCTACTTCACTAGGTGACACTCAGCCACAAACTTATTTGTAAACGCCACTATCTAGCTGGTTACAGAACGAGAATAAAAATATTTAGTGAAATAGTATGATGGCTCTTTTTTTTCCCTCTTGGTACTATCAAAACACAAGTTCATAAAACCTATAGATACGCAATTAGCCAACACAAGAAATCGAGGATAAGTTTGAACAGTTGAGCAGAAATAACTCACTGATGAGGTCTATGAGCAGGCGGAACATGTGGTCGATGGGCAGCAGGGCGGGGCGCTGCGCGGCGGCGGCGTGCGCGGCCACCACGCCCAGCGCGCTCAGCGTGCTCGCCTCGTCCGCGCGCGTGCACGCCCGCGTCAGGCCTGCACAACGATTACACCGCATTATTATATAAACACGATTTTAACCGCCTCTCTGGTCTAGTGGTTCTCACCACTGGGTGTTGATCGGGAGGTCCGGTTCGATTCCCCATGGGGGCAGAAGTTTTTCTACTCGGTTTGGTTGGTGGTAGGGCTTCTAAGCCCGCCTGGCTAGCTACCACCGTCTTACCTAAATTTGTCGCCATAATAACGATGTTTTAAGCATTGTTGTGTTCCGGTAATCAGAGGTAAGATAGCCAGTTCCTCAGTGTTTGAGGATTACAGGTGAAGCTCGCTTCCATCTTCGGCCTTATCGTCACTTACCATCAAATGCGATGAAGACCAAGAGCTTACCTGTCATATGTAAAAAAATAAGTCTGAGTTCCACGAGCTTTGCTAACATTTAATTATAATTAACATATTCCTTACCTCCCAAGGTCATACCGACCTCGGATATTGTGACCAAAAGTTAAAAAATGCGCGGGGAGAAGCGAATCCAAAAAATATTGTTTATGCAAAAGGGGTGGGGTGTGGGGTAGTGTCGACAATAGGGATATGCGAGGTTCTGGTATGGGGGTTCCCGACTACCCACTAGGTCACTTATCGCGCTCGACTCTTTACCAGTTATTATTTACAAGGGACATACCCATTTTGAGAAGCGGGAACACGAAGCAGAAGGCGGGTTCTGAGAAAGCGGCTCGCGGTGCGTCGGACGCGGCGTCTAGGGCGGGATCGGAGGTGGGGGCGGGCGCGGGCGGGGGGCGGATGCTGGCCAGCAGCGCCAGCGCGCGCAGCGTGGCCGCGTCCAACGGCTCCTCCTCCCAGCTCGGGTCCAGGTCGCACTGCGGCTGGTGTAATCTGCGATTAACTCAGTATCATCACACCATCCTTGAACTAATTATAGCAGAATATGGCTCGTATTAAAGACACGTCAGCGCTCTGATATGAGTAACTCTGGTACGCCGCCGCCTCCGGCCTATGTAGCATATTGTCATCGTACCATATGATGTAGGGTGTCATAAGTATTGTATTCAGTGGTGATCTCTACTCACGAACGCATTATAGAGCTTCAGTGTGATTTTCGAATTTTATTGACTACGATATAACTTAGAAAATTAAACTGAAACACTCACATTTAAAAAACCTTTCAAGGCAGGGGCGATAAGGTATTATTAAGCGCATGTGGCCGACTTCAAACTACTGTTACATGCCATTCAAACGATGTTGTGGTCGAGACACATCAAACCGTCGCAGAATACGCACGCATTGTCACCAACCGAGAACATGTGTAACTGAATTGAAACTGTATAAGAATTGAACATTCCGATCAGGGGCGGTGGTCAGTACCTGAGCGTGACGGCGGTGAGCGCGGGCACGAGGCGCGGCGCGGCCAGTGGGCTGCGCGTGGCGTGCAGCAGCGCGGGCACGAGGCGTGTACCTGAGCGTGACGGCGGTGAGCGTGTGCGCGGCGGCGGGCGCGAGCAGCGGCAGCAGCGCGGCGCGCACGCGGCTGAGCGCGGGCACGAGGCGCGGCGCGGCCAGTGGGCTGCGCGTGGCGTGCAGCAGCGCGGGCACGAGGCGGCGCGCGCGCGCGCCCAGCGTGCTCGGCGAGCCCGCTGCCACCGCGGTCACCAACTCCACTGCGCACACCACCTCCGCGTTCAGCTGACGACCGAAAATCCACATTATTGAACAGGTGTGACCAAACACGACTACGTTCGCGTCACGAGTGAAAGAGCCGCTATGCAACAAGATATCTAAACAATTTGTGTTATTTTTCTAACCATTTTTAAGTAGGTATTTTATTCGCATCATAAAAAAAAAATTGCGCTCTATCTTATCAAATACTTTATGTATTTTATTGGTTCCTTAAAATATGTGAAAATAAAGTTGACGAGGCTTACCTCGCTTAGCCTCTGACGTATTGCGCTTTCCTTTGCTAACTGCGCTTTGATCGCTTCCTTTTGTTTAGCTGTCAATGGCACCTGGAGAACAATAACGTAAACATTAATTTTAATAATAAACTCGGTGTTCGTTAACACGAGAAACTTCGTGGGACATGTGTATGATAAAATGATCGCTGTCAATAGGGTATAAAGATGATAATGGCTTAACAAAACCTCTTTGATCTTGCCCTCGCGGCGCCGTTTGTCGTCGAGCTCGCGCCGCAGCTGCAGCTCCTCCAGTTGCTCCTTGTAGCTGTACGCCTTGCTCTCGCGCTTTAAGTTCATTTCTTTACTGTCTTCATTTCTGTTACACAGATAATAACATAGGCTGAAGCAATCGAAGACAATAATTGACGACCAGTGAGCAGCAAGTGTATAGTTCCATTGTTTTGTCGCAGAGCGAGTATAATTCCTGATAGTTCTTGTGAAAGAACTGATAATCAACTTTTATTAAACATTTTATCTCACGGGAACGATGAGCGAGAACCGAGTAGAGCTAGAAACGAGTTTATTTTCTATTGTTTCCGTGACTAACTATCGGCTATATGCTCGCTCAAGAAAAGTAGATATACATTCCGTGTAAACAAAAGCGATGCACATATTAATAGTTGATCGCTGACTTCCCACACCGTCGGAGGGCTCGCCTCGCTTTCGTCGCTGAGTGACAAGAACTATCAGAGACAAGTAATACTTGCTCAGAGAGTACTTTTTTATTTGGATAGTTGTGAAAGACTGTAGCCCAGTGGCAAACTGTCGGTTCTACACAGTCGTGGTTCGCCAACTCGGTGAGACAACGCAGAAGGCGGCAAAACCGCGATTCCATTATACGGGATTGCAATTTTTGGTAGATCAATACGTACCCGGGCACGGCGCTCTTGTCGTAGAGCTCGGTGTCGGGCGTGAGGTAGGTGAAGTACTCGTCGCGCGTGACGCGCAGCAGCTCATCGGCGTGCAGCACGCGCAGCGCGCGCGCCAGCGCCGCGCCGCCCGCGCCCATCTCCGCCTCCGCCAGCGTGCGCACCACGTTCCACATCGTCTACGGAACACGCATGCGTTATGTTCACTAACTTTAAACTAGTTTCAGCACCGCTAACAATCATCTGTCCCTGTTGTTCTCGAGCAGTAGACCAAATAGTCTTTGTTTATATTTAAAATAGCAAATAACTATTAAAACAATATTATTCAATTACCAAAGTGTAAAGCGAGAGTAGAAACTTGCCGAGTTTCTTCTTCATAAACATAGCCGTGGAGTGGGTGCGTGTACCTGCGTGGGCGCGTAGTTGTCGACGTAGGCGTGCTGCAGCGCGGGCGCGTGCGCGGCCAGCAGGCGCGGCGCGTCGAGGCGCAGGCGCGCGCACAGCCGCCACCACGCGCGCCGCTCCACCGACGGCCAGTGTATGTGTATGTAGCCGTGGAGTGGGGGCGTGTACCTGCGTGGGCGCGTAGTTGTCGACGTAGGCGTGCTGCAGCGCGGGCGCGTGCGCGGCCAGCAGGCGCGGCGCGTCGAGGCGCAGGCGCGCGCACAGCCGCCACCACGCGCGCCGCTCCACCGACGGCCAGTGGCTGCACGGCAGCGCGCACACCGCCAGCTGCTGACCTTGCGCCTCGGGGTAGTCTGTGCAACCACACCATTACCCGTATTTATACTATTTTTATGTACAATAAAATTCTATGTTGGTAAGTCGCATTCGGACGTTGAGTCAGGCTTGGACTTAGAGCACGTCGTAAGGACAACCCACTAGCTATTCGAAGTTTGTTTGTATGTTGGTCATATATTAATTAACAGTAAAATCCATGTTGGATCTCAAAACGAATATTGAATTCGCAAGCGGCTCCTCTGAAGACTACGATTGCCCCTGACGTATGTACCCGTCGACCAACTGTATAAATTGTATGTTTACGATTAGCTACCTAGTCTTGCGAGGTTATTGATTCATTGAAAATAACCCGGCATTGACTAAGCAACAGATCTGTCATTACGTGTGTGATCCAGCTGAGAAATATGGAGTCTTGAGGACTCGAAATAAGATCCCTGATTAGATTCAATCAGACTCTGAAGCTATTTTTTTTATTGTGACTACATAGATTCAGGGTTCTGCATATATTTGTACTATAGTTTAAAACTAATAGCAGTAACAATACTCTTGATTAGAAGTAGTCTAACACTCACCTTTATATGAACACAGCGCGTGGATACAGTCTAAAATCATCTTCCCTGTCACTTCAGACGTCTTCTCATCCGCGGGCGATTTCTCCTTCACCGCGAATATTTTGCCCTCCTCTAACACTTCATTCAATTTTGATACTAAATTAATGGCCATTTGAGCTCTTTCTTCTTTGGCTAGTAGCGATTTGACTTCTCGCAGCGCCGTGTCGCGGACGGCTTTGATGGGCGACAATAGGACTAGTATAAAGGCTTTGTACACTGGCGAGTTCTGGTCATTTGCCACACATTCGTACTTTTCCAACACTGTTCTGCATAGCAACACCACCTGTATTAGGACTATAAAGGGGTAAATGTTATAGCGTCACCCGGATGTTAGCTTACTTACATTATTTTATTAATTAAAGAATTAGATATATGAAATTAACAGTGAAGACTGAAGATATTTCGTCTATACGAGAAGTATATATCTTTATAGTTTTGACAAAATATTATTAAAGTAAAAATAATCACAAATCTTCTGTCGTCTTAAATTATTATCAGGGAGTTCAACGCGTATAAATGGAAGTATGATGAGAATGAGAACAGAGTGTCGTGGTGTCAAATGTATAGATGCGAGAGAACGAGTCGTTGGTGACCTTTTCGTATCTAAACTTCAAATTCCCAGAATGTCATATAAAATTTTAAAGGAAGAAGCGACTGTAAAAATTTTCCCAAGGCGTGGTCTCAATTAATCTCGTACAATACCGTATGCAGCGTTTCCCAAAAAGGAGTAGAATAGTGTATATTGTGTGGTGGTATGTTACCATCGTCTGGCGCGGTGGCGAGCGCGCGCTCGTGCAGCAGGTGTCTCGGCGCGGCGAGCGCGGCCCACGCGCCGGCCGCCGGCAGCGCGCGCCGCGCGTCCAGCCGCGCCAGCGCCAGCAGCGCGCACGTGCCCTCGCCCACCACCAGCGGCTGCGGACATGGCTTACATTACTTAAGGCTCCGGACTATAACGAGGATACCGACGAGGATACTCGTTCAAGATGTCGCGAGTTCGGCGATCTAAAAATCTTAAGTACAGTTGTGAATATCGCTCACTTTACACTATGCCATATCACATTATTATGTCAGTTAGCAAACTTTAGGATCCCGACTATAAGCGTTTGCGGGATTACGGTCTGATTGTTTACGGAATAAAGTCGGAAGTAGGAAAAATATCTAGAAATAGATTCGCGAGTTTCGCCACGCGGACATATGAGCCCATTCGAACATCCCCTATTACCTATGGAGTGTTTCAATCAACGCAACAGGCACCTTTACGGTTACAGCGTACTATCGTAACATAATATTGTAAAATGTTGACGATTTTAAGTGCCGAACTTGGCCTATGAAATAAAATTATTTTTGATTTGATTTGATTTGATTATCATAAACTTTGTGTGTGTTTGTGTGTGCACCTGCAGCGGTTGGGCTAGCGCGCGCTCGACGGCGGCGGTCAGCGGCGCCCACAACGCGTCGCAAACGCCCTCCTCCGCGGTCGCGCCCGACTCCGCTTCCGCGCCCGCCTCCGCCCCCGCGGCCACCTCCGCCCCCGCGCCGCGCGCCACCAGTGATGTGTACGCGATGCGCACCAGCGGCGTCGTGTTTTTGGCCAACAAGTTCTTCTGCGTACACAAAATGTACGGAATTAATACAAATATTTCATTATATTACTAAATAAATGATTTTTATTTGTATGAATGAGTGCCGCGGCCACGCGTCCAGCGCCACCAGCAGCGTGCGCTCGTGCGACTCGCCGTGAGCGTGCGCATGCATATACCGTGTAGAGGTGCGCGAGGCGCGCGGGCAGCGGCGCGCGCAGGGCCGCGGTCCACACGCGCAGCGAGTCCAGCGCCGCCAGCAGCGTGCGCTCGTGCGACTCGCTGTCGAGCGCGCGCGTCACTTGCGTCACCACCTCCTCCCACAGCGCGCGCAGCACGTCCGGCTCCACGCCCATCTCGCTCAGCGTGCTCACGCCCTTGTCACATATACCATTTATTACACATTATACCATTTATAATAAAAAAACCCATATACTTAAAATGGAATGAAGAACTTTACTGTTTAATAAGAATCTTACTGGGGAATGATGGTGATTGTACGAGTGATACCAATATGTGTTTATTTGTAACCTTAGTTATAAGAAATGGAAGTTATGTTGGCCTACAATTGTCTTGTTTTTACTATTCTTTACTGTTTTAGACATTTCAATATTCCTGCGGTGTCTTTGAGGTCCAGTGAATGCCCCGTGTTGGCGTACGCCCCTATAAATAAATATCGGTCAGTGTGTATGATTACGTTGAGTAGCGCGATCTTATCCTCGCTGGAGGCGCGCTTGCCGGCGCCGTGGTACTCGGCGAAGGCGTGTTCGAGCAGAGCGCGCGCCGCCCCCGCGTCGCGCACGCGCCGCGCCAGTGCGCCCAACGCCGCCCGCGCGTTCGCGCGCACCCACGGGTCCGCCGACGACAAGTTCCCTGGGGACATACTCTCGGTTGATACGCGTGGGCAGAGCGCGGCCGCGTGCGTGCGTGCGTGCGCGTACTGACCGATGAGGTTCTTGCCGACGTCGACGGCGGCGCGGTCGAGCGGCGCGCGCGCGGCGGCCAGCACGCGGCCGACGGCCTGCGCGGCGGTCTCGGGGCTGCGCAGCGCCGCCTTGAGCAGCGCGGGCAGCAGCGCGGCGCGCAGCTGCTCGGCGCTCAGCCGCTGCAGCAGCGCCGCGCACGCGTCGATCCAGTGCGGGTTCGGCCGGCTCTTCACGCTGATCAGGCTCTTAATGAAGCACTCCAGCATTTGTTCCTGAACACGTGTACTCTTTTATTAGCCTCCACATACCAGTAGCTTTTTTAAAGGATCGAACGAAACTCAATTTATTTATCCAGTCTAGAGTATTATTAAATACAATAATAATGAAGGTCTGTTCCTTGGATGGAAATAATATAAAAAATTCGTTTTACAAAAGTGTTATTAATAACTGCAAGAAGATCATATTCACAATATTATCTCCAACAAATTCAGTGCGACATAAATATGGTGGCAGTGTCCTTTATTTATGAGAACGTTCAAGCCAATTATTCAAAAGTATTGTATAGTTACTACTCTCATAACTAGATGGCGCTGAACACAGCTGAACGCTGAACGCGCTAACTAGTTAAAATTACTATAAATAAAACTTCGTAAAATAAGAAAACTCAAAAATGTGAGCAAATAAGATTGTTGTAGACGATATAGAAATACATAATATCTGAATAGATTTTGTGTTTTTGCCCCCATTTTTACGTGGTGTGTGCCTCAAGTAGACCTTCAGCGTGAAGAACTTACTGTACACTGCGACCACATTGCGAGACTAGAGCGGTGGCGACGACGGGCGCGATGATTCAAACATATTATTATGATACCGCCGCTTTCGTCCATAATGTGCGCGGACATGAGCAAGATAGCGCGCGTAATTTTCAAACGATCCTATCCGTGCTTTATGGCAACACTACGGGGTTGATTCACTCTTGCCGCTCGGCATAAGCGCGTTTTTAAATTCATTTTGTTTAAATGCCTAAGTAAATACTGAAGTGTTTCCTAAGTGTGATTTAATCTAAACCAGCTAAATGGCAAAGTAAACATTCTATGGAGCAACATATGGAGCGAAATAAAATATTTTTTATTTTCGTGCACACCCTCTCCTATGTTACACTTCCAATCTCAGGATCGGACTGTCGAGTAAAAATTTTAAACCTTCGTCTATGGTTTGCAACACCTGAAACACGTGTAAAGCTACAACAGCTCGCACGGCACTGTGGCCGCCGCCCGCCCTCGCCTGTCACGGTAGCAACAGGCTCGGCGCCGCGCATTCACTGTGGACGCACACCGCACGAAGCAGGACGCAATTTTATCTCCGGCGACTACAATTCTTCAGTCTGAGCTAGGTCTTCTAGTGTGTCACGAAATAAGCACAGTATTACTTTTTATTGGAGGAGTCCTATGTGTCGAAGGGCACGATGAAGGGTTAAATTACATAGAATAATCTAGACGATAATTAAACTCAAAATTTTTCATTAGGGCTACTTCTTCTTAATAAATAAACAAATATAAAGTTTCAGTAGACTTACGTTGTTGAGATGAGGGTTGAGTTCGGTGAAATGGTCGTAGGGCAGGTGTCGGCAGAGCGCGGCGAGCGCCACGCACAAGTGCGGGCCGCCGTCCGGCGCGCGCGCCGCCAGCGCCGCCGCCCAGCGCGCCAGCCGCTCCGCGCCCAGCGACACCCACATGCTGCGGACCTATCAAGCTCAACATTTATTAAACTGCTCGTTTTAAGCAAACCCCAAACTCATTTTTAATGAAGTATATTATTATAATTACAATCCCATTAAAGGGAAACTAATACTCTAATAATAATATCAGTTCATTTTGATACAGAAAAAAGTTAACATCATGAGTGAAATTACAACTGTATGCTATTATACAATTTGAGGATTGTTGATGACTTTTCACAAAGCAGGGAAAGTACACAAAATTATTATATTTACAGGAGCAATAAAATCAAGACTATAGAAACCTCTCCAATGTTGCCAGATTGTAGTGAAGTCTCTATTAGTTGATGTGATTGTTTAACTTTTATTTATTGTTTTCTAAAAATACAACGATTAAGAAAATAAATTAAGAATTTACTATAAAACTGACCACTCTATATGCCTTTTCATTTTTCTTGGTGTTGCCAAAGGCTGTGACAGCAGCCAGCAGGTTGGCCTGGATTAGGACCAGCGTGCTGTAGTCTAGATCATCCTCCTTGGAGCTCTTCAGTGCACTCTCCACCACCACACTTGACCATCGGAGTGCATACAATCCACTTTGACATGTACTTTTACTGAAACATTTTTTAACTATATATAGTTCCAGGTTTTTAAATGTTGAGTAACATTTACATTTCAATTACTGAATGAAATACTGAAATGTAATGACTTAAAACCAATGGAACCATATTTATACAAATAAAATTATTCTTAATACTCATGATGATGATAATGTTTTGCTTCACTTTTTTATTAATTTAATTAATTTAAAATGTTCAACTAATAACTTAACATATCATTACGCCTTTTTCACTGAAGAGGTAGGCAGAGGTGTTTCCACCCAAATTTCGTCAGATATGTTAAGGCCCCCCAAAGTGGATGGGCGTGTGGGGAGAGGAAGACCAAAGAAAAGATGGATGGATTGTGTGAATGATGATGTGAGTGGGCGTGAGGGTGGCCGTGAGTGTTGATTTGACTAGTGATAGAGGAGAGTGAAAGAGGAAGACATGTTGCGCCGACGCCAAATAGAATTGGGAACAGGCCAGGAAAAATAAGAAGGCCCCATGTATGAGGTGGCGAGCCTTATGCCGTGCAGCGGGCACAAGTGAGGCAAGTGATATGAACTCAACTAATGTTGAACATAATATAAAATGGATCTTACGAAGTGGCTGTATTTCGGAGTTGTTCAGATATATCCAGTAGCATAGGCAGAAGATTCCGGAGCGTCCATTCGCGGTGGTGCGTGGCGAGGCTCGCCAGCAGACCCCTCACGTACGACTGCGACTTCGAGTCACGGTACCGCTGCAACGTCGACACAGCCACGCGACACACGAATCGCACTGCCGCCTCTGTGATGCCTGCTCATGGGAACAAACAGAATTTATTTTATTGTGTAAAAAACAGAAAATATTTAATTTTATTGATTCTTCATTTAAACAAAATCAATTAGGACATAAAATATAAATTGTTTGAAAAAAATATCAATAAGTTTTTATTTTGTTTAAAGAACATCCCATCCATCCACTTCTATTATCTTTACTGCATACATAATTGCAATTCGTATTTAATTCAATGTTAGGGATGTTTTGCTTATTCTTTCATTATTATATGTACAGATGTTGAAATAAAACATACCAACTAGGGATAGGCTGAATGTTGTTTGAACCGATTACAAGTGAAAAATTCGGCCGAAGTTCGGTTAAATTTTGCTGCGGTTTTTTAATTTTTTTTTAATTGAGTAAGTAAAATTTTATAAGACTGGTAGTTAAAAGGCCAATTTATTGTTGGATTTATCACGTATAATTACAATTTCAATTCGATTTCAATACGATTATGAGCACTGATCGGAATAGGTAGAGCTATTTAGGTTCATCAACCGCAAATATTGATGTTAATATGGATATTCCTCAGGATTCCGACTGATTCTCCGGGTTTTGATTATTATAAATCTTTTTATCAATAATAAATATTGTAATTTTGTTTGTATACTGTTGAATTTTGTACTGTTACTGTTTTATTTCCATAGACAATTATTATAATACTGTATTACTAATTTATTTCAGAATCGATTTATTATATTGTAAAAATAGTGACATGCCAAATGTAACGTATGTGTTATAATGTAGTCAATAAAATGATTATTATACTGATTATTATTAATTTTTTTTTTCAATAAGGTATTTATTCTTTTTTAAACGTGTTGGTAATTTTGTTTAAGATTTTATTGTAGTTAAAGACAAATAGTGTGTTCTTTTCAATCATGTTTCGAGTTTTCAGATACAAATAAGTAATAATATATATGATAATTATGTTCTTGTAATATTACGGAATGAAAATGTTAAATAATTGTTGATTCTTGTATAAATATTATTGTTTAATATCCATACTATTCTATCATAATAATATGGCAAATACATAAAATAGCTCTACTTACTCCGATCTCTGTTATGAGTATACCAGGCTTACTTTATTTCATTCTTATTTATTACATGTTTTATTAATCAACATCTATTATGATGGTGCAAGTATATTTTGTGCAGAATGTTCCGCATTAAAACCGAATTTCGGCCGAATGACGAAGTTCGGCTCGAGCTGCAGAAATTTGGTTAAACCGAATGTTTAACGAATTTTGGCCCATCCCTAATACCAACACACACCAATCAAATATGTTGAGTACAATTTGTAATAAAATTATTATAACATTGCTTTAGTTACTAGTTTCTTTTGAAAACAGAGTATTTGTAAATATACCTATTTTCCCAAAGGGGGAGGCACCCACATTTCACTATTATACAGAAATTCAATTAAAGTTAATAAATTTTATAATGTACTTAGTCATTTTAAACATATTTTTCTTTTAGAATTAAGTCATTTTACTACATATTTGTTTGTGTGACATAATTAAGGTAACTTGAAAAGAGTAAAAATAAGTATTACTGTATTACTACTACTACTATTATTAATTAAGGCTTATTAATAATAAATTGAACTTAAATTAATGTACAATATAACGTTGTGTGTAATATATAATTTGCTTAATTAATTGCTTTTGTCTTTTATATTAATCATTGTTAATGTATTATCGTGAATTGACAATTTATAAGTGCATCATTGATGCCTACTTAAATAAAGAGTTTTTGATTTTGATTTGATTATAGAGACAAATTAATTTTCACAAGTGGTGTTGTTCTACCTTGTAAAGTAAATTAAAGTTGTTAAGACTATGTATACTACTGTCAGCAAGCAACTAGGTAATAAGTGAAAAAATGTTTCCATAAAATTATTGACTTTTAAAATAAATATTATTTAATATTCTGGATTTTAATAATTTTTGAGACAATAATATAAGTTCTGAGCAGGAATTACAAATAACTTTCAAAAACAAGATTTTTAAAGTTCTATAATTCCCGCGCGATCGTTACAGCTAGTGCATCTGGGAAAACAGTGCGTTTGGTGGATCAATACAGCTAGACCAACACACCCTCATCTAGGGTTATAGTACACCACATATAATTATAAAGTTTTATGATATAGCTGCTAAAATGCAAGTGTCTAAACAGTACTTCTGCGTACCTGGAGTTGTTAAAATATCCTGAATTTCTTCGATTACTGCTCGCCTTTCTTTCAAACTGGCGGTCTGTATTTTGAAAGGTATATCTTTTAATTTCTTCAATATCTGAAAATATGATGGAAGGCATTAAGGGGGCCATGGTAAGAATAAATGTATTATCTACATATTCTTTACAAAAACAACCTCAGAATCTGCCATTTTTCAGTCATTCAGGATAAATTATTTTCCGAAAGCACACGTCTTTTTCACAGAAAAACAGATAAAAAAGACAGACCTCTTGTATCGCATTGGAATCGAAATTCGATCTGTCAAAATTAGTCAAAATCTTCGTTTTTTTTTTTTTGTAAATTCTCCCGTAGGGAAGGCAAAGGGAACGAAGCCCATACAGCCATGTCTGCAATATATATATCTTCAATAGTTTGCATTGAAATGCTAGTGTAATGCATTTCAATGCATCTTGGGAGAGTTTGGCGTCAAACGATCGATGGCAGACACTGTGGTGCTACTTGGATGAGGTGGATTACCACGATAAAAAACTCATCACTTTTCACACCACTTGACGTTTATTTCGATAATCCTCCATATTGCACATCATCACAGACACTTATTACACAAAACTACACTGATTTTACGTAACAATATCCACTCCGTACAATATTATAATTATCGAAATAAAAATCACGTCCGCCATAGTTGAATGCCGCCAAAACTCTTCAAAATCTTCGTTTTAATGTTTTTGCTCTAAAAAGAGGGTAATGATTTAAAATCACAAGTCCACTGTTGGTCGAGATTAATCAATCTCGACACGCATAAAATCATTGAAGCAAGCAATCAAAGTAATGATTTGCGTTTTGCTTGCTTCAACACAACCGATTCCCTTGATCCGTGCCACAAAAACCGACAACAAAAGGATTTGCGCCAGACGCATGGACGGACGCTAAATACCCTCAGAGTAAACAGAACTGGAGTAGCCTTTGTCTAACATTCCCCTCTGCCAAATGCACAAGCATCGGATGCTTGCACGTTTAATAAAACTAGTTGCGCCGCCATTTTGACCGCCATAACATTGTAAACGTTGCGGCGAACAGAGCTCCCGCAAAAATGCCTGCCTGTGCTGTTTTTTGTTGTAAAAATAAATAGAAAACATCGAGTATGCTAAATGATGGTGTCACCTTTTATTTGTAATTATAATTTTTAAGATTTCATGATTATTTACTTCATTATTTCATGTTTTAGAATTCTACGATTTCAAATTTCGAGCGCTAGTCTCGTGGGGAGTGCGGCTGTGACGTTGTCAAAACGCACACCCCACGTGACTACTTTAAGCGTGTGTGTGCGTGAAATTTAAATTTGTGTGTCGAATTATGCATGTGTGCATTTGTAAAAACGTTGTGCGTTGTGCTGGCTTTGAGTGTAGTGGTAACCTCACCCCCCGCAAGAAATGGCAGAATAAAATGTTTGACAAATTGACTAATGGCTACTCCAGTTCTGTTTACTCTGAGTAAATACCACAGACGACTAAATATACCCTTTAGCGGACGTGACATCGGCTGACGCATCTGTCTACGTGTAGGGGCGGCATGCATAAATAAGAAGCAAACACTATCAGAGATTTTTGTCTGGCCCAGATGCATAAAACTAGTAAAGCTATAATAAAAAAAATTTATTTGGCAATATAAATAAATAAACTTAATAAAATCATAGACTTATTACAAAACATAATATTAAAACAAAAATACAAACAAAAAACAACATTTTATACTTAGATTTTATGTAAACGCTATAGTTAAAATAGACTGTAACGGAACGTTGCCTGTATAGTGAGTGACAGATTCGGCTGTAGGTCTAGAAGCCTGGGCCGGTAAAAAAAATGGTGTGACAGTCAGCTGACAGTTGTGAGTTAAAGTTTTTAATTTATGGTATTCAATCTGTCTGTCAAAGGTAAAGTAATATTCTAGACGTATTCTCTCTAATCTGTGAGTAATATACCTGTCTGTGTTCTTGTCAACTTGCATTGCATTTTTTCCTGTGATTCTTGTGATTTATTCATTTATTGATTTATTGCTTGCATTGCATTGCAATTTGCATTGAGTTGATTGTAGAAAGGTATTGAATGCGGAGTATTTTGCTCAGTTTCAAATACGTTATCTTCTCTTGTGATTAAACATTTATTTCCTGTATAAATATTTACGCACAAGTGAGTCTCAGAGATGGAGTTACGACAGAATGAATTATCGGATTTGCGGACTTATATTGGAGGATTCGACAGTGAACTAACATTGATGCTGCAGCATGTGCAATGGGACCGGAAAAATATGGGCCAGGTGAGTTCCTTCAGAATTTATTTAATTTTGCCAAGATGTCATATAAATTCAGCTACTCTATTTATGTTAATGCTCATAATAATAACGTGTTTCTTTTTTGCATTTTTATTTTATTTTACAGGGACCCTCAATGATGAGTTGCAAATATAATTCCTCACATCAGATTTTAGTGGAAAATAAAGAAGCTCATGAACAACAATGTTACTTGAGGGCTAATGGGTACTATACAGATGATAAGTTTTTGTCAGATGGTGGTGAAAATAACAATGGAATCAATATAAAATTGAGTAAGTAAACTTAGTATTTCAAATTATTGTCATTTTAAAAATTTAATATGTCATAAAGATAGGATTCATTTCTACAAATAAGCTTAAATGAAATCTACATTTATATGGTCAAGTATTAATTTTTAACCTCTAAGAAAAAAAACTAATGAAGTTTAATAATTACAGACAAGGAGCAAATATGTAATACAATAGATGCTGCAGCCAAAAATGACCCGCTTTTCAAAAGAGGTATATGTTCATAATTTAGCAAAATTATTAAAAGAAATATGTTGCATTGACTTATCATTTTAATTTTTCAGTATTCATTCTAAAAGACAGTGGCTTTACAACATTGTATCCTTTTATAAGTGTATATTTGTTTTTCATTGAAAAAAGTATTATAAAAATCATTGCGTTGTGATATTCATGATTTTTAAATGAATTTAATTTTCTTCTGAATTAGTAGTAGATATATTAAGATTTCTTTACTTCCATCACTGCAAGTGTACTCCTTGTGTTAGTATTTAAAGTGCCTACTAAATTATAGATTCCTTAACAAAAGGTACAGGTAATGAAAGTGTAGAGCCTCTGACACTGGATCGCCTCCAAGTGGCATATACTGCGGATGAGCGGCGCGCCATCTATGATGCAGTGGTGAACGCAGCGCCAGCAGTCCATGACCTTGCTGATTTAGCATTATCAAGGTACAATTATTTAAGGATTTCTGTAAAGACAACAGGTAGACTTATTCCCACTTGCTGTAAAATTGTAATTTTTAAATATACTCCATTTAGTCTTTAATTTAAATTCTTGATCTAGAGAATTCAGGATTCAAATAATTTAACATTTATTTTAAGACAAATTAAATGTCAAGTTGAGAATATTGGGATGCAGATTTTATTTGAAAACAAAGCTACCTTCAACATGGTCAGCCAAGGCCCAACCATGGTGAAGGTGGCGATGGCCTGTGCCCAGCAGTGGGACATATTAGGCCATATTGCCATATTAGGTGTATTTCTTATGAAATTTATGATAATAACATCATATTTCATATTGTTTCAGTGCAAATGGTGAGAAACAGATTAATACGAAAACAAAAACCCGATTAGAAATCTTGGCAGAGCTCCGCGACATGAAGCGCAGGCGTACAAAGTACCGGGTTGCTGCAAAAACACAAAAATATTCCAATGTGTTAAGGGACGTAATCAAAACACAAGTATGTGCTACTTATTTTTTTTATAACATAGTTTAAATATCGGTAATTCATTCATTAAGTGTTTGACATCCATCTGTAACAAACAAATGTAATTTTTTAAAATATTGATGCTAAAATAGATATAATTAAGAGGATATTTTTTTTTCACTACTTAGTGTGGTCATGATAGGCTTGATAATTGAAAATTTGACAATCTTAATATATTTTGATTCCTAAAAATTGTAACAATTGTGTTATATTTTCAGATGGAGATATATACAAATGTACAGGACCCAGATGAATCCAGAAAGGATCCAACACCAAGTAAAATTTTTAAAAATATTGAAACATCTAGTTCTCATGAAAACTCAAGAGAGAGCTATAACAGCTATGATAACTGCAGAAGAGATACTGATAGATACAATAGACACAATCAGGGTAAATCTAAAGATAGATCTAGTAAGGGTGGTTCCGAAGACCGCGACGTCAAACCAAGGAGCGTCATGCAAAGAAAATATAGAAATAACGATGAACAATCAACAGAAAGACATTCTAAAGGAAGTAAAAACTCTAAATATTATAGAACAGAAGTAAAAACTGAAAAAGGTTATAAACAAGATGTACATTATTCTGCTTCCAATAGCAGAAAAGTCTCTAACTATAACCAAACTGAACACAATTCAACAACATCAGACAAAGACAGAGAATGTCATAGAAATAGCTCTAGTTCCTGTAGGAAAAAGAAACATAGAGATGAAGAAGAGATTGTTATAAAAAAAGAACATTCTTCAAACACTTCTTCCTCTGATTGTAAAGAACGGGCTCGATATTATGAATCTAGTTATAATTCAAGCAGCTCCAGACATAATGACATCCCTAATAGACATGAGAGTGCTGCAAAAAAAAGCAGGCACAACAAACCTAGGGATGAAAAGTATTATCATAATAATGGCTCAACCGATAGGGACTTGGGCACTAAGTATGAAAGATATTATGATATGTATCCTAGTAAAGATAAAAAATCTCGTTTTGATTGTAAATAGTGGCGTTAATAATAAATTGTATATAAAATATTATATTGTGTTTCAATTTATTTATAGCCTTGCTAATAAAGCTAGCACGACCACAGATACATTATAATGATAAAACAATTTATCGCTAAATACGAACTGTCAAAATAAGTAAAGGAATAAGTTCAAGATGGTTGCTCTGCAAGGCTCAATGCGAGATATTTCATGAGTGTGAGTTCATATTAATAAACATTTTATCATTTATCGTATTTTGTTGGTTGTTCCAGCGGGGCAGAAATATAAGAAACTTCGCCATATTGTGAACATTGTAGCAAGTGTAGCAACTAGACCGATCTTATTCGGCAATTTAATTTTTAAATGTTTTTAAATACCTAATTTTGTGGCACTACACCTAATACAAAACTATACCATAGAAAATAGTTATCCGTTTTTTATCCACAATGGCCAATTAAACAATATTTCAATAATAGTTCTCTACAATGATTAACGATTTGAATAAACGCTACATTTGCTCTGAAGAAGATTCAATGTGTCTTTTCTTAGTTGCTGAGAATTAAACCTTATTTTAATTAATATAGAAGTTACATTACGTTGGATATTTAGAGCAGCGTTGTAGATCTAGTCAAGGGGACACAAAAAAGACCCTTAATGATTGGCCGAGAAAGTCTGTAAACGATTGGCATGCCATTATGATTTATCAATGCGTAACGACGCTTAGAAATAGAAAACAAACTATTTTAATATCTTGTCGTGTTGTCTGGTGTAAAACTTTAAATCTTTAAAAAAAATTATAGACATCTTTATAACCTTTCCTCGCAGAATATCTCTTTCGCAAAATGCCTACTTAAAATGTCTATTTCACAATATTTTTATTTTGTGTGAAAGGCTAAATGAAAATGAGAAATATACTACATGAGAATTTTAAACTACTGGCAACACCAAATTATATTTTATATCAGATAAGAAGGTACTTTTGAAAAAAAATTTTATTACTACCTACTGTATAAATCTTCCAAAAATATTTTATTATCTTATCAGTTTGATCCGGCTCGCAGTTCCTTAAATTTTCGGTAGAACTAAGGATGTGCTAGTTCCGCTTGCTATATCAACATGATGAGTTGTTCTAAATATGTACCAGTGGCTATCAAAACCTAGTGATTAGTGTGAGCAAGTAAAAAGGAAATTAGGTGAGCGTTCGATGCGCGCGCGCAATGGGGCTGTGACGGCGCGCGGCGGTGTGGCGTGCGCTCTCTTTACGTTATTAATTAAGACGCTAAATGCTCCATTGTAAAGTTAGAACAAACTTATACTTATTATTAGGTAGGAACTACATATTGCATAGTCCATTTTTTATTTAGTCCAAGTGATTTGACAGTTTGAAATGTCATTTAGCGTTAAATAATTTGAAATGTCCTTGGAACATTTGAAATGAAAAACTTTTGACGTGCAGTTTTCCGAAGCTGCCGAAGATATTCATAGCGTTTCAACTTTAGATGAAAAATTGAATTAGGTAGGTATACGTACTGTAAAGTTGTTGTTTTTTTTGTTGAAAATGGTAACGATTTGATTTGACTTGACGATTTGTATTATTCTTATAACAATTGTGTCGTGATAATAAAGCGTGCATTGCAATGAAAATAGCTGCACAGTGTTACAGAGAGAGAAAGCGTTAAAAAAAGGCGACGCACGGGCTGCGCAGGCGCACAACGACTGGCCGCCATGACGGCGGGTCATTGCGAGCGCCCGGGGTAAATGACGTGAAATTTATCTGAAAAATTATATCCCGGGAGTCCAGAAACTAAAGACTTCTGACTTTTTCTATACCCATAGTAAATACCAGCACGTGGAGTTAACACAAATGAGATTTTTATCAATTTTATTGTACAGTTTTATCTCATACATCACATTTTATTTACTTACGAAAGTAATCTTTTACGACGACGCAATGTTATGATTTAACTACTGCTAAAACTTGTACCTACTATGTCAGATAACTGTTTACTATAATATAACTTTAGCTCTTAGTGGAATATACGAATATATCAAGATCAACGTCAGGACAGCTTTCTCTGCCCTCTAACATCAACTCTACCCCTACTCTTGCACAAAATTAGAAACACATGAGGAGTAGGGCCATAACACCACCACGCTGGCCCAATGCGGATTGGTGGGTAGAAAGTAGAAACGGTTGCAAGAGCGACCGGGACCAACGGCTTAACGTGCCTTCCGAAGCACGGAGGAGTTCGATATCACAAAGGTAAGCTACCTTCGCCATGTTTTCGATATCTAAAGCTAAAGTGTACTAACCACTACGCCACGCCACCGAACTCCTCAACTCCACCCCCTCACAACACATAATTTGAAGTGGACACTGTATAGTCATCATCATTACAAATCTGTACAATATTCGTAATGTTGGTGGGCTCAGGGGAGCCGACCTGGATTATTATGACAAAGGATCAAAACAATACCACGTTTGCACAGTGTGGATAGGCTCAACGTGCCTTCTGAAGTATAAAGGAATTGAGCTCACAAACTTTGGTTACCCAAGGCCAAGACCACCTCAAGCCAAGACCAAGGCCTCCGTAGTGATGTTTAGGATGAGTTTTTTAATCTGTAGTAATAATAACCTCAATAGTTAAAATATAGACCAATAACGTGACAAAAACCTCATTGCTCTCATCTATCGACTTAAAGGTTCCCACCAATCGGAGTAGGCAAGCCAGACGGGAATAGTGTTTGTTCTACCTATATCCAAAACTCGAAGAGCATTCCACAACCCTCTGTATCGAATGTGTCGGACTTATAACGAGTTGTGCTGCGATTGCAGCGAGTTGGACATTTTTAATAAGAACGATGGCGCTTGCAGAGGTTCTTGAATGAAACTGTTGTATACTTTAGCATATAAGTGTGTATTGATAACTATCTGTTTGTGTTTATAATAAATATATAAAAAATAGCGTCAATTGAAACGCCAAAATGTGTGAAGTCAGCCTGACAAATTGTTATGTTTGCGATGAAAATTCGAAGCAATAAACATCAGCTATGCCACCTTGGTGCCACCAGCCACTATTTTACTAATAGACTTACATAAATACCGTTCCGTTATCTCTATGATCCCAGCATCAGGTTGTGGTTAAATTGTCTATGATTATTTAACTGACCACGGATCAAAGAATCGACTTTTAAGTAAGTATATCCAAAATCATTTGATTTTGGATCAGAAGGTTAAAATATGGACCAATGGCGAAACTGTACGATGTCGTCGTCTAATAGTAGAATTTTCAACAGTTTATACGAACCGCAACGTCTATGCTCCGCATTACACCATCAAGTTACTCCGTTCTCTAAATGGGCTACAGCTAAGTTTATATGGGATGATAATTATAAGATTGCTCTGTAATTGCGGTTATTGCTTGCGGTTGTAAACGTTACTACTTTTTATTCAATATGGGGTAATTTTTCAATCAATCTTAAGACTAGTGTAATGATAGAGCAGCAGCAAAAAAATATTCATTCGCCGGAGTTTATATTTTTTACGCATACATTTTTTTGCAGTCAGTGAAGCAAGCAATTTCCCAAAAATCTAGTGTTGAGAAAAGCTTACTAAGATCTCTCCGAGTAAAATAAATAAACAAAGCAAAGCTTGGCATGCGCGGGCGCAAGTTCGCGTTCGATCGTGGCCCCTTGACACCAGTTAGGGTCACCACAAATATTTTCATTGTTATTATTATTGTCTTTGTAAAAAAGTAGTGATCGATGTTATTGCGAAATATATAATATTTGTGTTTAACAGAAAACTTAATTTACGACGTTATAACGTCTTTGGTATTCATTAAAAAAATTTGTATTTTACAGTGAGTACCTGCCAATTTAAATTGTTTGTTGCAATGACGTTAGGCGAAAGTTTTAGGATGAGGTAATTTTAGGACAAGCTACCTCTCTGCGGTTCAGTAAAGTTTCATAATCATGAGGATTTCTACCCAGTCATGGCTCTTCTATCAAAGCAACAACAACATAAGTTGCATAGGTTCTTTTTGGGGCTTTTTCGAACATACATAATACCTGTCAAAAATACCTTGTATCGAATGAAGTTGGATGTAACCGACATTATAAATTTTATATTTAGATGGTGACGATATATTGCTATATCGTATCGTTAAGGTAGTCGTGCTCTTTAGGCTGCAGTAAATAAATATATATATTTATGTAAATATTTCAAAAAGACAAATAATTTGGGTAAATTGTCAACCCTGCGTGGAATTGCGCGCCGCCGCGGCCGCCAGCGCCAGTCCGCCCGCGGGTCTCGCCACGCGCTCTACCCTTGAACGGAGCGCTGTTGTATCGCGTACCTATCGAAAGCCGATATCAAACTTTTTACACGCTTCTCTTGACAAAATTCAAATTTAGTGAAAAACCAGTGTGTATGGAATGTGACAATGTGATTCTAGTGCTGTTATACTGAGGAGTACAAAAGGATTTTAATTTATATATTACTGTAAGTTTTTGTTGTAATTTTGTAACTGCCGTCTTCTTTTTTTAAAATTTTTGTTAGTGCCAAGTATTCAAACCTTTCATAATTTACTATAGATACGTTTAAACGGTATTTTTTATTATAAAGAAAATTATAAATTTTATTTCTTTTTAAATCTGGCATGAAAATATTAAACATAAAAAGCATTCGGATTAGTTTGTTTCATTATTAATATTCAACGAAAAAGTAAATAGACGCGGAACTAAATCTACGTTTAGCACTTGTGTTATTTAGTTTTCATGAGCACGGTTTTTAAATAGAGTTTCCGCCATTTTCCCGTAAAATACGATTTTAAAGTAATACTTAGGTAATAGAACGGGATTTAGTAATATTTTGCCATTTTTACCATGGTCAAAATGTAAAAAAAATACAAAATCGATTCGGATTTTAAATTACATTGAGAAAATCGAGGTTTATATGCTTCTACCCCCATTTTGCTGAATTCATCATACAACCTTTTTTACTCACACTCTGAACTTATTTGGTGATTTTTTTTTATTTGCTTTGCGCGCTCCATCTTTACTCACGTCATAAGTTAAAACCACAAAAACTTTATTAGAACTTTGGTTAAAACTTTAAAAATAAGAATCTTGAAAACCAGTGAAAAACCGATAATAAGATTCTAGCGAAAAAGTTTATTTGACGTTAATTGTGACTGTAAGGCTGATACGAGTTATAATGCGCAAATGTTTTTTTTTGTATTTAGTCGATGAGGTGGGATGAAAAGGTGTTCACGTCGACCTTAGATTACAGCAGAAACTAAATACTTTTATCGAATTACACGGTGATTAGTATCCGTAAAAATTACCAGTGCAAATGGTAACAAAATTTTTCAAGCCTGTGATCTGGACAAATTGATCAGATAAGCCCGATTCCGGCTATTCTTGCGGTGTGTTATAGATGCCTGATAAAGGCAGTATTCAAATGTGTGGGGAAAGTGGCATCGGCTAAACTGCGCGGGAGCTTTAATGAGTTTGTTTTTCCGTGAAGTTAGGTAATATCATTTAAATTAAAGTCTTAGCTTATTGTTGTTATTTTCATAAGTACAGTTAAGTGAGGCAAGTAATATACTGTTTTCCAAAATTTTTTTTTTTTTTTTAATATATTTTTTAATTTGAATGAAATGATGATCTAGAAATATGACTTTTGCAGCTGCGCACAAGTATGTGTTAAAACACGCTATTTTTCACGACAGTGTGCGAAAAATAATATACTCGAGAAAAACTCTAAAACTGGATCGTGATGGTAGCATATAAGATAGTGATTCACAGACGGTGAGGCATATGAATATAATTATTTAAGTTAAATCGTTGGTGTCAACTGGACTAGCAGATGTTCCATGTAACCTACGGCAAAAACATGAAATTAATACAAAACCACTTTGTCCTTGCCAACTTTATACAAAAAATGTAGAGCGTATGCTTAAATTCTCGTAACATTTATTTGATGTATTTCTTTTTAAAGTTAAGTATTAGTTATCCATTTATAGCTTTTATTCTTAAAAGTCCAGGTTCATTCGCTTGCATCGATTTAGCATTATCTGGTGGGTGTGCGTAAAAGCGTGGCGCTGGTATCCCACGAGTGCGCGGGCGCAGGCGAACGAAATTGTGTGAAAGCACGCGAATTTGATGGGTTTCTTGGTATGTGAAGCTAAATTTGCTAACATAAAATTGCTGTAGGTACCTATAATTTTGATTTAGTAGTTACTTTGGCGGCACTATTCAAAGTATATATAATTTACAATTATAGCTTTTTTATAAAAAAAAGTATAAGTCTTTTTTTTGTAAAGCAAAGTGAAACCAAATTTGAAAGATCGTTCAATTTGAATAATATACAGCTATAACAATTTTATACATGACCAGAGAAATATATCAACCATTCATGCACGACCAATCATGCGATAGGTAGAGTTCAAGGGTTTTTTATTTATTTTTCAAACTGTCGTTCAATCAATACATATAATAAAACTGTAGAGGTCGAATGTCTGTACATAGAAAAAAATTGCTTAAAATCAAGTCAGGGGGACATAAAAAGAGGGAAAATACCAAAAAATATTTATTTTTATTTCTCTGTTTGTAAGGGCTAATCTCCCAAATGGCTGGACCGATTTCAATGAAATTCTACATGGTGATGATACCTTACATCCCTGGTCAACATCTAAGATACTTTTTATTCCGGAAAATTTAATACTTAAAAAACGAGTAATCGCGGGCGAAGTCGCAGGCAACAGCTAGTAGTTCCTAAAAATCTTAAATCTGTCAGAACTTTAATAATGCATTCCCACGTTTTTATAGAATACAAACGAGAGATTAGTATAAAATATAATTGTGTTCTCAGCCTAGAATAATAATAACATAGTATATTGTACCAGTCGTTTTGGCACTCTCGTTATGTTTTTACTTTCCGGTTGTCTGGTAGATAACTTTGTGCGTACAACATGAGTCCAAAAAGAGAAAATAAGTTATGTTATTGGTAGTACGGAGATAGTTACATTTGGATTTATTCCCAAGTTAACTCTACCTATCCGCGTGTAATATTATAAACTTTATACGTCCGCCTATATACATCCCACTGCAAGGCAAAGGCCTTCCTCGTCCAGAAACACCTGAGGAGTATGGGCCATAATATCACCACGCTGGCCCAATGCTGAACCGGTTGCAATAGCGACCGGGACCAATGGCTTAACGTGCCTTACGAAACACGTAGAAACTAGGAAGCTCGAGATCAGATAGTTTTGGTCACCCACCCAAGGCCTGCCCATGGCGAAGGTAGCTTTTAAGATCGAAAGCCAAAGCGTACCAACAACTACGCCACCAGCTCCTCAGCTTATAAACTTTATAAACCTTAAATTGAATATGAATTTGTTACAGAACACTAGAAAACATGTAAGTTCAATTATATGTTCCATTAATATATTGTAATGTGCTGCTAATAGTCGGTTACACCAAGAGATGCTTATCAAACTGATTGTCCTGTCAAATTTGCGAAAGCAAGATTGGCTGGGGATTTGATCCCGCAACGTCGGATTGGCAACAGTTACTGCGCAATTTCACTAGAGTACTGATTAATAACTGGTCAAAAAAACGAGTGTAAAAAATGAGTGTTAAAAATTCTTAATGTTTGTCATGTGATTTACCTAGTTATTTTCGTATGTCATTTTTCTTTCTTATATTCGTTGCAGATTAAATAATATTCTGCAATTCGCTGTTGAGGCCTTTAACAATTTTAATGTTATTAAAATAAATAATAGTAGTAATCAATATTTATTTCTGAGTTCACAGTTATAACCATACGTTAAACAATTAAACTCAATAAACTCATTAATTATAAATGTTCTGGCAACCGCGTCTTCATTGAATGTTGCCAGATTGTAGAATTGATCATTAGATCAAATGGAAAGTTATTTGTGTTTGGTACACGTATATTATATATTAAAACGCGCTATAGTTATTATGCTTGTATTTGCCAAAGGGTAGGCAGAGATATAACCAAGAAACATTAGAATCGTAAGGCATTTAATAATTTTTTCTCAAAAAACTTAGCTTGAATGGCAAACAATAGGTATTAGGTTTTAGTCCCAGCTCATGTGCGTCAGCGGACGCGGCGCACGCGCTGCCCCGGCCTCTGATTGTATTGTAATCTACACTTGTAAACACCATTCCTATTTCAGTGACTTTCATTTCGATTGTCTTAAAGTTAATTAAAAGATTGCGTGGTTCTAGTTGTGTTTTCTTAAATGCACATATTTATACGCTATTGAAATGTCAATGAGAGATTGAGAAATTTCACAACCGCGTCATAGTCATTAGAGTATTTGAAAAATGTATGATTGATTGTGCTACAGCTCATTGAACTGGAAGAATCTCTCTGACTTCTCTGGTTGTAAAGGGGGGATGTCTTTGAGTCGTTGCCTCCGTTTTATAGTTATTATTAGGGACCCCTGACCCCTCACTAAGCCCACATAAAGAAATAAGCTCATTAATTATAAATGTTCTGGCAAGCGTATCTTCTCGAATGTTGCCAGATTGTAGAATTGATCATTTCATCAAATGAAATGTTACTTGTGTTTGGTAGACGTATATTTTATATAAAAAATTTAAGTATACAATTTCTTATAACAAATTCTATGTGATATGATAACATTATTTTTGAATTTTCTCTATTTTTCTGTTTCCGTTCTTCCTGAAATCAACTTTTTTTCTAATATGAGAAGAGGCAAACGGACAGACGGTTCACCTTGTAACGAGGCGCTATAGCTATATTAGCGACTCGTTGCTGTCATTGCGCTCTTCTCTGGCCATTTTTCTCTTGGTTTCCGTTTTTAAATTTACTGTTTCTCTTTTTATTTGTTTTGTTCTCGAAATTCATTCTTACCAGAGTCAGCGTGTAGAGCGGTTGACTCACCGCTAACAATTATTTTAATATATTTATAAAGTGCTGATCAGTTATAATAAGCTTATACTAAAAGTTACAATAACCCACAAGATTCTGTATCACCAGTTCCTGATAAATAACAAAGTCTATAAGCCTCTTTAAGGCACTATTGTATGTAGCCCTACTTTTTTATAATATATTTTAGTGTTAAGTGTGAAATTGTTTTTGTATTCAGTGAAATTTACCTTATTTATATAATTGTTTCAGTTGTGCCTTTAATTCCTTAATATACATAATATACAATACATAAGTGAAGACCCATCGCCTTTCATGAATCCCTGGCTTCACCCCGTCACAACCTGATAGAAAGTGACCACCGTCTCCCATAGACATCTGCTGTACCTGAGGAACTGCAAATGTTTTGCCGGCATTTTAGGAATTAGTACGTGTGTTTCTTGAACGACGGATGGTCCGGAAATACTGCTGGCGACAATTGATTCCACAGTTTTTATTTAACCTAGTTATTTGACCTTTTCGTTCTCAAACAAGTAATTTATCGGAATTGATCAAATTACTGTTTGAGATGCGCTCGTGGTTCATGGAATAAATGTATGGGTATTCGTTTACGCAACTGTGCTAATATTTACTCACGTAGGTGCTCGTTGATATCTTTTGTTCTGTTTATTTTTTGTACGTATAAAAGGCTGCGAATTAAAGGTAAACATTTAATTTATGTGCATTGCGAGAGTATCTCGCTGGTGCTGTCTCATATATTTTGGTTTCCATTACGAAAACAAAGCAACTACGACTAGGTTGGATTTTGGATGGGTGACCAAACTTTTTGATATCGAATTCCTCCGTGCTTTAAAATGCACGTTAATCAAATACAAATATTTATTGCAGACCAAGTGAACATACAGAGATGTTATAAGAGGTGTTAATCTGCTGGTTTAGGTTGCTTTTCTTACCTCTTCCAACCACAAAATGGACGTCCCGTTTATATAATGATGATATTTTATAATATGTAAATAATAATATTTGAAAAGAAAAAAAACTAATAAAGAATAATATTGACATCTCTGCTTAAATAATGGGTATTATAAATGCGAAAGTAACTCTGTTTGACTCACTTTTATGCCGAAACTTCTAAACCGGTTTAATCTAGAGCCTTAAAGACATAGGCTACTTACTTATACTTTCCATCCCGATATTCCCATTGGAACGGGTACCACGCGGGTGAAGCCGCAGGAAGCCAAGTATTCTTGTAAATCCTGTGAAAATAATGTATAAAATCCTATATGTTTTTTCAAACAGGTCGACATCCACTGATAATATTTGAACGCTTACACATTGCACGCTTTATAAACGCGTTTCTTTCCCAATAACCGTTCAGAGGCAAAGATTCAAAAAACCCTACACCCAGCCCGATAATTAACGATCCTGAGTGTGATTTAGAACCCTTCTTACCCTTCTCCGGACAATAACATACTCGCGCCGTGTCTGTGCGCAGGAAATAACCGTTGGGTTTCAAACCCGTTGGCCTTAATTATTTAACGCATCTTTTTTCCCTACCGTTAGCGTATACAATTTTAATTCCTATGTTGCACGCAATGAAGTCAAATTTTACTAGTCAATATATTTTTAGAATCGATTCAACAGGTGTTATAATCGTCTCTAATACATTGTTTTACGTTACGTCGTTGTTCCTTCCATGATACGTTTTGTAATTTGAGATGTCTTGTGATCATGTATAATGTAACCGTTGCGTGGCTTTTTTATGGGTTAGCGGCAAGGTCAAAGGTTATATATCTCAGAGTTCTTCTCCTGTAAATCGGTTGGAAGAAATTTCTCATAGAAATAAGCTGTACCTGTTGTTATCATTTTCTTTCTAGCATATTAATAATATTGTGTTTACTGTTTACAATAAATTATGAAATATATAAATAAAGGTAAAATAAAGCTGAAAACTTTTGCGATCGCGATGTGACTATTAGCAATGGGTCTATTATGTAAGGAAATCTAAATAATGTATCTATCGTAATTAGAAACAGTTAGCGGGCATGGCGGGGAGCGTGATCGCAGCTTATAGAAAGCTTTTTTTGTCTTTTTTTTATAATCAGTCCAGTAAATGACTCAACACCACCTGATGGTAAGCAGTAGATAAGTCCATTTGCGAAGGATGCTGGTGCTGCCCTAGCACCAAACGATGCAGACCTAGCGATCTCCATCTTGCTGACTCATAAGATGCCTTTTCACGCCTCTCTTGAAGGATTCTCTCTAATTTGTGTATAGAAGCGTTCCCGGTCTTGAAAATGGAACACTTTCTTCGGAATATCGTATAATAAAAGGCAAGTTTGAGCACCGCAATATATTTATCATTTTTTTATCACGCCCTTATATCGTAAATTATTAATTTTTTATATATAACTATTTTATTTATATCAGGAATGCCATTCAGCGTTACAGTGCGGTCATTACACAAGTCATTATTCCCCATTACACCGGCGGTTTACGAACCGCTGCTAATTGCTAGCTCAGGCAAAACGGATCAAATTTCACCATTGTGTTCGAAAACAAACAATTCAATCAAAACTTGAAAATAAAAATAATCCTATGAAACGACCCGTGCGCGTGCGCTCTCATTGTTCACTGTAGATCGATACCAACTACGGATACCTATCGTTGCCCCTGTGCAGCTTTAAGAGCTTTAAGTCAAATATTTAAGGTAGATTTTTCAGTGTTTCATTACTCATATCCTTTATTTTTATCCGCGCTGTTGTGTTGTTTAGAGTCGAAGTGCATTCCTTTCCTCTCAGTTTTAGTAAACACACTAATTGTCATTCTTATATAAAAATTTAAAAACATAAAATATTCTGTTCAATGCCAAAGAAAGGAATGAAATCATAAACATTTATATTTATAGTTCGTTAGAAAAATAACATAATGAAACAATGGACCCTGGATGCCTTTTAAAGCGAATACCTAAATTGTAAAGATTTACTTTGCAAATATGAAGGCTATAAATTTTCAAATAATAAAATCATTCCAAATAGCCAATTCACACTTGTTTTCGGGCAAACAACTCATACAATCCTTTCATATGTGATCAAAAACCGACAAGTGGACGCAAAAACGCATATTCCCTATTTGCGTTATTTACTTTGCACCACTCGTGACAATTATATGCAATACGCGAACAAGATACGTCGAGTGAAGTACCGCCATATCTTCTATATTGCTAACGATAGGTACTGATACTTCTCGTGTAATGCGTTTTTATGAAATTACTATTTTATTTTGAATAGAGCACGCACGTGGATATAACAATTTTGAATGAGGTATAGCGGTAATCTTATTTTTCAACACACTTCCTTATAAAGTGGCTCTAATCCCATGGCAATTAGGCACATAATGACACCTATAATCAAACTGTGACTTTTTCATTACTATTATTCACGAGTGAGTAATAGTTTTTTTTAATATTATTGGTTGAGTTACGGTTACATTTGCGCTAAAAAGCTATCCGCGAAAAGCCCAAAAAAAAGAAACCTCATTTTTTAGTCTATGGCCGATGCGCGCGCATAGGAAAACTAATTAATTTTTCCCGCCATTACGAAATTTATTAGTCTATGGCCGATGCGCGCGCATAGGAAAACTGATTAATTTTTCCCGCCATTACGAAACATTTTTCACAACTCGTCTCGTTTTCTCTTTTGAAGTTATTTAGTTAGTTATTAATTAAGATGTCTGCAAATACAATTTATGAAGAAAATGATTTATGTTGTACACCGCCCGATATAAGATGTGAAGCCCAGAACGTTATGGAAAGTTTACTACCAGAAAACTCAAAGGAAATAGTAGATTAGTAGCCAAGGGCTGTAAGGCATCAATTGCAGCCCGAGATATTTAGGCGCACGAGCGCAGCGAGGGCGCTTATAGTTCGAGGGTGCAATTGATGCTTACACCCGAGCTAACTACTCTGCTTTACATCTCGATTGTGAGGTAAGTGGAAAAAAAGGCATTACAAGAATAAATAAATTTATTTTCAAGAACTAAATTTAGCTTCGCCGTTCGATATTCAAAATTGATGAAAATAGCGAAGCGACCTCTTTTGTCACAAGAATAAATAAATTTATTTTCAAGAACTAAATTTAGCTTCGCCGTTCGATATTCAAATTTGATGAAAATAGCGAAGCGACCTCTTTTGTCATTGGGCTGAATGCATGATGTCTAGTGCCAGTAAGATGGTTAGATGTACGCGAACTTTTTGAAAGAGTTTTTTTTTTAATTACTTACCGCCCTAGGGCGTTTCTAGCTACATTATTAACCTAGGGCGGTAATTGATCACTTACAACCCGCATCTGGGGGTATTAAGGACCTTCTTACCGAACATGAGAGATGTAAAATATCTATTATTCAGAAGTGTGTTGAAAAACGTTGTATGATACACGTGTGTATTGATGATTACCGTCCTCGGCTCCTTAAGACCCTCGCCTGACGGCTCGGGCCTCAATGCGCCTCAGCGGTAATCACCAACATTACACACTTGTACCATAATGTACTATTCTCACATTATGGTGACATTTTTTTTGGAGTGACGATGTCTTTTTAGGATGGGAACTATCTTACTTAGATCTTACATGAGCCTTGCATACAAATCACACAGATAAGCCTCAATTGCTGCTCAATGTGTATGCTAGTATGTTCTTTATTAGTATTTTATTTTAATATTATATAATAAACTTATATTTTATGATTCCTACCTAGCATACTCTCTGTGAATTACGAATGAATATCTCATCATTGTTATTACTGTATTTCATGTACAGCCATAAAAGTGAAATTAAGAAAATAAAATTACGTCGTTGCTTGTTACTGACACAATGACGATCATAATGCGATTATTATAATTTATTTGTCGCGACTTGACGTGTATACAGTGTAGTGCGAGGAGCGCGGTGAGTGATGTGTCGAATTAATCTCGACAAAGCGCGCCCATAAACTGTCGCATGTCGCATTGTCGCACCTCTTGACAATTGCGACTGACGTTTACGTCGAGCTGTAAATAAACTGTAACAAACCTATTGTCAAGTGGCGTCCGTTACTGTAAAGTGTGTGGCCCAAGGCAAAGTCGAGGAAGTTCGTGGTCGCCAAATAGTTATTTAGGAAGAGTCATTTTAAAAAGAAAAAGTTATTTATGTATAATTGAAATAAAATATCTACTATTGATCTATTTTGTAAGGTGTAATGTTTTAACTCTACTTTGTAACTTTATAAAAGAAAGTTTTTAAAATATTTTGCAACGCCATCTCCGTAGCACACAGGTTACCACCGCTTATAGCGGCGCGGCGCGGCGCCAGCGACGCGACGGGCTCACCGCCTGTTATACTGATTGCAGTCACTGCTTTTGCGGTCTCTGACTAACCCTTAGGGGATAATAGTCGTCATTGTATGTCTGTATCTCCGTAGTTAATGGAAAAAGGAATAATTTTCCCATCTATCTTCTTAAATTTAAAATGAAAAATATTTTTCTCAGCACTTAAATTACTCATAATTATCATATGATGACTTAAGTGTTATTTTTTACTTGCGCCTTCATTTAATGCAGTCCTATTTTAAAAGATCGCTTCATGTTATATCTTGGACCAAACCACATCTCTGCCATGTGACTCGACAGTTACATCAAATAGATACACAAGGGTAGACGCTCGTAATCGGCGGGGAGTTTTTTCTGATGGAAGCACTTGGACAATAGCTCGCTACCGTTATCCCTAGTCCCCTAAAGCAATGTTATGCCGAGGGCGTCTCTATTAAGAGTTACTCGGTGATATAATTTAATTAACTCAGATAGGAGCACGGTATTTATTTAGCGGTGTTCTTTTGTTAATGTAGCCGCTCGGTTGTAATTAAAGTCCCTGGACCGAGTGAACAACTTTTTAATTGCAAATTAAAACGAATATTTTAGAAGCTACATGATGAATAAATCTTTTGTTTACTGTTTCAGTTAATTAGTTTATTTCATGAAGTAATTGGAAAAACTTTTAGACGATCTTCGTTCACACATGTAAGTACTATTGGGAGATTCGGCTCTGAGTTCATGTATGTATATGAGTACCTACCAATTTCTTAACCAAAGCAGCTAAATTGCATTGCTGTATATTGGTCTGGCCTTGAAGTACTCCTACAACATTTTAAGTCACAAATTGGCAACTTACACCGTAGAAGTTAAAAGCAGATGCAATACTAATATATCATATCGTATAATATTATCATAACATAATGCAGCAATACATGTAACTAATATATTCCTAGTTGATGTAGCCATAATATATCACATAGCAGGTAAATTTTGTGTGCTGATTAAACTAAAAATTAATTGTATTTTGTTATTTATTAGAAGACTTTACTCCCTAATTTAACGTCTGGAGTGCTGAGAAAATGAAACAAAATAGGAACTTACTTATCTTTAGAAAATCTTTGCCAAGGGTTACTCAATAGTTCCTTTTTTGTTTGTGTATTCTTTATGTAAGTGCCAAGCTTGTTGCAGGTAAGCTTTTGACTCGTCAATTCTCAAAATAAAATGTTAAATATGATTTATTTATTTGCTTACATTTTTAATAAACCGGTTCTCTCAACGCAGCCGTGGCGGCGCCACTGGTTTTGCGATGAAAGAGACTCATTCATCTAATCGCGCCAAAGACTCGAGGGGAGTGAGTTCGAGTACAGGGACTCCGCTTAGACTAATATATTCGTTAAATGAAAGTAACTCGATACTTTGATGTTGGTAATTTGTTTGCAACAAATCTTATTGTAAGCTGTCGGTGGGATTGTGTGCAGCGAATTTCGACGATAATTCACATCGGCCATTGTTCACCAGGTGCGCACTGTTTTGTTATTTTAATAAGTATGCTTTTCACATGAATGAGTGTGCTTATCCGTACGAGGTGAATGAGTTTCATGCGATTTGCATGTTAGATACGGGCGCATAAAAAAAAATTGATGGGCGTTTTCAATCGTTGGTTCCTGTATTTACTGTATCGTTATGCAATTGGTAGGGGTCTAAAATCCATTTATTAGTTGAAATTAATTTTAGTTCTTGAGTAAGTACCGAGAAGACAGATTTTATTACCTACTCGTCTTTTTATTTTATTAAAATATATATATTTTTTTTCGGAAAGACGACGACAAATAAATAAATTACTCCAGTGTGTACTGACTGTACATAAATAGAATCAATAAAATGATCTTAATCGATCGTTTCATCTCGTCGAGGTGCGCCTGGGCAGCGCGAAGGCGGCCGCTCATTAGCGGCCGGCACGTCCGATCTGACGCGCGGATAAACGCAAACGGCCATATTTTTTGCGAACCGTCTTTTACGGCTGTCATAATAGTATATTTATTACACACGTACCGATTTTGGTTCTCAATGGCATAGCTTTTTTATCAATTGATATGTTACAAAAAGATTGCAATAAGTAAACAGTAGATGTCAGTTTAATTCTGTGCTTTTTGTTGAACTTAATTATCTGAGAAAGAGTAAACTATATTACTGCCATAATTCATCTAAGGACTACTTTTGGAAAAAATATTAGTCTAATGTAAAGTAAGACGTGAATGAAGTGGATGTCGACTGAGATTATTATGAAGGTTAAACCGCACTGGTGCTGTGCTTCAGCAGAGGCGCGACACGATAAATATTATTTCCACTGTTTTATACATGGAATAAAACTGTGGATAAAACCACAGAACAATAAAAAAAAACCACTTCGCGGCAGAGTGGCGCAGCGCGACATATATTGACATTTGGGAACATTTTTGTGAGTCTGTAGCGGCGCACGGCCATGGCGCTCCGCTGCCGCGCAGAGTCAGTGTGGTTTAACCTTAATTTTTTTGTTAAATGTTCATAATTTTTTATTGTTTTTGTCGCTAATTAGTTGACGTGGATAGCATAATTACTTTCCATATCTACGTGCATGATATAATGACGATATTTAATACATTATCCTACAGCATAATTCATAAACTGCATCGTAAACATGCCGCATATTACCACCATAACCGCAGTTGTGTCAACACTCCGTAATGTATTACCGTGTTGTTGCTCGTCGTAATCAAGCCATAAGTGCATCGACCAGTTCACATCGCCGACAGATCGAGAGCCTGTATAAATATTAACATTTTTATTGACAACATCATCATTACAATTTTATTACAATTTACTTTTTTCACTCTCTCGTGGATGTTGACTGGAATTGGATGTACGAGTAAATATTCATAACTCCGATTGACGAATATTCTGATCAGCTTTGCAGTATTATCTATTTTAACAGAATATTGTTTTTGATTTATTTGATTTGATGTTTTCATAAATAATTACAAACATTTTTTTTATATTGCTCCATAGTTTTGAAGATTATAATCCTTTCCGGCTCTTCAATTCTAAAATTAAGTTATGTAACTTCGTAATGTCATGTCTTGTAGTATTTCGTCAGCATTTATATATCAGGCTGCTACACATTTACATTTCATTTTTTACACTTTTACTTATTGTGATAACCACAAAATCTAAAATAGGAGGTCCAGGTCAATAACCCTTAAAAACGGCAGCGTCACTGTTGAACTCTATCGATGACACAAACTTAGCCTTGACTTCTTCATAAAGAAGTTCGGAAGAGTGTGTAGGGGGGACGGGTTACGGTGCATCCGTGGGAGCGCCCGCGCCGCACAATGGCGGTCACGGTTGAGGGCCCTGTGCCCTCCCTGCACCTGCCGCGACACGGCTCGCCGGCCCTTGCCACTTGTTACTACACTGCGATACGATTTATTAATATTCAGCATTTTTCGAGGAGGAATCTTAGGAACCGTACTGCTGACTCGCTCTTGGTGACACCGAGGAATACTCACTAAGACTCCCCGCGCCACGAGCCCCTTCCATGAGAACGACTTTTGTTCTGTTCTTCAAAAAGACAGAAACAAAAATTTATAAAAAAACATTTTTGGTATTTTCCCTCTTTATACATCCCCCTGACTTGGTTTTAAGCATTTTTTTTTCTACGTACAGACATTCGACTTCTACAGTTTTAATATACAAGATATAGCTACATTAAGTGTCTGCAAGAATACCTTGCCTTGACGGAGACTCTGTACTATTGCTATGTCGTCTACATTAACACCTACGACTTTTTAATCAAAACATAAGATAAATCTCATTCTAAAGACGGTAACGATGTAGGCATTTTCATCATGACATAACATAAAATTATACAAATAAATATTCAATTTTATTTTTATTTTGTCTAGTCTATAACGAACGTTAAAGATGCCAGCATATTCGATTTTAAATTGTCTGGGCGTATTAGTGGGGTAGGTAAATCTAATCGTTATTGGTAAAACTTGTATTTTAAGGCTATATTATCAGTCAGTAGACACTTTACCAGTCAGGTTCTTTCCAAGTATGGCAGCTCACTCATAAATGTGAATGCAATACTCGCTTAGTTTTCGTTTTTTGTTGATATTCATGCGGAATAATTCGAAATTGGATCTCGACAGGTCACTCCCATACCGATAACTATACATTTATGTTCTTCGTTATAATATAAAATAAGGTATTCAAGTAATCTGTACAGGTTTCACACATACCATTCTTATTGTAGAATAAATTAAAAAATCTGCTTTTGCGTCCATTCGTAGATTTTCGTTGAACATAACGATAAAATGTATACCTATTTACAAATACGTATTTTTTCTGCCATGACAGTTCAGCATTAAGAATAGAGTTAAATTAATTTTTACATTTCAATAAACAGAGAGGCCTACCTATGTCTAGCAGTGGACAAACATAGTAGGCTGATAATGGTAAAACATCTTATATTTTTAGGAATTGTTCGTTAGATGTTCGATGTTGAGATGTTTTTCCTCTTGACCGCGACCGCTGGAAAACGAAAGTAAACACTTCTATTAAATTTAAATTTGAGCTTACACGGAAACTGCAATATATTAATAGATACACTGAAGCTGCCCTGCGCACGCGACGGCCGACATGACATGACAGTCCAATGGCTGCTAATTGATCTAATGAATAATTCACCAAAATTCAGGTGTAACTGGTGGCGCGTACGTGCACCACCTCAGCATTCGTGCTAACATTTCACGCGTTACGGGCATCTAGTCGCGCGAACTAGTTTTAAACAAATCAGAATACTTTGGGTTTTAGGCTAAGTAATATTTTATTTATTTATTTAGTTCGCCAACATTTTTACACTTATAAACAATTATAGAACATGTATAAACAGTAAAGTTTAGTGAAAAAACAATCATAGGCTAATGCAGCTTGCTTTCTTAAAACTAAGGTTACAAATAAACACAACTATTGGTATCACTCGTACAATCACCATCATTACCCAGTAAGATCTTATAAAACAGTAAAGTTTTTTTTAAATTAATCAGTGATATATTATACAAGTCAATGTCACTTGCACTATTTACAATACTCCGAGCATCGAGATTAGTATTGAACATTTTTAGACACATTAGATTACAGTCAGCCTGTCTGAAATTAGATCCTGGTATGGGTGTTAATACACCTCGGCCTACCCCAACGGGGAAATAGGAGAATGGAATGTTGATGGATCTCGAAGCCACATAACTGAAATACAAAGTAACAACTCATAATTGATATGAGTACCCACTTTTACAAAAGTGTCTGAATTTATTTACTCCTTTTTTATAACACTAGGTAAAAAAAATTTCTGGAGGACCGCGATCTTTCTGTAGTAGGTAAGCTTGAATTTGCGTTAACTATGTAATATGATGCAAAGCTTCAAAAGGTATCAGAATTTTAAGCGCTCTGTTTATTGCAAAGTTCGCTGTACTTGATGCTTACGTGTATGTATAAATTAGATATGATTTGGGGTGTCGCTCGCACGCGAGGTGGCCGCCCGTCAATCTGCGCCCGCGCACGATATACAAACCTGTTTACATCACGCTCGCTGCTCATTTCGAAGATTACTTAGTTATTGTACCAGGCAGAGCACATGATGAGAGTGCAAGTACCTCTAGAATCAATAATAAAAACAGGTTTATTGTTAACGTTATAATTGTTTTAAAAATGCCAATTCGTGATGTGGGACCTAATCAAGTAACCGGTGGACAGTATGATTACATGTTCCCAGAAGAGAACTAAATTTTAAAGGCGATTTAAAAAATAATTGATATAGTAAATAATTACGTAAATAACGTAAAAGTAAATCAGCGAAAATTGAGACTATGAAAAAAGATTACAATTTGAGGCGCTTAAGATATGAGAATTTTAAATCAATTTTTTTTTATTAAAAGTCCTTGCTTGGTATATTCAAAAAATCTTTTCGAATGGATTGATGAAATATATAATTATTTTGATTATTTTAAATAAAAATTAGTAAAACTGTTGATGGAAATTTAACTATTAGAAAGAGTGATTGTATAGCGGATATATCCGTAAACCTACATACTAATAAGCAATCTATTTATCTCTAATTGTCTAATCATCTTTCAAATACACACACATACAATGAAGGTGTATAACACCTTGGAACTAAAACAATTGATAATATTAAAGGACATAATTGCTGTTTTATGTCCATTACAAACATTTAAACTTAACGGGAATTTGTGGAACAAAACAAGGTGACTATTTAGCCATGCCAACACGATTTCCGAATCAGCCCATGCGAATGTCTTTGATGATTCTTTCTATACGATTGGTACCTTTGATACCTCAACTAAAAGTATTATTAATTAGACAGCGCCGCACAACTTATTATAGTAATTCTAGGCAGTTTTATATTAGAGTAATACACTACCGATTTTTTTTTATTTTATGCCGTAAGAAGTTTTATTTATGAATTTTATTCCTAAATAATTTACGATGTAACGATTGTACGATGAAATACACAAATTAAACAAACGTAAAGTTCACACACACTAAATTAATATAGTTTCTCTTCATAAAATAAAAAAAAATTAAATTATTTAATAATGCAATGCAATGTAGACACTAACTAGGCTTCCATCTGTTACGCATTCGCGATAGTTTTAAAAGCTGGGTCCTGATTCTGCTAATTTCCAACAACGGCATTATTTTTATTCTCTTTAAAAAAATAACTGGCATTATAATGGCAATAGTATTTCAATGGTCAACATTTTGATATATCGTTATTTATTTCTTAGTCCTAATCTAAAGAAAATTAATTTCCGACGACGACCTGTCAAAAATTTTACCATTTTTGAGACACTTATTGCTTTAGATAAGTTGAAGAAAATTGGTTATCAGATTACGAAATCTCAAAATTTTGACCATTGAGATCCTACCGTGCCATTTGTAAATTAGTAGACTGGGGTATAGCTTTCAGGTACCTACCTCCCCACGATGGTTCCCTTATCGCTTTGCTTAAAAACAATAAAGATTGATTCAGTCTGCACTCATACTTCCATTTGAAACAGCACAAAACTGCACGGTGATGACTCGCGCCGCGGTCTCCTACCAAGAGTAATAAATAACAATAATGCAGGTTTCTTCACCTCGTTGCTTTTGTTAATAATATCAAATAAAGATATTAAAGTTAAAGTTGTTAAAAAAAATTACGTCCTTTATTTTTATTGTTTTAAAAATACATGTAATATTTCAAGGCAAAATGAGTATTATCTATAAAGCCAAGAAATGAAAAAAAAAACAGTTTTCATATAAAGACAGATAATTATCTTCTAACAATTATCTAACAATAATTGTTATAGAGCGTTGAGCACACTAACTGCAGAACGATGATAAAGTATAATAGTGTATATCGAAAGTTTGTTTTGTCACAATTTTACTGTACTGTAACGAAATGTAACATACCAGAATATTTTGGTAACAAAAGCAAAACGAGTGGGTATGCGCGCGCGCCGCTTCTCAACCGGTTGGCGATCATTCCGAACTCCGTTAATTCGCCCCTAACGTCTTCTAAGTTTGTCGGTTCACGATTGATACAGTGAAAGTTTGATAACTAAACTGGAAGATGGCTATAAAATTGACGTAACATTAGTTGATACAGGATTTTATTAGAAGTTACATTTTTAATGATACTCGTAGTAGTATTCAAATCGGTACATACTCTTTCGTAAAGATTTTAAATAACGTTAGCGTATAATCTTGTCATACTTCCGTAAAACAACATAATTCTACGTCAGTACTTCATGCGCAGCTATTGGCAGATGTCACCTCTACGTAACGGTCAGGGCTAAAGTTATGTGCCGCTACATATGCTCTCCCTGCACAGTACATCAGTCCTATTTTCTTAACTCACCCAGGCTTTATAAAAATAGTTTGATAGATGTGGTTCATTGCTATTTAAATAACAAATCTTTGCTGCAGGCAAAAACTTGCTGTAATCATCATAGGTCAGGTGGTTCAATGACATCAACTATTAAGTCATCAATGACGACTCTACAACTTTTACTAAGCTAAATTTAAAATTAATAGCATACATAATTCTACGATTTAAAATGGAAGTAGGCATGTGGCGACGACAGAACTGCTAGAAAGCCTGTGAGTTATGATGATTTCGATGATATGGAAACAACAAATTAGTTATTCGATGTATTTGGCATGTTTATGAATTGAGAAACCCAACTTAATGTCTTTATATAACTGAATGATTTTATTTGCCGTTCAAATAAAATTGATTCTGTAAATGATCGTACAGAGAAGTATGAAGAAGAATTGGTAATTTTTTTTATTTGGAATTTGTCGTATATTCGATAATAGGTTCACATAATAGATAATATTTTTAATTTATATACAAAGTTACGGATAGTTATTCGTAAGTAATGAAGTGAAGATAATAGGCCCTAGAAAATCGCGTGCGTAATATCTCCAGGGAATTTCTGTAAAATATCTAAAACATTTGGTACCCTGACTAAGGGACGTCTAGAAGAAACATAATATAAGCCAACTTTATTTTTATCACTTAATATTAACTTTTCTCACAAATATTACGTGATAATCTTCAGGAAAAATGTGTATGGAAAAAAAAATATTCTCTACAAGTCACATCAAATATAAGTATTCAATCTATCTAAAACCTACAACAATTTTAGGACAAAAATTAACAATAACTTTAGTTTGAATCTAGTACTTAGGTTAGTATTTTCTTTAAGTATCACATTTAACTAGAATGAATTTCCACATTCAAAGAGTTTTCCTTTAAATACATACATAATAGTCCATTTCTGGCCGGCGTCTGCGTATGATCGCGTAATCTGCCATTGTGATTATATTAACTGTTGCACAAACTAGCGACAGTTATGGGACCATTAACTATTATCTGAAGAAGATAAGTTTCTTGGAGCGCTCGTTAGGGCCACCGCCAACCAACAAAAAATATCAACCGTCGAACACCGGTGGTGCTAATGCTAACAGATGCCTAAAGCTTCCGTAGTTTTAAATGAAATAAAAATTGCAATGTTGGCATACTAATCAAATTCTTATAGAACCTTGTACTCTGTGCTTTTATACAAAAAAAGTCTGACATTAAATAGCTTATGTTGTAACGGCGTAACTATTTATCTCAGATATTTATAATAAAGAATCAGTTAAAAGTTACATGTATGACGTAGGACTTTATTATATTCTAAAATGTAAATTTTAATGTAATAAAACAAAAATAAAAAAATATCTTAGCACATATTGTGTTCAAAGGTTTTTTATTTGTAACTTTGGCTACCCATTCGCGGAAGAGGCGTGATGTTATGAATGTATGTATTTTCTTTAGTGCCAGTATTTTCTTTAAGCCTGTTAAAACGACCTAAAATAACAATATGTTTACCATATTTTTCGCTTCAGAGGAAAACTAACTGTTCTGAGTGCGTTTCGTATTAAACGAATGATGCAATAACTTATCTGTGAATATCTTTATGTGAACGACGGTAACATTTGTACATTTATTTGGCAACCCTGCCACCAGCTGTCACCGTAGCCTCATCCATCTTCGGCTCCCCACATGACGCGGCGGTTAAACCTACCTACAGTTGCGTTACTCACACAACCACACAATTTTTGTATTGTCCATCAGTGTATGTTTTCTTCTTCTTTATCAGTGTAAGGAATACACAGATATATTCATAGAATACATTTAATTGTTAATTGATGATACTTAAGTATAGTTTTATGAAATTAATGATTCACTTAGATCTTGCCTAAATTTACGGATATAAAGTTTTGGCCATACGTGACTTTCTTTGTGCCTATAAAATTAAAACATCGCAATAATAACGCATTTCGCTGACGCCGCCGAACTTTGAGATTTGAACACACAATTTCCAACCAGATGATTATATACCATAAATATCCAAAATATTTACAAGAGGATTTATTAAGAATAGTGGTACGTACAATTAATAACTATTAAAAACAGCTTATCTTCTAGCAAATACAAAAAACTTAAACCTAACAGTCAAAATAAAGAAAGCAAAACAAAAAAAAATTAGTAAAACAAAAAATATTATATGGTAAAAATCTTCTGCAAGTATAAGAAGCCATCGCTGGATGTGCCAAGAAGGCTGGCTGAATTACCTCTCTGAATAGCAACGCTTATTCTTTGAGCGAAATACAGACCAGTCTTTTTGTCACCAGATTTGTCGCAGAGCCGTTTCGAACAGGTGGTCCCCAGGGTCCCAGCGTTTCCACCCCAAGAGGCTCAAATATGAAATCTTCACAGAGGTTACTATATTTTTTTTATGGGATAGGGGGCAAGCGAGCTGACGGGTCACCTAATGTTAAGCAACTACCGCCGCCCATGGACACTCGCAACACCACTGGGATCACAAGTGCGTTGCCGGCCTTTTAAGTGGGAACACGCTCTTCCCTTGAAGGTTTTCATGTCATACTGGTCCGGAAATACCGCGGGCGACAATTCATTCCACAGTTTAAATTTGCGCCGTTTGAGGGATTCCGCAGAAGTGTATATTTATATATGTTTATGTTTACGGTGCACGTACCGACCCCCGGTGGTCCTAATCTGCGTCTATCCATCTTGCGTCGCACGCTCGTGACGCTGCTCCCCGTCACCTGCCGCTGATACACGCAAGATGATTAATTCCTCTGTTGCGTGAAACTTTTACAGACTACACCATTATCTGGCTAAATTTACCACTTGCTTAGTCACTCAGCGAGCAACAATATAGAAAAGATCTAATCAATCGTGTGCTTACCTATCCTATCCTATTTGTTGGTATAAAAGATCCTCTCAAATATAGCTCGGCCTTACAAGGTCAAGTACAATTTAGACAAGGAATGCAATTAATAATTTAAATATTTTTTTAGCTCGATTGCGTAGTGGTTAGTGCGCTTTAGCTTTCGATATTGATCGATAAGACAAAGCTACCTTCGCCATGGTCAGGCCGTGAATGGGTACCAAAAACATTATGATCTCGATCTCCTCTGTGCTTAGGAACGCACGTTGTCGTTGGTCCTGGTCGCTACTGCCACCGTTTCTACTCTCAAACCCGCATTGACCAGCGTGATGGTGTTACGGCCCATACTCCTCATGTGATTCTCCATGAGGAATGCCTGTGCCTAGCAGTAGGACGTCTACAGGCTGGGGATGGCGACGATTTTTTTTAATTGTCAATTATCCCATAAGGTTTAGTCAAACACTAGGCAAAAGCACCGTAAAAGCAGTCCACTGTCACCGTCCGCGCTGAAGCGCCAATTGGTGAACCAAGCAGTGACTGACATGTGCTCAGAGTGACAGGTGGTGAGCCCGTCGCCGCTATAAGCTATTCGATCGTTGTGCATTTCTAAGTCCATAAACGACACCCAAGGGAAGAGATGGGTTGGTAGTATTTTATTACATATATTTTATTTATTATAAATTGGTGTGTGTGGGTGGCTATTAAAAGTGCAGGTTAGTTCCTCCCCTTTGAGAATAGGCTTGATACCTCAGTGAATTACGTAATAACAGCATTTTATAGTTGAGCTAGCTGAAAATATCCGGGGTCGCGTGCGCAGCCGCGGGCGGCTGGTGCTTGGTGTAATTGCGTCAAATACAGTCATTGGGCACTGCAAATACTTATTATGGTCCCTTACAGTCCGTGACCGTTAAGGACGCTTTACATCTAGGTGGGTACTCTATCGTTATAAAAATATTAGATAAATTCTTCTTCATATTTACTCACTAGTATTTAGTCAGTTGACGAGCTCGGTGGCGTGGTGGTCAGTGCGCTTTGGCTTCGATCGAAAACAAAGCTACCTTCGCCATGGTCAGTCCGTGGATGAGTGACCAAGACTTTGTGATCTCGAGCTCCTCCGTGCTTCGGAAGGCACGTTAAGCCGTTGGTCCCGGTCGCATTTGTGGCCTTTTCTACCCACCAACCCGCATTGGACCAGCGTGGTGGTGTCACGGCCCATACTCCTCATGTGTTTCTCCATGAGGAAGGCCTGTCCCAGCAGTGGGACGTATATAGGCTGATGACGATGACGATTTAGTCAGTTAGAGAAAACGTAAGGCGAAAGATTTTTAGGTTATGTTCAGAATAATATCCTTTTTGGTCGTATGTTGTTTAAAATTTAGACGCTGTATGGTATCAGGGTGTAGCAATAGGAAGTTACGGTTGATGCATTACTTTATTTGTTTGGAGATTATATATTATTATCAGTCTATATTTCGTAGGTAAACACAAGCCTCCATGTCTATTTAAGAGAAGCATGACTATCTGGTATAATTATTCAATGAAAAATTCAATGAAAAATTATTAAAGCACGCTTCGGCTCCTCTCCGGACCCGGGCCGCATCTCCCTGAACCTTCCTTTTGCGGCGGCCTAAAGCTCTCTTCCCTCTCTCGAGTATTTATGCGAAATAAAAGGGTAGGTACTGTTCAAGGAAAATGAGTGAATTAACCTTTACACACGATTCTCAATTATACTTCATCTCCATGGTCTGGTTGGTTGGCTCGATCGTTCCTGTTTTTTGTATCATTTCCTGCTGCGGTTATCTATACTATCTAAACAAACATATAATAAAACTGTAGAGGTCGCATGTCTGTACATAGAAAAAAAATGCTTAAAATCTGTCTGTTCGTCTGTTTGTCTGTTTGTACAGGCTTATCTCCGAAATGGCTGGATCGATATCAATGAAATTATGCAAGGTGATACCTTATATCCCTGGTCAACACTTTTAGATACTTTTTATTCCGGAAAATTAAAGGGTTGCCGTGGGATAGTTAACCTTCAAAACCAGTAACCGCGGACGAAGTCGCGGACAACTGCTAGTAGAAGAATAAAGAATCAATTGTCGCCAGCAATATTTCAGGATAGATCACTTTCCAACAACTCCATAACCTTTTTTTAACTGTCGGTTCCCGAATTCGAGTCGAAAAGTGGGTCTCGTTCTAATTACCCACAATAAAATGTGATAGATATAACATAAGAGATATCGTAATTCTAAAAAAAAACGTGCTGTTAACGCGTGTTAACGCTGTTAGATTATTTATACCGTTTGTACTATAGACCGACCGATCTGTAAGTAGATACGGGAAGCATGAGTAAGACCAATCATGGTGGAAGTTAGGGGATGCCTCCGCTTCCCACGACCTTGACTGGCAGCGACACGCGTACGTTCGTCGGGTCATCCTCGTCCAATGAGGACGACGATGGCGCGGCGGTCGCGCGCGTGTTAGCGCCAAAGTGACTCAGGTAGGCCCTGCACTCTGCGGGGAGAGTCCCACAAAACCCTATGCCCTCCCAGGCATAGGTGTATGCGTAACGCATTTTCTAGCGTAAAAAAGGGGATGCCTCCGCACCCAACGTACAATGTAAATAATTTTTGTATTAGTATTAAAGTATAGACAAGGAGAACAGTATATCAAAACAACATTTTTATTTGCCTGTATCCGATAGCGTTCACAAATAACACGGATCTTAAATTGCATAGCTTGATAAACAATGTTCTTTTAAATTGAATAAGAAAGTTATATTTAAGATGAATGCTGAAGATAGCGGGTCGGAACAGGTTACCGATGGACTCGGAGTCGGACGCTCGCACCCGGGAGCTTGAGCAGTGCCGGGAACATTCCTCGACACCCCGCAGTTCATAATGTAATGTAGCGAAAGTTAAATGTGATATCATTATAATTTTTTGACCATTTATAAAAATAATGATCGTTTGCTGTAATTCGAAGTTGAGAGCAAAAGGCAGGGAAGAACCTTGTATAAACGAGGAATAACCAATATGAAGATGACACAGCAGTTGTGCAATATTAAGATTTTTTTTAATTCCGGGGAACAAATAAAATAGATTATAGAGACATAGCATACAATTATGTCCCTTTCAGTGCTACTGAATAAAATTTTTAACAAATATATCTGCAAAAGTCCTGCCAAGGATTACGCGTCATTAAGAATATTTGAAAATATAATCGCTTTGCATTCCATTACATGCACGTGAACGACATAAAAATGCCAAAAGTTATCTCCCCGAACAAGTTTTTTACATACAAAGTGCATGGGATTTGCCGTGGCGGCGACTGCGGTTTCTTTGAGAAATTTCTCCAGATTCAAAGAATTGGTCATCTGTGACCTAGGCCCGACTTGAAAGAGAACTATCACATATTTTTCGTTGTGTCAATGTAACATAAATATGCAATTTTTATATTCACTATTAGTGGCTCACATGTATCACACATGTATGACACACATGTATCATGTATCATGTGGCTCACTTTGTATTTTCTCAGGCGTAGTATGAAAAATATGTAAGACTTTTTTTTCTAAATTGTATCAAGTCTGGAGGTTTTAGGGTGATGATCCCGGTTAGAAATTGTCATCTGGTGCTCATATTGAATTCTAAACAACCAAAAATCGTTTCTTTACATCATCTCCATCCTGCGCCTTAGAAAAAAACAGAGTGCAGTATTCGTAACAGAGCAACGTTTTTTCCTCAGGTGCAGAATAAAAATTTGTTTAGAAACGAATTTTGTTTATTGGGCTGTAATATGGGTTACCAGATGATAACTTCTAACCGGGGGCATCATACCAAATTACTGAGACTTGAAACATATGTTAGCCACTAATATTCAACATAAAAATTACATATTATTTTATACATTTTGAAATAAATGTTGTTATAAACAAGGTTTATCAGAATAATGCTTTTGCATCAAATTGAAGGAGTTCACCCTTTTTTATTTATAATGGTCGGCCAAAAATCGCGGCAGAAATATAAATATATATGCCCCTTGCTGGTTATGGCGTGCAATGTCCTCATACGTTTTTTGTTGGCAGGTGAGGCGGCCGCGGCGGCGGCGTGGGCGCCATGTCCGCGGTGATGAGCACGCTGTCCATGATCAGCGGCGGGCGCCGCGCGCACCGCAAACTTGCCAGGTAACTACCACCAATGTGAGCCTTGCTATAAAAACTCATCATAAGCCTGCCCTTTTCCAAATGTCATCGCAACGGGTCTTTTTCCTCCACTCTCCCGTATCACACGCCATATCAACATTCACTCCCATTCTAGCCATGTCCTCATTCACACAATCTATCCATCTTTTCGTCTATCTTCCTCTCCCAGCATTACAACCCCTAAATTTGTCCGCACTTCACCTAATGTTCCGGGCCACACATTCTCTTCATTCATCAGCTTTTTAAAATATAACTTCCATCGCTCTTTTACATTCTCATCCGTAGTCAAAATCTTCCCCGATCTTTCATACACTTCACATGCGTAATGTCTCTTGCACACCTTTCTCTATCACGCGTTATTTTGTAAAGGTACTTTTGGCCCACAGGATTGTCGACAGTGTCATAAAGTTTGTCTTGAGCTTTCGCTTTCGCTACAGCCACAGCTTTCCTTGTCTCTTTCTTGGCGTTGTTATAGGCCATTCTCATCACCATCATCTCTTTCGTATTCTAGCTTCCGCCTTTCGCTTTCTGACAAACTTCTTATTCTTCTTCAATGCCTCTTGCACATACTCGTTCCACCACCTTGTATCTTTTTTTGCTACGTCTTTATACACCCTGACATCTCGTTCCAACAGTCATTCCCCAGTCTTTCTTCCATGTCACCCATTTACTATTTTCCTTATCACTTGCACTTCTCAGTAAAATCTCCATGCTGTAGCAAGTATCATCTAGTTTCCGGTTGGGGTCTTGTCTTTGACTGTCCAATGTGGACGCGTTATTGCAGCTCCATTACAAGTAGCCTGTGCTGGGAGACTAAGGCCTCTCCAGGAACAAACTTGCAGTCTTTCACACAATTTGTTTTTCCTCCTTACTAGGAAGGCTTTGGGTCTTATGATTACCACTTTTATAGGTGATGAGGTGTCGATCAGGCTTTTAGAAAAACGTGTTGACGACTGCTAAATCAAAGGCACAATATGGCTTCTCCTTCTACATTTCGCGTGCCAATGCCCCAGTCTCCATGTACTCTTTCGTATCCTATACTCATTCTTCCAACATGACCATTAAAATCTCCTCCAATGAATATTTCTTCACATACCGGCACATCCATTACCATTGCATCAAAGTCCTCCCAAAATATCTCTTTCATACTATCATCGCATCCACTCTGAGGCGCAATGATTAAAACAAGGTTTTTGAACATTAACTTTACCACTATTCTACGGTCACGGTATTATCTTTACATCCGTCACACTTTTTTTTAGGTCCCTATCTAGTACAACACCCACACCGTTTCGTTTACAATCACTTCCACAATAATAAAACTTGTATCGTTCCCGAATCTCTCTTGCTTTCGTTCCTTTCCACTTCGTTTCTTGTTAACATGCCACATTTATCCATCGTCTCTTCAAGACATCCGCTAACTCCATTTCTCTACCACTCATAGTCCTTACATTCAAACTAGCATACCTCAGTTTTTCTTCCCGAACTAACTTTTTACCGTTGTCCATTTCCCGCAGGCGGGCAGGTGCTGACCCCGCGCGTCGGCTATGGGGTACGCCCTAACCCTCTCACTCATCCTTATTTCACTCATTTCTCATTGCAAAAGGATTTGGCTGTTGTGTTGTTTTATGACCGGCCACCTGCCTGACGTCAACCCTCCTTGGGAATGCTGTTGTAGGTGATTTACCCGCCACCATGCAGGTGACCTCAAGGCGATAGATGGATTTACTCAATACTCACTACCTTATTGCATTTCACAGTGTGGTAACAGGTTTTTCAAAATTATAAAATAAGATCACTTTGAACACTATCGGGCACAACAATAATGGAGAGGAGGAACACTTTATATGGACTTAAATTTAAAGTTATGCTTAGAATTATTTATTATGCAATTATAATTATTTATATTATAAACCACCATACACCACCTTAGTTGGCTTTTAAGACACCCACGAGCGGAAGTGGGGTGGGAGTATTCTCATAACCGCTCCCACACGGTTGCTTGCTTTATAAGATTTTGGTATATTGGGTCCTTACCTATGAAATTTCTGTTTTTTTCTCTCTTAGTATTTTGTCTGTAACTATTAAGATTCAGAGTATTCCTAAAAAAAAATTACCTCGTCTAAAAATAGACTATATTTTTGAGCTCTTTTGATTTGTTTTGATAATTTGTTGTAAGTTTAATTGTGTTAAAATTGGACACGGAGACAACTCTTTTTAAGTGCCTCCCGAATACATCATTTTATTTGCATTCACTTAACAACGATAAATAATTTTTATGAAGTGTGATATTACACATATTACTAAAGCTTGTCTAATGATAGATGTCAAATATTATTACCTTTGGATTTGTCGTTGTGAAGAAAACTGAAAAAAAATTAGTATGGAAAATGCAGAATTCCCCAAAATCTCCATACAAAACACCAATTTCATAGGTAAGGACCTAATATTTTGATAGGTTGCTACGATTGTGCGTTACCGTTTATAATTTAACCGCTCCTTTGCAAGAAGAGGGATCGAAAACAATCGCCTGAAGGTGCAATGACATGTGGTTATATTACCTTAGCCTCTGTAGGCCTACACAACAATATTTATTTGTTGTTCTTTGCCACGACCGTCTCCAATCATATGGCTATTCGTTTCTTTTCACGATGGACAGCAAGATTATGTTTAGGATAGCCGCCGGGCACCTAACAACGCACCAACGCATCGCGGGGCTCGCTTCACAACAAGCGTGCAAATTGCCGAGATCTTGTGGAGCGAGATCGCTAGCTCAAGTGCGCAAGAGTGGCTAGCGGCCTGTGGGCTGTGGGAGCTGGGATCAAAAGGCGGGCGAGATGTCTGTGTAGATTAGATTAAAGAGGAATGCTTGATTAAAATTTTTCCCTGTGCCAATGATCTTATCTGAAATTAGAAATTGCCTAGAAATTCATTATTAAAAATTATTATCAGCAACATTTGCAGTAAGAAATCGATACATAATAGAATCATCAACCGGTGTTGCTGATCTTCGAGGGGAAGGAAAAACTATAAGTCAAATCTTGTGTATCATATTTCTACAGCTTCTCATTGAACAAATAATTGACTCTATCGCTCAAGCAAATGTGTATTTCCTTTAATTTTCTTCTTCTTGTCATTAACTCTTATGGGCTAACTATATTTGGTCAGAATGAAACAAATTGGTAACTACCGGTCATAAAATAAGCAGATATTGTTTATTACTTACGGGGTCACGTGATGCCTGACCAAAGCACCCGGTCTGTGTCCGGAATCACACTGATTCTCTCCACAAGCCTAATATAACGCGTCGCCATGAAATCCGGCCGGTCTTTATCTGAGAAAGGGTCTCGCCGTTTTACGAGCATGTTCAGCACTAGATTTAGCAAGTACTTTCAGCTAATATCATTCTTCAGATTCACATCTTAATTGCCAATGAAATAATAATAAATATGTTAACGATATTCGAATTGAGAAAATGTATAAACTCGTGCATTTAAAAATGTATAAGTATAAAAATGTATAAGTACAGTTAATATAAAATGTGTATTATACCTGGATCTCTGTTACATAGTCTGTACCCGCAGTACTGTTGTTATTAAAAATATTAAAAAGTGTATTTTTTTATTAAACTAAGTAGGTTCTCCATTAACCATTAAAAAATATTTATTAATTTTCAAAAAAAAAGGACATTCCACAATAGCTAACTCCTAAACTACGAAAATATGCATCCAAATATCCGATCTAGTTATCATTATAAAAAAGGTAAAATTTTTAATGTTGCGTTAAGAAGCTCAATGTTTATGGGAAACGTGAAAAGCGCCCCTAGCGGAAAATTGCTGAAATCACGTAGATTATTTTACAATGTTAAATTTAACTTACGCTACTGGAACATCCTTCACACATCTATCAACATCACATATTTAGAAATAGACGTAATGGAAGAGAAAAGTTAATTATTCTCGACGGCAGTGGGAATCCGATAAATAGATAAATGATAAATTGAGGCGTCGATACGAGATATTATTATCGGGGCTGCTATGAACGCGCCCGTACTGCTTCGCTACCCTGTGATGATAGAGGTATCATACAGCCGGAGCCGAAAGTAACTATCTCTGCAATTTCTACGGGGTCCTTAGTGCACATTACCAATTCATAGTGTTGATATATTCCGTGTGTGTGTTGGCAGCTCGCGCAAGTCGGGGCAGCTGTCGGACGCGGGCGAGGACCGCACGCGCACCCACCACGACCTCACCAAGCAGCAACGCTCCGCTTCACTGGTGAGTTGCATACTTTACTTATATAATACCTGGTATACCTAACTATAACTTTACCTTATAATTAAAAACAGGCAGAACTCACATTAACTGAACGCACTTTTTAGTGTCTTTTCTGCAATCTCTGTCCTATAAAGATTTTCTGTCCTATAAAGAAAGAAATTCTGTAAAGACGCAAAACGGGCCGTTAAATTAAGATATATATAAAGTAAGTACTTGGCTACTTAATAGATGTAAATCGGCCTTAAGACCATAAATTATGAAAAATATAAACAATCCAAAAAATACAGCGGAGTGAAACATAATTTACAACGATTCTATGTATACTATATTCAAGTATCTATGTTACTTGAATGCTAGAACAACACATCCTGTTAATTTCGTATTATAAATGATTTTTGTTTGATATATAATTGTATCCATGGAATAATGTTATTGACCGTATAATCCAGTCCCCACGCCGCAACCGCCGTATATAATTTATAGCAAGTCTCGCGGCTAGAAGCAGACTTAAAATTATTGTGACTGCGTTATTGACGAGCGAGAATAACGGCATTATAATTAAGAACTTTATTATACATAAAATAACTGGTAATAAATAATATTAAAGGAATAATATCACCTGGCTCAAATGAAGCAGGGTATATTTTTGTATGTGATCTGGGAAAACAGCTATATTTCATAGCATGTCGTTTTCATTCATACTCTCATGTGGCACTCAATATACTCTTTTCGGTGTATCGAATACTTTCTGATACTGATTTTTCAGTAGCATAGTCAGCATAAATATTCTACGTTTTTATCCCCACATAGAAAATTAATAAAAAATAGCCCTGCAGAAAATGTCGATGTTTTTTAAATTCCTGAAATCTGTTTAAGCCATAGATTATTATAAGAACCGATCGCTTTTATATTTTGAAAACTAGTTATAGATAGATATGCACTAACTACAACATTCAATTAACTACAACAACAATACAACATACACACACATACATAAATCACGCCCATATCCCCGAAGGGGTAGGCAGAGGTGAACTAGCACCCACGTTTCGCCAATTATGTTGTGTTGTGTTATGTGATGTTTTGTTAAATACTATACAACATACCTATGTATTTGCTCTCTTTATTCGCACTAAAATTCATCTCAAAATCGTATCATATCTTACGCTTTTATTATTTTTGTCCACTTGTTGTTTATGAAATAACATTGATCGACGAGCAATTTTTTACCATTACGGCATCTGAAAAATTATAACATCGTTGACCTTATTAAATAAAAACAATAAATATCCAAGTTGTAAAAGATCAGTACACGTTAAATATTGATTGGTTGATTAATCTGCCTGCTACATGAATAACATTGCATGGCATTGCTATTATTTTTTATTCTTAAGCAATGCGGTTAATAACTATTATTATTAACTCGTAGTAACTATTATTATCAAAAGGACGCCGTCATCCTTCAGTTAACCATGTAATAGCTGCAACAATACAACGAGTGACACAGATTGCGGCCCGATTAGCAGGTATCAATTTATTGCAGGCAGTATGTAAATGTGGCTAATAGTACGTTTTGTTCGCATAAATTTAAATCGAAATGATATTGGTAGTACTGTTTTACCCATGGTTTGGCAGTCGTGCTGTATAAATTATTGGCGGCTGGTTTCAACACTGAATGAGGTGTCAGCCCTCGCGTGGGTGACGACAGAATGTAGCTTTAGAAAGAAAGAAAGAAAGAAAGAAAAACATTTATTGACCACAGGCACAAGCAAGACGCAAAATACACAAACAATCACATATAAGGTCAACTAGGACCCGACCTCAGCATATGCTGCATCAGGCGAAGCTGATACAGCGCTGGTATTCTGGCCGGGCCTACATACATACATAATATTATACAAAATAAAAAATACACTTAAATTCACAATACAGTACAACAGAAACAACAAATAGAACAAATATATTAATAAATAGAACACAAAAGAAAAACAAGTTATGAATATTAGTTATATAAAAAAAAAGAAAAAACAAAAAAAAAAAAAGTGAGTGAAATGCATTACACTAGTATTTCAATGCAAACTACTAAAGAAAAAAAAAAAAATTCCACTGTTAACGTGTGGCTAAAAAGGTCCTGCAACCAGGGCCGTAAAACTGAATATAAAAAAAAAACTCTCTAACCTATGTTACGTCAATGCCACGTATACATAGGTACTTAAAAACTTGTATAATATTCTATAATTAAGATGCGCATGAGCCCTTTGTGACGCGAATATGAACATTGTTCACATACAGAAGGAAAAAGCAACGGCAACCCTTCAATTACCTGGTACCGTCTTTACATATTGATTCCGAATATTTCAATTGTATTTGATATATGTATAGTTGGATAGTTGTATTTTTTTTTCGGATTTAGCTCGTTAAGATCTGCCTGTTGGAAATATAAGACATTACCATTTATACCTCATAACTTCGAAGGCTGCTGCTGTCCATTGTCGGTGGTCACAAGTGTGGGGTGCGGGAAAGGTATACCGCACTCTCAGCGAAAAGGGAAGATCTTCCGCCGAGGCAGGTGTACGCTCGGGTTCCGCGGTCCGACTGTTATTCGTCGGAAATTGTATATATATTAATCTGTTTTAGAAACTCTGTCAACGTGATTCAGACATTCAAACTCTGCCAATATGGTATGCGCCTTATTGCTGTACTCAGTAGGTCTAGTATTATCTTGACTCCAATATTATTTATTCACTATTGTACTTTTCGCTGAACCATTTCTCGGTTACTTGATATCGTAGCGCGCTATGACGTAGCCGCTACATCATCATTTTTATATAAACCCTCTTTAAAAATGCTATAAAATATTTACTTTTCCGTAAATTTTATGAAAATTAATATTAGGTCCTTACCTATGAAATTGGTGTTTTGTATGGAGATTTTGGGGATGTCTGCATTTTACATACTAACATTTTATCAGTTTTCTTCACAACGACAAATCCAGAGATAATAATATTTGGCATGTATCATTAGACAAGCTTTAGCAATATGTGTGTGAACACGCTTGATAAAAATTATTCATCGTTTTCATGTTAATGCAAATCAAATGATGTATTCGGGAGGCAGTTAAAAATAATTGTCTTTGTGTCTAATTTTAACACAACTAAACTTACAAAAAATTATCAAATTAAATAATACGAGCTCAAATATATAGTCTATTTTTAGAAGAGGCAATTATTTTATAAGAATGTTCTGAAACTTAATAGTTACGGACAAATTGCAATTGCAAAACCATCAATTTCATAGGTAAGGACCCAATATATATACATTAGTCGTTGGAGCCTGAAGAGAACTTAAGCCGTTGATCTTTGCTATTCGTGTTTACAAAATAAGCATTAAGCTGGCGTCTCTACTACGCTAGTTCTATTATATTTTTATGTATTTCAATCTTCTCTAGTGTTTCTTTCCTAAGACTTGTGCTCGCTCAGCAGTAACAAATAATATTATAGGTGGATGTTAACATAGCTATGAGGAGCTCGGTGGCGTAGTGGTTAGTTTAGCTTTTGATATCGAAAAAAACGACCTTCGCCATGATGAGGCCTTATATTGGTGACCAAAACTTTGTGGTCTCAAATTTTTACGTAAAATTCGGATGGCAGGTTAAGCCGTTGGTCCAGGTCGCTGTTGCAAACGTTTCTACCCACCCACGCATTGGGACAGCGTAGTGGTGTTCCGGCCCATAGGCCGGAAAACCAGGAAGGCCTGTACCCAGCAGTGGGACGCATAAAGGCTGAGGATGAACATATAAACTAGAGACACCCTGCGTATCACACAGACCTTTAATTTTGTGAGCAGTCGATAATTTTATGGAGAAAGTGGGGACCATGTTGTTTTTGTGTATTTTTAATTAATTAGTTGACACTGAAGTACTTTTTCATGGTTTGTTTCTACTAACTTCTCGAAGTATTGACAATTTTAGCCCCGAGCGTCCACGCCTGCGCCTGCGCAGCTCTGTATCGTTCATTGACAGCGCTGTACAATTGCAATTAATAAATTACATACTACATGTATATATAGTCATATCATAGTCACATGGTAATTATGCAACGGGCAACTATACACCGGGTTGAATTGATTCAGTTAGAATTAAATCTACTTTAACTAGTAATAGTTAATACGATAATAATAATTATGCTACACCGCAGGTGGACCGTATACTTGATTGCTTCCTTAGCTATAAAAATTCTCACAATTTAAAATGCATTAGAATAGAAAACTAGTTTGAAAAAGGTACATTCTATGACAAGTCCCATATCTCCAATATTTATTAACATCAACATTGTAATTCCTTCCTATGGAAATACACACATTCTAAATACTGCAGCGCGTTATTGTGACAAGGATTTATAGTGTGAATACTGAGAGATATTTGCACAATAGGGAACTTTACCACATTATTCATATTGTGTGTATTACTCGGAACTATGTTACAAGAAACAGCTACCTAACTAATTTACGTGCAAAAATTATGATGACTGTAATTCTGTCGAGAATAATAGTTCGTTTTTTAGTCATGTTCTTTTCATTTGTATTTTAATGACCCATGTGCCTCAGACATCTTTACAGAAACGATATAATAAAACAAGAAAATACATCACTACGACGCCTATTTCCCCGAAGGGGTAGGCAGAGGTGTTTAGAAAATTTTGTTCGTGAGTTTTAATATATCCTTCCAGCGGTTAAAATCTGCATCTTTGCCTAAAGAGGAAGGCTATTAGAAATGAAATTTTTTGTCGTCGATATTCACCAATTGTGTGATACGAGTCAGGCATTTCGTGGCTTGATTAGTTGTTGCGGCAATTAATAACGCATCACGAAGCGTGTAATAAATGGTGTGATTACCATTATAGTCGTGTTACAATCGTCTATTAAGCCATTAGGACGAAAGTGGGGCAGGTGTCATCCGTCTCCTGACGATTGATAAACTATTTGTTATGCAAGGGCTGGTTTATCGCGTGCGCCTTCATCAATACCTGACACAATCATTTTAATTGTAATCATGGCACATGCAATTTTTGGCTCTTTAATTTTCAGTGTAATGGAAAGAAGAACAGATAAAAATACAAAATTACTACTAGCACAGAACATTATAAACGTAGTAGTACAATTATAAAATAAAATACCACTTATCATTTTATTTACTAACTTTTGTATTTCATATACTTTCAAAAACTATGTGTAGGTACGTCTGTACACAGTGTTTCTTTCATAAATAATGAATTAAGTCCAAATAACTGTTTTTAGAGGCAGTATAAATCTCACTCAGTACTACTTTTGATTATTAAAAATGTCACAACATGTACAAGTATAAATAATATAGAGTTAAATAGAGAAAATAATTTTATTTTTATTTTTAACGCTCGCTAAAAATAAAAATAATTATTCATTATGTTATTGCGCCCTTCAGTGGATCTTGTTTTTAAAACAAACCTAAGGGAAAACCCCGAAAAGAAGTAAATAAGATATATACAATCACGCCTGTAATCTCCGAAGGGGTAGGCAGAGTCCAAAGAGCACTGTGTTCCTTAAGACCACATTTAGCTATTAAATAAATTTATCCTTCATCTAATATCCGTAACACAAGTAGCATTAGTTGCTTAAAATGGGGCTAGTTGATAGGTGTGAATGTCTGAAGATATTTATTTATTTATTCATAGTTTATAGTTGCCAAAATTTTATTGCAGTTTTATGCAATTACAGTCATGTTTTACTTAAAATGTAAATTTTAAAGAAACGGCTATTAATCGATATTTCACAAAAGTTAATCTTTATAAGTAAAACATGCCTGTATTTGCATAAAACTGCAATATTACCTACTTACCTCGGTAATACCTACAGATTTTTTGTGGTCTTTGAGTAGGCTAGCAAGGAACCAGTTTATTTGGGGCCTCCCATTGAGCATTGTCCAGCTGGTGCGTGCCTCCGCCCATTGTGGCACAACCTTGGGTTGTCAGGTTATTGTCACATTTTTGAGTGTGTTTTTGTTTACAATGACACTATTGCTCTAATAGGTCTGTATCAAACGTTTATTTCATAATTTTTTTCATGTTTATCAATTGTTCAATAATAATATTGTTCATGCATCACCACCATACAGAATTCAAACGTCAAAGAGTTTTATTTAACTCAATTATTTTAATGGTCCATGCTGTTCTTTACACTCCTTGTTTGCTGTTTGTATCTAGTTTTAATTTTAATGGTATTTTATTTGTTTTGTTACTTTTTACGTTATTTGTGCACCCATAAAATCTCTTCCCAGCTCTCCATCGACAGGTTATTTGAAAGAAATTTCTGCCTAACGATAAGCCCGCCGATTGTTACGTGTTAATATGTTTTCAATGCATCCTGTGAGTTTGGCGCCACATGATCGATGACAGACACTGTGGTGCTACTTTGATAAGGTGGATTACCACGAAAAAAACTAAAAATTTTCATACTACTTGACGCTTATTTCAATCCTCCACATTGCTCAACAATAAAGACACTTATTACCCAAAACTACACTGATTGTACGCAACAATATCCACTCCGAAACATATTACAATCATCGAAATAAAAATCACGTCCGCCGTAGTCAAATGCCGCCAAAAACTCTATATATTGTTTAATTTTACTTCTAAGATTATTTAAAAGTATGCCAAATCGCCTAAGATAAGCATTTTTTTCTGTAGCCTAGAATTAATAACCCAAACGCGTATGTTGGGACACTTAATGACGGATGAAATAAACATAATATTTACACTAGACTGATTGATGCGAAAGTTCCAAAAAATAATAATAAGTATCATTGGTACCCAGTTTCCAAGGTTGTAGAAGCATCTATTCGTTACGTGATAACAAGAGATGCTGCAACAGATAATTTAAATATAATGACAAGTGTATTTTAAGCATTTATATTTAATTTGTTATAATTGCGCCATATTTGATTATTACGGTAATGTTGTTAGCGCCCGTGGCGGATTGATAACTACAAGCAATTATTCTTAATATATTAAGACCTTGATATTTATAAACATTTCATTCTTATGTGAAATACCGTTTTCATCATTTTTATTTACTCTACTCACATACAATCTTTAGCCCAGCCATCCATGCATTTTTTTTAAGCCCTGTGCCTGCGGTCTGTGTTTATCAAAATAATAGAAAGACCTATTTAAATCTCGATCATCACGCTCACTGGTGGGAATGAGTATTACGAGCCGTAACACCACGCTGTGTCAATGCGCATTGGTAGGTATTCTACAGGAGCTTTGAAACTTACTAATATGTATGAATAATATGTATGAAATGCAGACTTCCCCAAAGTCTCCATATAAATCACCAATTTCATAGCTAAAGTGAAGAACTATTATCAATTTTTTTCTATATTTCGATATGCAGAAGTTTTATGTACTACCTACACCCGTCCCAATGGAGATTACGTGATATCATATAATAGTGTCTATCATTTTACGATTCAATGATGCACTTGCATTTTGCTTTTCCACATTACTGCTGTCTAGTCTAGAAACATGCTTTTCCGGCAATATGCGTGCGATCAATCCGATTTAATGATCAGTACGAATGTACCATGCAAAACATTGGAACTAAAGTAAAAACTATCAAGTTTATTTATTGCTCAGAGGTCTTTTTGTTGGCCTAAATCATGATTATAGATTTTTATTATTTCTAAATTAAAAAATAAATTATATCAACATAAAAAACCTCTTACATTTGTACGTAGACGATGTTTACGCCCCTTCAGATGATACCATACCTACATGATATTTTATTTATATCTTAATGCCGTTTACTTGACACTAGGAGACCACCTCCGTGGGCGTTGAATAATATTTACAAAATATGTGGATTGGGAGGGATTGGCTTAATTATCGACTTCTTGGCATTTTCCCGGATTTTATACTTCCTTGTGTCGCGGGCATCGCAATGAGGGGCCGGATGTCTGCGCTCACGCACTTCCTTCGTTTCTCCGTTTTCCTCAGACCACTAGACATGGGGAACACATTCTTTTCTATAATTATTGGTCTACCTAGTGTTTAAGAGAAAATACTTTCTAGTAGACTTTGTCCCAAATACACACATTTTAAGTCCAAGATGTATATCTTATCTAAGCGATGTGGTGTGGAAAGCTCGTCTTTATTACCTACTAAGGAACAAGAACGTTAGGCGAAATTTTAATAAGACAACATCTTTAATGTCTTCTGCAAAAACAATATTATGTTGTAGCTATACTTTTATCTTATCATTTCTCGACAGCGTCTATGAATTCTGAAGTATTTTTAACATGTTACATGGCACATTATCTCATGAGACAAGTATTTTATTTACACGATTAAATGGCTGGCTGTGGCCGCTCGTAGTGCATCTCTCATCTCACCGTCCACCAGGCTCGCCTGGCGTCAATTACATGAGCAATTACTAGTTCAGTAGGCTTTTACTACGCGTTTACACACTACTTACGTTTATTTAATACACTTACGAAAGATCCCAGAGAAAAATAAACGAATATTTTTCTATCTAGCCCAGATTGTGCGAATGAATAAATTTGTCTCATAAAGTTAGTCAATCGGCAAACATTATATTCAAAATAGTTGTCAAGTAAAAGTATTGCCATTCTGTAGAGCAGCTGTAGATTATAATATTTTCTCAACTCGTCAACTGTTAACTAAAATAAATGTAACCAAATAAAAAGTTTCACTGTCTGCAAATTAAATTGTATTTAACGTCTCATTATTTAAATTATAGCTAAATACAATTTGTTCAGTCCCGCAAGTCCATGCAGGTCTGCATGTCCTTATAGATAATCCAAATAATACATTTCATTTAGAACTATTTAATTAAACTTGTAAATAGAATTTTTTTTGCTTTGATAGGTGTATAATTATCAGAGTGTAATTCACTCCAGGCAATAGAGCCAAACTTTACAAAACAAATATTTTCCCTTTTCTCCGTGTTTGGAATTTTTCCCTGATTTTCCGCTTTCACACCTGTCCCAATATCGTTAATATTTAAAAAAGAATAAGTGTAATAAGTAATACTACTTTATCTCGCCGTTGGTAGCGAAAAAACAATATGTTTATTTCAATGTAATATTTCACAAATGAACCTTGATAGAACAAATAGACTGCGAACCAGTATTATGTTTCCCGGTCGAAAAGTAAATAAAAACCACGCACTCACTCATGCATGACATGATATAATTTAAAGACAGTAAGAAACCTACTAATATTTTCAGTAAACACGGCTACAAGAATGTATTGAGGAATAAATTGTGATAATGTTTCAACATTTTTATTGTGATATTTTACAACTGATAAGTTATACTTGATATTAGAAATTATGATTTTTTTATTACGAGTATCATTAATTTTCGAGCAAACATACAGTCGTTTAAATATATTCAAATTAGTGCCATTTCATGTATAAACAGTAGTAGTATTCGAGAATTAATGGGCCATGTTACGACTTACAAACAAAATAAAATCAACATAATTAAACAACCAAGAAAGGAACCATTTGTGTTTTATTGCTTTAGTTTGGTTTAAGCATAAGGTTTTGGCTGTTTATGGTAGTATGAGTTGTTGACAATATTTGCGGAGTAACGCAATACGCGAGTGGTATATTGTTCACTGAATCTTTGAGGTTTTGCGGACAAACTAATTCGAGCAGTCTAATGTGATCTGATATAGACATTGTGTATGTGGTCGATGGATATTGATGACACTTGGACATATTGCACGCCGTATTGTGAATATCATCTTGTAATGTACGTACGGAATGTACCACATATAATACAAAAAAAAATCCAATTTGGGTACACGTATATATTTTAAAATTCTGTACTGTCACAAGAACATTGTTCTGTGGTATCCATGAATGTGGATAATGTATGTGTCAGTAGAATCACTATACTTATCGCGCAGCTTCGTTGGGTATACATTATATGTCGCTGTCCGCCGGTCATTACCTACCATTAGTCGCGCATCAGGCACACGCTGTGCCTACGCCGTTTACCATAAGGCACTGATCTGAGATAACAATTAATCATACGAGGTCAATGAACTCCTAGATTAATGTACCAACTTTTTTATGCGCTTAAAAATAATTACAAATATTAAGATGGAAATAAAACTATGACGGTTCGTTGATTTCGTAAAAACATAGTTTGAACAAAAAGTTTATGATTCACATTTTCTTTAAAAACAGTCAACATAAAAAGTTATAACAGTTTATTTGATATGATGATTGCGGCAGCCGAGTTGGGACTGACGGGGAACTACTCGCTCGAGAGGCGCGGGTTCGATCCCACCGCCTGTACCACTGAATAAAACTTAAGTACAGTTCATTGTGAATATCGCTTGCCTCACCATATCTGGCGAAAAGTGGGTGTTTAACACCTCTGCCTACCCCTTCGGGAAAAGAGGCATGATGATATGCTATGTTATGATTCGTTTTTGAGTTTTTTTTTTCTAATAAAAACATAGTGAACGATTCAGCACCTCCTGATGGTAAGCAGCAGAAGAGTCCATTTGCGTAAATCTAGCTATTTCCACAAATGGCTAATAGAACATCACCCCTAGATGATTTGTGATACTTTCCGCTAGGGGCGCTTTTCACGTTTCCCATAGAAATTGAGCTTCATAACGAAAGTACATAAGTTAAGATTTTTACAATGATAACTTACACCATTTGTACAGTCCCTTCACCTTGCTGGCCCATCAGGTGCATTATCACCCATGTTGTAGGACGAATTACATACGTATGCCGGAAAGGAATTCCATGCGCTATATGTGCGCACAACAAATAACTACCAAAGTGTAAATGATATCACAAAAATGAGAGCTTCCATGTTGCGGTACTTTCTACTTAGCCAGAGCATCCTCGTGAAACAGCTCTATGTTAAACGAGTCCACCGTGTGCAGTCACCTACTTTGGGGCATTGCTTCGGACAGTTATGACGACTACATTCGTTTTCATTATTTATTTAAAATACGTGGTTTTAAACAAAGTTCTTTACGTCGTTTTTCAAACTTAAATCAAATGATGTGAGTTACGATGCCACCCGTTCATTTGCCACAGGATTTCATTAAAACTGTGTTCTTCGCAACTTATGATTCACAATAACAACAACAAAATATACAACATAGTTTACAGCAATAGAACAGGTTCGATTCGAGTTGAAAAAAAAATTGAATGACGTTATTATTTTTTCTGAATTCGAATCCATGGTTCCTTAGAACAAATTTCGCTACCTCTCATATCATATTTAGCTCTCCCCATTGATATTTGGATTGATCACCCTGTCTATATACCAATAGAAGCAAATTTTCTTCTATATTACATTACATATTTATATAGCCTGCAACTATGATTCTTATAACAATTGGCCGAAAGGTGCCCGTAGCAGGTAGGTCCGTTGACATGAAGAGGATCTGCGGTTGCGCGGCGCGCGTAATGGGCGGCGGAATCACGCCATCACAATGGTCAATATGAACAATATTTACCGTGACGAGGTCTGACGTATACGTGTTTCTTTACCGATATATCAATATCAATAAAAATATGTTCATTGATTGATTTAAGTAGTACAGCAATGACCAGCACAACCCTATTGTAACAATGAATGATGAGTGCGGTTGAGGAAATGGCTAGTGCACCAAGAAACAACAAGCTTAGCGCCACTGAGATGTCCATTAACTCTTTATAAAGACAGACAGCTCATTTTCTACCTAATTTTCACACAGACAAAAATTATAGACACCTATAAATTTGTCCAAAGCAAACCTCGTGTTTACTACGGACAATGTGTTTATATAACGGAATGTACTAAATAAACTTATCAATTTTTAAACTAGATAACTATTGTATTCGTCACACAATCATTTTCTTTCCCCCAACCTGTACTCAAACCCGGATCCACAGAGATGGCAATATCTTCTAAAACTGTGCAGTAACCGCAAAAAAAATGTAAACACTTTATTGGTTTCTCTTTAATTATCTGTGTATTAACTGTATTAAATACTTATAACTGTTTGTATTCCAAATTAAAAAAAATATAATAAAATGAATGATAGACAAATAGTTGGGAACCACTTGCATAAAGTTTAAACTTCTTGTTACAAAAACTAAAGAACTACGTTTGTTACAGCAAACCCTGGAGGCTGGCGGGGGCGGCGTGGCCAACCTCGAGAACTTGGAGGCTAAGGTAGTAATAATAAACTACAAAACACATATTTCAATACATTTTATCCATATAAATGCATATTAAAGTAAATAAGTTACGCAAAAAATCAATTACAAAAATTTCAAGTCGAACGGCGATACAAAAGACATCAACGAGCTGTATGAATTTTCTCCGAACTATTTTTGCATTGTGTTCAACACAGATCACTGAGAGCCGCTTCGCTTCAAGTACAGTCGTTTGAAATTGGTAAATGTTAATTAAATATGCTTGTATGTATTGTATATTGGTAAAAATATTATAGTGGCTTTCTCATTTTTTGCATAATATAAATCGCTACTATATTTTCAGATCTCATCCATTGATATTCTGTTTTTTGCGATATTTTGTCGAATGATTAATTTTATTTTCATAGGTACCTAAAATCGTCAACATTTTCATATCTTAGATGCGCACTTTGATGGTAGTTGTAATCGATACAAACGACCGAATGGAAAAATCCGACAACAAAGTCATGAGCCACTTTTTTAAACAGCGAATCACATAATTATTAATTGGAAGGAATGCTATTGAATATGAAACGAGGTGTACTTAAACCTTATCAATTACTCAATATCAATAAATGAACTTGCATCAATCCTTCCTTTATCAGACAATATCGATATTTCTATACCTCGATAGATCGCCAGCGGCGCGCGCACAGATCGCCCGCTCGATTACAATTATTCAATTTGTTGCCTCGAGCCGCCATGACTTTTTATTCTAAGCCGATAAATGTGCTTCAATGACGTTGACATTTTAATTTCAAGGCTCTTTTATGAAATGGAACAGTGCGGTAATAGATCTTGCTAACTGCTTATTAGTTGTACTTAAACAAAATGGAAGCTTGTTAACTGACATATTATAATAAATATAGGTATGTAAAGCTATAGCGCTTTTTGTTCTACTGTATTAAGATTTTTTTTAAAAGAGGCTGAACAATTAAAAATAATATGGCCTAAATTCGTTAATAAGAATTTTCAAACGTGAAAATTTATTAACATATTTTTGAACTTGACAGTACCATCTTTTGGAAGTGATATAACTTTGCCATCTGCTTTAACAGGAAACTAAAGCTCTTTATAGATGTTTATTGTAATCAACCAACCCAAACTTAACAAAATATTAACCGCCTCTCTGGTGTAGTGGTTTACACCACCGGGTGTTGATCGGGAGGTCCGGGTTCGATTCCACATCGGGACAGAAGTTTTTCTGCTCAGTTTGGTTTGTGGTAGGGCTTCTAAGCCCGCCTGGCTAGCTACCACCGTCTTACCTAAATTTGTCATCATAATAACGATGTTTTAAACATTGTTGTGTTCCGGCAATCAGAGGTAAGATAGTCAGTTCCTCAGTTGTTGAGGATTACAGGTGAAGCTCGCTTCCACCTTCGGCCTTATCGTCACTTACCATCAGGTGAGGTGAAGGCCAAGAGCTTATCTGTCACAGGTCAAAAATCCGACGATGTATATTAAAATCTAATCATTTATTATTCAGTATAGTTATTTACATACTCTTATGAATGTCACATATTATATTATTATGTTTAATTCCTAAATACAACTGTGAAAACTATTTTCACGTGTGTAAATGTATTTATAAATTCGATGTCTCACAACTGCACTGTCATGGGAGGCTATTGTAGAGGCCATAATGCTAGCTGTTTCACAGAAACCGGTAACAATAGGCTAGAATATATAGAAAATTTGTTACAAAAAGCCGTGGTGACTTGTTAGGTGAGTCAAACTTAACAATGCATCATTCCAATTATTTTTTTTTCTTGAAAAACTGTAATTAGTTACTGTGACTAGTTCAAGGTCAATCGCACTTATTTCGTTGTATCATATTATTATTACAATTCACAATGAAATTGATATTGTATTGAAAAATAATACCTACTTAAGTTATTGTCGTAACCTAAGAAGCTAGTGAACAGAACGGTATTATAGATATAGTCAAACGAAATATATAATTATTTGGTACAGACGCGAACCATGAGGCCATTCCGCACCTAAAAATAATTCACGTTTTTTTTTAAACCTTTCCCTGTTCTTTAGGAGATTCTTAAAAAACAGTAATCAAGTTTTCAAGACAGCTTTGGTAATAAAGTGATATAGTATTTATGACATTGAGCGTTTAGAATATAAATAATACTGTTTTTATTCCTTGGCAATTATAAAAAAGAATACATTACATTACAAAATAAATTTAAATTTACATATGCCTAATTGCCAAATTGGGCTCCACTCAGCATGTGTCGAGGCATTAGCCGCGACGCTGGTTTTCCATGGATGCCAAAGAAAAACAAATAAGAAAAAAAATTAGATAACAATAACAATAGTTGCACATTTAAAGTTAAATATACATCACCAATGTTAAATATACATCACCAATGTACTACATGAAAGACATACAGTTCCGTCGAGCGAGGTACAATTAGAAATCGTCGCTTGAAGCTGTCACAGAGCGCCGTAATGTATTACAGCCATTACGCATTCGATATTTCTTACTATCAGCTACATTGTAGTGAGGGGTTACTACACTTGTAAATAAGCTGGCAGGGAGCGCGGGCGACGAACCCGAGGCGAAAACTGCATTGTCCAGTCACTGGCAAAAATATATGACGATTTTAGTACCTTGTTATATTATCATATCACTAAAACAAGCCCGTTAATTAATTAAGCCCGCCCGTTAATTTTTTTCCTCATGGAAACAAACATATGAGGAGTGTGGGCCGTAACACCACGCTGGCCCAATGCGGGTTGCAACCGGAAGCAACGGCTTAACGGGCCTTCCGAAGCACGGAGGATTCGAGATCACAAAGTTTTGGTCACCCATCCACGGCGTGACCATGACGAAGGCAGCTTTGTTTTCGATATCAAAACCCAAAGCATACCACTAGGCCACCGAGCTCTTCAGCAAAAAAAAAAAATTTACTTTAGAATAATAAGCTATTAGTCATATTTTTTGCCGGTGACTGTCCAAGCGATACTTTGGCACCGACCACGATGACTCTACGATCATTATGCTTCAATAAATAATTTTTATAGCCTCGCTTTCGTCCGAGTATATAATCTAAATCAAGTTAACATTAATGTGAATATATTCCGCTCTCAGAATTGAATCGCTAATGAAAAGTAGCGTAATGTTACTTTCTCTATAACAATACTCTTTATTGCATTTAAACAAATTATGTAAGCATCGAAAGCGCTTTGTAGGAAGGCCTGCCAATAGTAGCAGCGTAATATGATATTAATCACGTATTTATCACGCCCAGTTGCCAAATTACATAGTACTTTGACAATTGAGCGTGATATAAACGCGGTATAAATCATATTGCGGTGTTCATGCTAAGAGGGTTAAACAAAAGTACCCGAAATTTTCCTACAGATAATAATAATAATAATAATAATAAATTCTTTATTTCCATAACATTATACAATCTTTAATATATGCCGTGGCTAGATCTCCCAGGAAGCATGTAAAATGCTTGTATTGGGAGATACTGCTCCTCCCATGAATCAATTTAAAAGTACAATGCTACGAAATTAATAATTAGGATTGTGTGAGGTGCTGTGAAGAGTAATGTGTATGTGTGTGTGTGTGTGTGTGTGTGTGTGTATGTATGTAGTGTGTGCAAAGGAGTTGTTGTATTGTGTGAATTTAATTTATGGTATATGATCTTCATGCGCCCGAATAATTGGTGTTTTATATTAATGTTCATATTTAAATAATAAGCCTTCTATATCACAGTACCCAAGTAGCTCAAGTTCTTGCGTTAGTTTTGTTTACATTTGTGGAATTTAAGGTCGTATATTTTATATTTATTATGAAAGTTATTATAAAGGTATGCTGAATGAGCTTTCATTTGACGTATGGCAAAAAGAGTTCTACAAGGAGGTGAAGACAGATCTATTGCAAAAAATGAAACTGTCTTAGTTCTCTATAATCGCCGTATTAACATAGCAAGCTTGTAAAGTTATGTTCGGCTTTGATCACTAAAGCACCGCTTAAGCGCTTCAAGTTCCCATAACTTACCGCATAATAACACCTGCTCGTAATCCCGCCATTAAACGCTGCAATTTCCTTTACTCTGTGTTTAAAATGATAGAATAACCTTAACAATGATAAAAAGTCTATTGGTACTCTCATAAAGCATCAGCCAGTTCACCTAAAGTATTTTCCCATAGACTAATAGTAACGGTTTTAATAGATCTCAAAGCATTATCGGTAATACTTATCTAAGATCTTTATTGAACTAATTATGTATAATTTAGAACATAACTTTTTTATATCAATTTCTTACACAGACACATTACTTAAAGAATAGTTGTAATTGTTATACAACTCCGAAATATTTGATAGCCATTTTATTAAGGCAAGCCTTACAGTATTTTGTATATTAGAAAAAAATAACACATCTCAATAATTACATTTATTAAAGGTAGCGCAGGTCATGATAATAATGAAATCGGTATTATAAAATTATGTATTGTTTTAAAAGTATTTATCTTGTTTGTCTGGTCAAACGAAACGATACTGTTCTCAACCCCCTGGCGGGAACCGCGAACACCGGGGTCCACAAACAATACATGTTTCTGTTGTTCCGAGTAGTTAAGATATTATGGTTCATTAAACCATCACTGATACCGGTAGTATAACATACCAATATATTTCAGACCTAGCCTACTTATAGCCCTTACACGTAATGTACTGATCTTAAAGATAAACATTGAAAGAAAATAAAAGTAACTTCTCATAATTATGTATGTGCAATAAACATATGTATATACTGCCTTATCAAAAGAATAAAATGGTCGATCGCGTTTCATTCAGACATATAATGTCATAGGCAACATTGTGACCAGTTTTATTTATAAAATTCTTATATGAGTTTTAGAATAGAACGAAGCTGCATAAAAATTACTTGAAACTACACGATAGTGTCGTTAACTATACTTTTGAAGTTGATGTTACATTTTTAACTGACTTCAAAAAAGGAGGAGGTAATGAGTTTAATATCAAAGGTGACTGACTGACATAGTGATGTATCAACGCACAGCCCAAACCACTGGACGGATCGGGCTAAAATTTGGCATGCAGGTAGATGTTATGACGTCGGCATCGCCTATGAAAGGATTTTGATTAATTCTATCCCCAAGAAGATAATATAGGAGATAAAAGTTTGTATGAAACTTTGTCAATTTACTTAGGAGTACAAGAAGGATCAATCCCAAAGATGAATAGCTTAGTAGAAAAATAGTAATCTATACATATAATAAAACTGTCGAGGTCGAATGTCTGTACCTAGAAAAAAAGTGCTTAAAACCAAGTCAGGATTTAAAAAGAGGGAAAATATCAAAATAGTTTTTTTTGTTATTTGTCTGTTATTATACGGGCTAATCTCCAAAATGGCTGGACCGATTTCAATAAAATTTTGCATGGTAATACCTAATATCCCTGGTCAACATCTTAGATACTTTTTATTTCGGAAAATTAAAGGGTTCCCGTGGGATAGTTAAAAACCCATAGTAACCCCTGACGGAGTCGCGGCAACAGCTAGTTTTTATATATTATTTACAAAATTCTCGTAGCTTGTTTACAGCAGCTTCCGCTAGTCTCTACGACGTTTATAAACGTATTACTTAGCAAGCTTGCACGTATGTTTAAGCCTGGGAAGCATGGCTTAAGTATTACATCCAGAAGCTAAATGAGTTTCCAAATAACTTTCACAGAACTAACGACTGCTAGCATTCGATACACTGCTTAAGGCGAGAGACACACTAGCGAGAAGTATTAAAATATTTTTTTTACGAACAGTAAGATATTGCCCGCTGTGGTTCGGTCCCTATGGCCAACAAAGATATATTTTTTTATTTGTATCCGTTACTCCTCCTCTTTTCTTGAAACTTTACGATACAACGCTTTCTCTGATTTTTCCCAAAGATAAATTGGTGGAAACGAAAAAGCCTTATGTATTTGCTGACCATGTTAGATACCAAAAAATCACATTTATACTGGTAACTGTTTTGTAGATATTTGAGTTTCGTGACACGCTTTATAGATGCTTATTGAGTCGGCGTGTGTCAACGCCTTAATCCGTTAAGTACCGCGATCGTTAGACGGTCTGGAGCACTAAAGGTAAACCGCCTCAACAGCTCTCCGCCGCTTCGCAATCTGCGGGGATAAATAATTTAATGAAATACTCGCAGATAATGTCTCGTCCGTTTTCAATTAACATTCCACCTGCATTTACTGACAGTTATCTTTGTTTCGTTTTTATTACAAACGCTATGCTGAATTGATTCCGCATTTCTGAAAGCAAGTTTGAACAAATCGATTAGCTTAAATGTTCGTTATTTCATATTTGAAATATTTGACATACATATAATCACAACCACTATCCTTTTGGGGTTAATCAGAGACTAGGCAAAAGCACCGCAAAAGCAGTCCACTGTCATAGTCCACGCTTCACCAAGCAGTGACTGCACTCAGCGTGACAGGTGGTGAGCCCGTGATCGCTATAAGCCATTGGATGGTAGTGCAGTTCTAAATCCATAAGTCGCCTTTTACGACACCCAAGGGAAGAGATGAGTTGGTAGTATTCTTTACATGAGCCGCTACCACACTACTGAAATATTTTAACTTAATGTAATTGAGACGATACATTTTTTCGTAATCCGCTGATAAAAGATCAATAACTTCTTCACAATGCTCGTCATAGCTTCGCCTAAGTCATAGTTTCCTGCCTGCTCACCCGCCCACCCGCTGGCTGTCTGGCCTGTGCTTAGTCTGACGTACTGTCAATGCACAGGTACAAAAAATGTATGCACATTTTAGAGGTGACAATCTTTATTTCCTTCTAGTAAGAGCCATTTACTGTCAAAAGTGATTACATATGTTTAGAGTTGACTGCACCTAGATAATGATGAAAAAAGATAATGTACTGCTCGTACAATGTAAATTGACGACCTCCGTGGTCGAGTGGTCTGTACGCCGGTCTCAAGGCGTCGCCATCTCGAGAGGTCCTGGGTTCGATCCCCAGCGGAGGCAAGTGTTTGGGTGATGAATTTTCAGACATTTGTTCTCCAGTCTTGGATGTTCATTATATATGTATTATATTATGCATATTCTGAATAGTTATGTGTATTTATCTATTAAATATATTTGTCCGTCATCTAGTATCCGTAACACAAGCAGCATTTAGTTGCTTAAAATGGGACTAGTTGATAGGTGTGAATGTCTGAGGATATTTATTATTTATTTATTTATTATTTTATGTAAATAATGACTGGCTTATATTGTACTTTTTGTAACTGTCACATTTTACTCTATTGTTGTTTTTCTTACATTGCATTGTTCATATCGTCAAAATTTGTCTTATTTCTGTCTACTTTAAAAATCAGTGTCATCAGCAAACAATACAATATCACAAAATAGTTTTGCAAATTATTGTACCTCATCCATATGACCTACAAGTCTATGCCTATATCTGCTATCGTGATTGCAGTGAAACCAAAGTAGATAGCGATTAAGACAAGAAAACTTTCACAACAAACTAGCAAAGCTTCCGACAGGAGGTGCACACGAGCTATCTGGTTGCGTGATCAGAAAGCATCTTCCTCAGTGATCTGTGAGAAGAAAGGGCGTAAACACGTAACGGTTGGGGACAATAGTGGGAATGGCGGCTTACCGAAGGCGTGGCTCACACACAAAATGAGCACTTTCAACGCTCAAGAATCAAATGAGTAGTTGTAATCTACTGATCCCGTTTTATCCCGATTAATTATCTAGTGCTTTTTTTATTCTTTTCTAAATTTTTCAAAATTTTTGTGTCTTCTGCATCTTAAGAACAGCGTAGAATAAGTTAGAAGCATAATATTCTATATATTAACACAATAATACTTTCGGTAATGCTTACCGGCTAGTCTACAAAATTTTGAAATGCGGGTCAGCTATTTCCGAAGGATTTAACGAAGGGGAAAACAGAAAGTCGTTGTTAAATAGTATAGTCATAGAGTTATAGTTATGCAAAAGCGTAAGCCACATCAGGGCAGTATGCAACGCCTCTACAGTCATGACGGATTGTCAGCCTATCTCCAACATCAAAGGGGCGTCAAACCCTTTAACTAACTTTTACGACAAAGACTTACCTCCTTGGAAACATACCAACAAACAAGAACGCCTTATCAGATGACACAAAATAAAACTGAGATGTACATTTTGCATATTGCGTGTATTTTATTTCTTACCAGAGTAAGAAATAAAATATAAATAAATATATTTTCATCCCTTCTATTCGAAAAGTGTCGTTGAAAGAAATGAGTGAAAGGAGCGACCTCTTTAATTTATTTCCTAATGGAAAGGGGGTAAAAAGTAGAGGATATAACTTGAGAGCAAACTATTTTTTACCTCGGGCGATGTACTTTGACGTTATACTCACTCACTCGGGATTCTAATCTTGAATCCTTCGCTTCGCTCGTGATTCAAACTAGCGCGCTCACCGTAAAAATACTACTTTGCTCCCTTGTTATACAATCTACTATTTTTTTCTCGTAATTATCGTCTAGCCCAAGGTATTATATATGTGCTTCATCTTCATATAAATATATTTAATATATACAACATTTATTTAAGTAGGTAGGTAGGTGTTGTATATGTATATCCTAAATGTCATGACCGCACCGGCATTCTAACCGAGACCTGTTGATTTGTCCGGGTCACTGGCCACCCTCCCAAAGGCCGTCCGGGCTAATAAATTCCACAACTATAGCTATCTTAACAAGCATATTTACACGCAATTATACATATATTTTGAGATGCGCTTGCGCTGCCGATGACGGCCATTACAACAAGACTTGGCCAATAATTATCGACGCGCGGGTAGCACTTTGTTCGTCTAGCCGGGGATTAGCTCACAGTTGATATTATGACAGATGTTATTGATCTAAAACACTGCTATTAGACAGCTTCTAGAATTGAACTTTTTTCGCTGTTACGCGTGTGCTGTAATTTTAGTTAATTGACAGTTTCTTGGCACAAAATATAAATTAATAGATTTTTGTGCCAATATCTTACCACGAAGTTATTTGCTCCTTTATGTCGCAATTAACATCTCACGGAGTGTTTATTGAGTTGTCAGTTCTTGGCGTGATTCATTTGGAAACTCGTTCAGGGTTCAGAGTTCCCATGCTAATGGTTGGCGGCGGGCGATCCGAACTAATGTTTGCGAAAGACAACACAATTTAGGTTTATTTCTACTTCGTTGTATTTACTTTCACAACAGCCAAGGTTGCTCAGTCCAGATTTATTCCAGAGCAAGTGTTAAGTTTGACGAAAAGTTATATGTAAAAAAAATTAAGAAAGGAAAAAAAACGTTATTTCATTAGTGACCAAATCATAATTACAAAATATTTCTTTTACTTAACCGGCACCGCGAACACTGGCGTTCACAAACAATAGATATTTTATTGTGTCTCGTTTTGTGCGCGTTTTCTATTTATTTAATATAAAAAAAAATACTCACTTTTAAAAATACACACATACCTACTCAGCATAATTATGTTCATTCTGTTATGTTCATTCATTCGTATGCCTCGCCTCGTGTAGTAACTAATCATTGCCATAGACCTATCCTTTATCTTTGAATATTTAAGAGAGGGAAGTGGCGTACGAAGATTCAATTGAAGTAATTGTAACTAATCATGCGCCTAAAAAATGGACATTCCCTGCGTGAGCCAATTATATTGTTGATTTTAATTCAGTGATTACATTTCCTCATCAATTAACATTCACTGAGCTGAAACGTCCAGCGTCGGTAAATGACAGCAGTGACTTCAAGTATTGTGAATTTGGCATAGAATACACATTTGTGGAGCTCTATTTTAGCATAATTATGTTTATCAGTCAGTCCCACGTATGTGTAGATATTGAAAATGACAGGTTTTGTAAATTTATGTGTTAAAAATATTATGAGAATGGAGGATCGAAACTTGAGTCTCTTGCCCAAGCTTCTCTGAACAAGTCCTCGTGGCCGCAGTTAGCGGACTACCTTGAAGCCGTGTTCTGCGACGGTTGGTAATCTGGCATAACTTTTTAAGAGGTTACTATTTATAAGATGAGTACTTGGATGGCAGACAGGCATCATCCAACTTGTCTGGTGGTCTAAATTAGCCTATAGACGCTGCCATCATCGACTTGACAGCCAATCCATCGTAATTGGCATATAAATTACTTAAATACTTGACAATGTGTTTGTCCAACAGATGGCCAGCATAGAGGTATCGTTGGGCGCGGGGCGGCGACGCAGCGCCGGCGTTCGAGACGCCGCTCGTGAGATGGAGGCGCTGCGCACCGCGCTCTCCGACAAGGACACGCTCATACAGAAGTAGGGACATAAAAATCACGCCTATATCCCCGAAAGGGTAGGCAGACGTGTTAACACCCACATTTTGCCAGATATGTTCAGTCCCCAGGTGACGACAACTGGTGACGAGCCTGTTTGAATGCACCAAGCATAATTTTAGACCAACGATATTATTATTAAAAAAAATTTGACATTCATTGAACAAAGTTGGCAAATAAGCATCTGCCTGACGTGAGGTCGACGACTAGATTCGCCTAGAATATAAGTAGTAGGAGTTATAGGCATATGCAAATCTTTTTGGGATCCCTCAAGTCACAATTACGGTGATTTAACAGCCTGGCTCACCAAATTATTTACCTGCCTTGTGGTTAACTAAACTGCCCAGCTGATCATATTATTCATTGTAGAACTGACAACCGTTACACCGTTAGGACTGAAAAGTTTATGAGAGTGTGGGACACCTTGATGGGATGACAATATTTGTAGGTGCAAGGGGAGACCTATGTCCAGCAGAGGGGGGAGTGTAGGATGCTATGAGGGTGACTCATAATAATACACAGACGTTGTAGCTTATGACATTTTTAAATGACGTTGATGTAAGGAGAGGGTAGAGTCTTGCTGAGTTTCTTGCCCATTCTTTTCGGACAAACGGACGGCGTAGATTCTCTCTTTCACGATTAGTAAAATGTTTTTGACATTCATAAAAACATGCGAAGGCGCATCTATTCTGAGGTTTTGATTTTTATTTTTGTCTGTATCGTAGCCTGAAGAAACAGTTAAGCGCGTCGCTGAGCGCGGCGCGCCTGGCGGCGGCGGCGGCGTCGCCGGCGCGCGCGCACGAGGACGCGGCGCTGTCGGCGGACGAGCGACGCGCACTGGATGAGCGCGCCGCCGCCGTACGCGCCGACCTCGACGCACGCCGTTCCAACATCCAGGATCTTAGGAAAAAGCTGGAGAAGACGCATGTCACTGAGTAAGATATTACTTTGCATAATCTCCTATTTTGTATGTAATTTCTTTCAAAATAAAATCTAATCCTCACTCTCTAATCCTCACCAATAACCTGTTGTACAGGTTGGCGAGACTTTTATTTTATGTAATGTGATGTATATTTTGGATAATTAAATAAATAAAAAAATAAAAAGTCGGTCTCTATAAATCCATATTTTTTTTGGTCTGCCTCTCCCTTTTTTACTATGCACCCTACATTAGTCCATCCCGTAGGACTGGTATTATGGTCATAATTTTGTTTCTTTAGGTATATTATACCTACAGAGCATTTTTTTGCCACCGTATGTTGTCACAGAGGTAGTGATTTCTTTGTCGACACAGACAAATGGGTGTATTTAGTTGTATACCTGCTTCTCGAGCATAGAGTTCGTGACCAATAACATCACAGTCAACAAAGAATATGCTGAAAAAATACTTTACTTTTTTATTTAATTCATACCTCAATTAAAGTAACAAACTTGTTGAATGTTTAAAACATAGGTATTGTTATTGGTATGATACACGAGTATCTGCAGAAATTATGTAGGAGTTATGTAGTAGCTTTAATCAATTGGCTTATGACGCACATTATTAATTTATGAAGGCTTCACTTCAACCTCGCCCGAGTGTGCCCAAGTGCTCCAAATAGAAGCCTTACAATCTAAAATTTCTCAGCGGACATAATTAAATACTATTCGTCTGCAAAGATTAAAAGTCGGACATCTAAAGTAACATTACAAGATAAAGATACGATATTTATTGTTCTTAAATTAAAATGAAACTTTGCCTTTTTTATTAAATATTCATGAAAATTAAAATAATATCTTTCGTGGGTCGTTTTTAAACGCGCGGAGAGGAACTGTATAAATCTTATGGCCAATTTATTTATACAGGTTGATTAAAATTGCAGGTGACATTCTTCATTATTTATTCATTCATTACTTTAATAAATTTTTTTTCCAGGAATATCGACACTCGCATACAGCAGGCAGAGCTGCAGTACAAGCTGGGCCGCGAGGAGCTGGAACTGCTGTCGCTAGGCGAGCAGGCGCGCGCGCTCGCGCAGCTCATCGAACAGGCGGACGCGGCCGCGCGCCGCCACGAGCGCGCCACGCTCTACAGGTGACACGACACACGCGCCACGCTCTACAGGTGACACAACACACGCGCCACGCTCTACAGGTGACTCGACACACGCGCCACGCACTCTGAGAGCTGGCGCTCGCGCAAGGTCTGGCACGCACCGAACAAATGAAATTTTCTTAAAAGTATCTTTGGTCCGTGCTTAATTAAAGATACAAAATTAAAATTATAAATTACTGCAACTCGACTTGTTTAGTAAAATAGTTATTGATTTGATGTAATATACCTACCAGTTTTATAAAAAAAACCTTGGATATTGTTACGTACCATCGTTTGAACATATATCTATTATATCATGTACAAAAGAAAGCCGATTAAATCGCACTTCAGCAGCGATTCGTCGCACAATGTTAGTTTTTAACTTTCCGCTGCTTCCTCGCTGCGCGGCTCGTTAACATGGTAAGTTAACATGCGATGATCGGGACCATAAAACTTTTACGATTCTATTACCGAGCCGTTTACGAGCGGCGAGTCCGCACAAAGCAATCAGGGACGTGTAAATGGTGCCGCGGCCACGACTAATAGCTTATTTGAGCGGAAAACCGTGAAGATCACAGATAGCCAGCGCAAATCGCTGGTAATTGTTACAATTATTGCGTCACAGCCATTGTTCGGGGGGCGAACTTTCTCGTATGCTGTTGTAGCCAGAAATCATTGGGAACAATCTCGCATTCAATCCCAGGTAATCCATCAATAATAGAAAGATCTAAATACAGTGGCGATACGTGCGCGTACGCTACTATTACAGATGTTGAGATATAAATACGGTACATTCAGGATGAACTAGTAAGATTTTTTTCTCTTTATTGGTGTAAATAAACAGCAACTATACATATTTTGTATGACAAAAAATAATTTTAAGTATGGCTGGTATAGCCACCAACTACATTTGCCACATATTACTTCACACACATATTTCTAGTTTGCGTATATACGGTAGGTACATACTATATGTAAATAAATTGCATATGATATAGATTTTAAAATAAGAAAAAACTTTTATTTAAACAGATCCGAAAAAGAAGATCAGAGAAGGATCTCAAAAAATCGATTTTTGAACTGTACAGGACGCACGCAAAGCTATGATATCAATGGAATTAAAAATGTTATTGTACGAGTTCATTATTTTGTATAAAGCCTTAGTACGATGTCGTTTTATGGCAAATAGTTTATTTTTGTTACGACAGTGAGTTCGGGTGGGTACTTTGTAACACAACCTGTTAATAATAATAAATATCATACAATATCTTAGCTTGTAGTTGTATATGTCTATTTTTTAACTCAAGTAGATTATACTTTCTAAGCGATTCCTCGGTCAAACATCGGCAATGGTAGCATCTAAATGGTACAAAACGTAAAAACTTTCTTTGTATAACTTTAAAAGCATTTATATACTTATGATAAATTGGGAACCAAAAAGAAAAAGAATGTACTAACTGCTTTTCTTGCCTAGCATGTCGTAAAAGGCGCCTAAGAGCGTTTTGGGTACAGGATCTGTGGTTGTGTAGGTGATGTGCTAGCCACTTGTTACTACTCTTTCACGATTTTTCATCAGACCAAACCCAAGACCCAACCCATTTTGTATGGCTAAATGTGGTCTTAAGGAACACAGTGCTCCTTGGACTCTGCCTACCCCTTCGGAGATTACAGGCGTGATTGTATGTATGTATGTATGATAAATTGGGCTCCAAATGGTAATTTTGGAAGTAGTTATGCTTCCCAAAGTTGTATCATGCCGGATGAATGGTAAAATCCTTATTCCTGGTATATAGAGACAAACATACAGGGTGATGAGATGGAAGGACGTGGATGTTGTTGTGTTGGTGATGTGTTGTGTTGTGGATGTGCTAATTAGTGTCAGTGGAGGATGGAAGGATATTGTAACCACTCTTAAAGTAGGATTAACCCTTTAAAGCCCGAATGGCATCTCGGGATGCCACTGAAAATAGGTTAAGCTATTGCGTCCGGGTCTGGACTGACAAACTGTAATTTACTTCTTATATAAATGGCAAATTATATGAAATTCATCGCTTGCTTGAAGTAAACTGTGATTGTCTACAACGCCTGCGCAATGAAAGTCGCTGAAATTCACCGGAGCATGTCAAGCCAAAGGTGTCATTTAGTGAGCGTTGCGCAAGCGCACTTGCGAAATAACCTTTTTATTCATTTCAGTACACAATAACTAATGCTTTTATCGTGTGACACTGTAATAAAGTCAATAAATCAACATCCAAAGAAGACAGAATATGCATGTTACGTAAAACAGAGACGGTACGAATGAGGCTAGACAATGAAGCCACTAGCCTATTGGCTGTGTAATGTGGTATCGGTGTTTGATTCCCACGCGGTGTGGAGGCTGCGGTTGGAAGCCCTGATGCGCGCCTGCGCCCGCGTATCTACTTACGTCGGCGTGAGACACTGACCTACTTAGGCTTCCAAACATCGAACCACAGAAGCTGATCATTTTTATTATGGTTTTTTTGACCATCGTCCATTGACATTCGGAACACCAAAGGACTCACAAGTGCGTTGCCGGGCTTTTATCTCTGCGGGCTAGAAGCACCAAAGTAAAGCGAAGCATGGCTCTCACATCATTACTTTTCTAGATAAATAATATTTGCGTAATGTCATATTATCACACTATCTTTAAAGTAAATACTTACAGGCTGACGAACAAGGTGCGTATCTGATCTGCAAAACCTTTTAAAATCTTAATTATACATTTTACGCGTTAATGATAGTTAAAAAAGTTTATTGTAGCCTTTTGTTTAGTAATGAAATTCATGTTATGAACCAGGTCATGTTAGGAGGGCTGCGATGCCTGGAATGGACGCAAGAAATGCGTAGAAATACATAGATAGGATAAATATTTCCGTGCATGCTATTTTAGTTCTTAAGATATGTTAGTATGAATGGACATTTTGTTTAAATTCAGTGCGCAGAGATGTGGATTGAACCGGCAGCGGCGGCGACCTCATGTTCGATTGGTGGCATTTTCTTTACTTGACTGTCGATAAAGTGATACACACTGATACCAGCATTAAATACTTTACTGTAAGAGTCAAAAATGAACGAGGTAACTTAATATCCTCCCTGTTCATATTGAGATAAAGATCAGTCACATAATAAACAGCCGATGAATAATGCTGGAAGCGTGATTGCTTCCCACCTATTGCTATCAGTAATAGTATCGCATTGATCGGTCGTTCAATCTATATTAATTTAATGAATAGAAAATTGCGCCAATGCATGTGCAACTTAAAGCAAAAACGCTGGAATTTCTTCGATATCGATAATGCGCTCTAAACAATGTAACTATTAAAATGTATGGAATGGAACCACTTCACTTGATAAATACGCCTTAGAACTGTAAGTCTTAGGTTTTTGTAGAATGAACTGTCAAAATAATTATGAAAAAAAATTGTAAAGAAGATGGATTAATAGTGACAAATTCTACCATAACGAAAAAAATTTACAAAAGTATTCGGCATACCTAGAGAATGCAAACTCATTGTAATAATTATAATAAACATTGTTTATTTAAAGACTATTTTGCTGTCAAGAAATTCCTTCGGCGTTAGATAGAAATTCCACATTGTATTGCAATTGTAATTAAAAAGATTCACATCTTTGTTACAACAAATGTTTACACCACTTGGTTATAATGAAGGAATACTTAGCAATAAATTACTTTTATTTTCGTCTCGTGTGAGAATCGGATATTCCCGAGGTGTTTAATTATAAATATAATGTAGGTAATTACCTAATATTACCAAATATTGAAGCAAAGAAAATATGAACAATGATCAATATCCGTTACTCCAAAAAAGGCGTGAGAACTGTGAGGGCATCTTTTACCATCTCTTATATCCTGGGCTCGAGTCTCGATGTTAGTGTAATGAACCCAGATATTTAAAAAGTAGGTACTAGCATTTGTTCACGACTTCGTACGCCTGCAATTAAAATTGTTTAGGTAGATATTGCAATTCATGAAGGCGACAAAATCATTCGACTTTAGACTCTATCTTAAGGCGTTAAGAGCGAAGCTACTGGCTGTCATGAAATGCAACAACTAGTTATACCTACATGTTAGAACTCTTAAAATACTTCTGTAAAACTGCATCAAATTCATAGTTTATCTGTAATGCGTAAACAAACAAACATTCTAAAAACTGCCATTTTCCCTCTATTAGGAAAAATATATTATTAACAACGAGGCACCTTACACAAGCATTGTTCAAAAAACATTAGCAATAAAATATGAATAAGTTGAGTAGCCACCACCATAAACAACTAGGAGAACATGCCACTGAGCGCAAATGCGAACCCTGCGGCTAATGTGTTAGAATCAGCGATACGGATCTAGGTCCCGATCACAATACTTCATGGATATTCAACGGCGCGTTCACATGCGCCGGCGCAGCCGCTCCGACAAGCTCTTACTCAACGCGACGTCCGAACAAAAACGCACCACCTCCTTCTTGGGCGGCAAAACTTCCAGGCTTAGGCTTATATTTATTAATCGGAATAATATTTCTTTACATTTTAACGTAACAAAAAATCATGCCTCTCCATATATACATAAATCATGGATCTCCAAAGGTGTAGACCCAGTTACATGGTGTTGTACATCCACGTTTCATTCGCCTGATATAATAGGTTGGGGAAAAAGTTTCTTCGCATTTTTTAAGAAAATTCAAAACAATTTTTAATATAGTTTATTTACATTTAACTAAAGTATGTAGGTACCATTTTGTTCGATAACTTTTTGCCATCTTGTAGGTAGGGACATGATCCCATTGCTATAGAAATTTTGGGACTTCTGGTCAAAATACCGCGACAAGTGGTTTTGGCAGTCCTCTCGTGATGTTAACCTGACACTGCCTAAAGAATTCTGAAAAGACCGAAACAGGTGGAAATCTGAAGGTGCAAGGTCAGGACTATACGGCGGATGCATTAACACCTCCCAGCCAAACTCTCTTAATTTTTGCTGAGTGGCTAAAAATGTGTGAGGTCTAGCGTTATCATGATGAAAAACCACACCCCTTCTGTTGATTAATTCCGGCCGCTTTCTCTCAACTTCTTGCTTTAATCTCATCAGTTGTTCGCAGTAGAGTTCAGAATCGATGGTCCTGCCTGGTGGTAACAGCTCATAATGAATAATGCCCTTCCAATCCCACCACACACACAGCATCACCTTGTTGCGAGTTAACCCGGGTTTCGCCACAGTCTGTGAAGCCTGACCGGCCGGCCTTTGACCACGACCTTTTTCGCACGTTCTTGTCGTACGTGATCCACTTTTCATCACCAGTTATCAGCTTCTTCAAAAATGGTTCGGTTTCATTACGTCGTAATAAAGAATCACAAATGAGTACACGGTCCATTAGGTTTCTTTCAGTGAGCTCGTGAGGTACCCAAATGTCGAGCTTTTTTGTGTACCCAGTTTTTTTCAAATGCGCCAAATCTGTTTTGTGGTCAATTCCCAGTTCTTCAGCTACGTCGTAATTACTGACATGCCGATCTTGCTCCACTTTTTCAAAAATGGCATCCATTTTATCTGTAATAGGGCGACCAGAGCGACGTGCATCTTTGACATCAAAATTTCCGGATTGAAAACGATTAAACCAAATTTGTGCTACTCTCACAGACACTGCACTAGGTCCATAAGCATCGCAAATTTTTTTCGCGGCTTGCGTTGCATTTTTACCTTTTTTGTAGTAAAATTTTAAAATGTATCGAATTTCTTTATTAGATTCACTCATCTTGGCGGTACGAAAAACAAATGAAAATCACACATTTTCCTAATTTGAATTTGGAATTATGTTCTTTAAAATTTAAACTTTCAATGATACCAAAACCAGCCAGATACAAATAGTATAGCCAAAGATATTTTATTACAAGTTTATACATACTATAATGCGAAAAGACTTTTTCCCCAACCTAATATTATTATATTTAGGTCCCAATGTAACTGAAAGCTAACTTGATGATGGCATGATGGCAGGGTTTAAATTCATATTCCGGCGTCCGTTCGCCATACCTTACGTCCTTAAAAAGACTATAAACCCCTGCTAATGCGAAATTGTATAAAGCTGCATAATGTTCAATTATACCTACACGCGCATCGTGTCCGAGACGCGTTGAGGTAGTCATTTTGCTCGCGGGCTGCGCGCGCGCGTGTCCCACGCCTCGCCGTAATAATGCACCTGACCTTTGATAGCGCAGCGCAAGGGCATCTAACTGAAAAACTTTGAGTTATTTTGGTAGCAATTTATTGCTTATTAACATTTACACTCTAGAACTCTGCGTATACAACCGTATGTCCCTCATTTAAATAGTGTTCAATAAAAAAACGCTTTATGAACAGCGCCCACCATGAACAAAAATTCTAGCGCAGTGGAAAGCAGTCACTAATCACCAGCATGTCAGTCAACGGAACATTGGCATTATTAACGTCGCACAGCAGAACACTGCTTATAATAATTGCATCGTCATCATCAGCCTATAATTCTTATACCTAACGGAAAACCCTCTTACGGATAATAATATGGGAATAGAAAATAATTCAAAGCGGTTTTCATAACGAAATCCCTTTTTTACAAAAAAATATGTATTTTTCTTCACTACTCTAGCAACGACTTTTTAAAAGTAAGAGCTGTAATTTCTGATGCTTGTATATTTTAGTTTTTTTAAACACTTGTAATTGCACTACGCTGTTTTACATTAATCTTAGAAGATAACTTCATCCACTTACCGAGATATATGTGCCTAATTAATGGTTTCACTTGAAATAAATTGTCATAATTACCTCGAGTTATCGTTAGTAAAAAATGGCTTCTAAACCAAATATTCTCGTTTTTATAGCTTCTTTTTGTAATTAAGGGATCGCATGTTGGTGCGCACGCGCAGCCCGGTACATCGCCGCCCGTGCTTACGCGCTGGTATCATGGCAATGCTTTAATCTCACGCGAAATAACGCCGGGGAACAAGATAAATGTTTTTTTAATAATCTTAATCATAATAAGCTACTGCGTTCGTGAAGGTGTCTGGAGAAATCCTTGTTTTGTTGGTTTAAAGATGAATACACGAGTTAAGATAATCTGTGAGAATGTAGATATTTGTTTTGATAAGTGATGTCTATAGTATGTAATGTAATTCCAATTTGATGCGTAGGTACTAATTACTTGTGTCAAAAACTTTAACTGATTTAAAAAACCGCCTTCCTGACTTTACCCAATTATGCTTTAGAAAAGCGAATGTACGAGTCACAATTAAAAACATACCAAAGTCGTGTATACAATTTTAAGAGTTCCCTCGATTTGTCCTAGATTTTATCATCCAAATGAATATAGGACCAACTTACAATTATACCCTTCCAAAAAAAAAAGAATTTTCCGGATCGGTTCAGACGACTTCGAGTAATCGGGAAGACACATTAAGAACCTCCTCCTGTTTTTGCAGGTGGTTACGAAATTCATGATAGAAAAAGAAATAGTCCCAGAGGCGTATTATAAAAAGAACTGACAAGAAACTTGGAAAATAAGTTTTTATTTTCCGAATTACTTCTTAAGTTAAAGTTCTTCTTACTTCCTTACAAACATCACAAAAGTCATGTTTTTGAGATATAAGTTCAAATAACGCTAGCGGCTTTCTCTACTCTATGAAGAGGCAAAAAGCATAACGAATACCACGTAGAAGAGGTCAAGGCGATATAAATTACTCTCAATAGTCTCGGTTGAATCTAAAGCATGTATAACTTTTTTCCCGTAGATCCTAGGTGTAGCTACACCCATTATACTCGAAACATTCTTAAAACTGCTGTAGAAGTGAGACACAACATACGCAGCGTATAGCGGCATCACGCTTCCAACGATTTTACAATCATTATAAGGTCGTGGTCTCCCTGGACCCTCGATCGTTCCGCTGCGCGCGCGCCGCGTGGGAAACACGCCTAATTGTGGCCGGTTCTGTAACGTCTACTTCAAACTGCATGGCTTGAATTGTCTTGCGTAATTAGTTAATAGCGTATTTAGTAGCTCCAATTTAAGTTCTTAGTTCAATTATATAAAATTTTGTGATATCAATGCTGTGGTCAGTTTTAAATATTAACGCAAATGAATCATTTTTATTTAGTTACTATTACTCTTTCATAACAAAACCATCCTTTATTAGTACCTTTTTTTCATGCTCTATTGCTCTCTTAATTACATCTACATAAAGAAAAAAATTACCTCTTCTTCGTTGACAAAATCACATAGAAATAGTGTCATTGTACACCCAGAGCTCCGGCAATCGATTCTTAGTTCATCACGTATGGGAATCACTTTTTATCTACATATTTCAGCGATTGTCGGAAGATACTAAAACTCAAACAATGTGCTATTAAGGGCGTAGAATATACGGTTTGAAGTTAATTACTTTGAAAATAAATGACGATCAAATGTTTTAAAACGGAAAGTGTTTCGCCGTGGGAGCGCCCCAGATTTGGCGCACTTGGCACAGGTTGGGAAGCTTTGTACACAGATTAATTATTAGCTTTCCAATAATTCATTGAAAAAAACACATAATATGGAGCTATTAATATATTACTAGGTACTCTGAATCTGCTTCAAATGACACAACATCGTAGACTTTGATTCCTGTAAAGCTGGCTTCCCACGGTCTGTGATATTGCAGACGCTGATTCGTGAATTAATTTCTTTCATCTATATCATGAATGAATGTCTGCAATATCAAAGACCGTTGGATGTGAGCTTAAGGGTGTATTATTTCCACCAGAGCTATGATAAATGCTGTGTGCGAGGAAAACTATACCAATTAGATTATTTCGTTTCACCTGATCCGCAAAAATGTAGTCAACCTAGTGGTCTATTTTTCCCCGCACACAGTATAGCTACACGTAGAATAGCTCTGGCACCTTTACATCTCTTACAAGTATTTTATTTTTTCATGGCTACTGTAGCAACTTTAGTAGCCAGCTATGTAAAAAAAAGCTATGTAAATTAATTAGGTATTGTATAATGGTCGAATTACTCACACTTTAAAAAAAATGTAACTATTGTTATTTTATTAGTCAGAAGGTAGGTTCATTATTCTTGTTGAAAGTATTTTTGCTGTCCTTTTCATGACTGAAATGTAAATATTAAATAATAACAAGACATCAGCATTCACAGTTCATTAATTAATAGTTATGTCTGATAGAAAAGACGGGAAACAATTTCAGGTTGACCTCGTGGTTAACTTGTTTCCTTAAACATTTCCCGCGGATATGTAACCTTAATTGATATATGATGATTCGTGTTTGTTTTTAAACATTTATTTATATATGAACCTTTATTAAAAAAACATCGGCATCAGTCCACGTCCCACTGCTGAGCCGTTGGTCATACATATAGAATCAGTGGTCAGAAACCTATTGTCATATTTTTTAAATTTTATTCTCAATAATAATAAGTACTTGAACAAATCATTAAATAAATTATATCCTTTGAATTGAACAGTAGTAAACCGCGCGAGTCTGTATTACAAAAAGAATACTACGCTTGCGCGTAGGTGTCGGCCGAGACACTAGGGGTTCTGTTTACTCTGAGCACTAGGGCGACCATCATAAAGATTTAACATTTTATAAAACAAAACAATAAAGCCTAGAATATAACAATCACCGAGCTCTAGATTATTCAGAGAAGCTAATATGTAAACATTTTAATTATATACCTACCTCTGCCATAAAATACTTAGAATATAACTTTCTATTTTATTCCTTGTTAATATTGGGTCCTTACCTATGAAATTGGTGTTTTTCTTCTCTCTTAGTATTTTGTTCGTAACTATTAAGTTTCAGAGTATTCTTAAAAAATAATTACCTCCTCTAAAAATAGACCATATTTTCGAACTCTTTTGATTTGTTTTGATAATTCGTTGTAAGTTTTATTGTGTTAAAATTGGACACGGAGACAACTCCTTTTCAGTGCCTTCCGAATACATAATTTGATTTGCATTCACATAAAAAAGATAAATAATTTTTAAGAAGTGTGATATCACACATATTGCTAAGCTTGTCTAATGATACATGCCAAATATTATTATCTTTGGATTTGTCGTTGTGAAGAAAACTGAAAAAATGTTAGTATGGAAAATGCAGAGTTCCCCAAAATCTCCATACAAAACGCCAATTTCATTTGTAAGGACCTAATATGTTGATTGTGTTCATTTCGTACATTTCATGCACATATTTTTTTCATTCTGTTTTTCATCCTTGTTCCATTTATTGTTGTAGGGAGAAATCTCTGGGGTAAAACCATATAAAATACAACTTCATCACTAGAATTTTGATGTAACACGAATCTTGTTTTTTTTGTTATACATAATACAATGGACAATAATTAAAATTAATTACTTATTAATATACGACGAGTTATAACAATTGTTATTAACTTTCTTTAAATGAGAGTGAAGCTATTGTTTTAGTTTATTTTAATTGACTTTGATGGATTCTGGAAAGTAAATGAAAGCAGGTAGGTATAGCCAAAGAAGATAGCGGCGATTAATTTAAAAAAATTTAACCATCCGACTCATCAAGAACTTAATTTTTTCTATGAATTTGAAACGCTCAACACTTGTATGTACAGTCAACTACAAAAAGATAGGGTGTCATTTAAACTGGTCAGTAAAAAAATATCCAATCGGTCAGCTAAAATACCTAATTGGTCAGCAACTTATGAGCAGCACATATTTCTAATTGGGCAGCAAATCAATTTTCTCTGCTTCCAAATTGTGTAATACATATTTTGGTGACACAAAAATTGTTTACAATGAAAGAAAATCATATCTATCAGAATACATTTCCTAGGAATTGATCCTTCCTTTTCCTAGATTTTATACATTTCGGGTCACAGAGATACATTTACAAAGATCACGCAAGTTTAACGATTTATAACGTCTACTGTGACGTCACAGCCGTAATTTTGAGACCGGAGATCCAAGCTGATTGAAAGATATTGATGCCGCCGATGCCCCTCCGCCAGTTATCACACAACGAGGCATTTTTTTAGTTTTTGCAGCCATTTGGACGCGCGGAGACTAGTTAGCAGCGGCCAACCCCGACGTTTGGTCGGGGTTTTCGGACACGCGCAGTACATGCATTTGCGTCATCTATGTAAATCTGTGTTTCGGGTAATATATTGCTGCCCAGATAATTATTTTGCAGCTCAACTAGTTAAATTGTAGCTTAAATCGTCGTAATCTACTACACTACTGCTTCCAACATTTTTTTCCTCGAAGCGCAGCGCAAGAGCTTTAGGTACCCTACTATTCAACGCGCACAAATCGAGACACAACAGAGACATCTATTGTTTGCGAATACCGGTGTTCGTTAACATATTAAGAATGTTTTAAACCACTTTACAACTAATAAATAGTAGGTAAAATGTATAAATGTTGGTCATTAATTTCAACTTCATTAATGCACTTTTCTTAAACATGCGCGGAAATGTTGTCATTACTTTTGATTATAGAACACGCGAAGTATCATATTTACGTAGAATGAAAAACCAAAATCACTTCCCAGCGCGTGAGCGCGCCGGCAATGTTGTATGAAACGGTGTGCTGTTTGAATTAAGAAATCTTTAATCTATCGTACACATTGCGTTCTCGTGGCTGTATTGCCACAGATGCGTTTACCTTTCGGCACAAACTGTAAAATAAAAAAAAAATTGGCGGTAAAGCGGAGTTCGTTGTCTTTTTGTTAATACAATTAAATTTATTATGTTAAAGGCCCTTTTTTATTTCCTTACATTTTTTAAATAAAATAATAGCACTATACATGCCTCGGCCGAAATGGCAATTGCCTGTCTCGTATCATTGAAGTCCTCGCCTGCGGCTCGGCCTTCAAACTCATACTCGACCTGCAATTGCCTATTTCGCTGCCTTTGCAATAATGTCCTATTTAGCGCCAAGTACGAACGTAGTAAAAAGAAAAAAGAACTTTAATACTTATAGATTTTTAATAAATTTAAAGAACGTAATAAACTCAGACTATAATGTTTTAATTCCATTTTATTAAATAACAACAATCCATTTCCATGATACCTCTACTTTGCGGCTAACCACAATGACAGTGCTCATTACAATCGTTACATAATAATGTAAGTATCTGTAGAGTATTTTATCTGTTGTATTATAATTTATAGATATCAGGCATGTAAAATATTATTTAGATTTTATCAGCTCGTGGCTGTCTGTCCATCACTCTTTACCACTACGTCAAAAAAACTTCAAAAAATTGAATGTGAAACTACCTTCATTGTTGAATATAATATATTGACCTGCTATTAAAATGGAATTCATGTTATTATCATTTTAATTATTATTTTTGTAATCATAATCACCCTGAAGCTACTGGGCAAACGGCTTTTTACTACATAGGTATACAATGACCTGTTGTATATTTAAATTAAAAAAAATGCTTTTTAGGTAGGTAGGTAAGCGAGAAATCATTTTTTTTTTCTCATACTGTAATCTGATAATCGAATCATTGATTTATTCAAGTTATGAATGCATACACCTTCGGGGCAATAGGCGTAATTAAATCCATACTTCCATACTAATATTATAAATGCGAAAATAAATATGACAGTCTGTCTGTCTTGCTTTCTCGACAAAACTACAGAACCGAATCAATTGAAATTTGGTACACAGATAGTCTAGAACCTGAGAAAGGACATAGGCTACTTTTTTTCCCGATATTCCCATGGGAATGGGTACCGTGCGAGCGTAACCGTGGTTATCAATATCTGCTCGACCGAGTATTATGTGACATATTGCGTCAAAATGTAATTACATTACGAATTTTAAAATTTCTGGACATTGTAAAAGAATGACAACAGAGATTAATCACTATGACAACGATTAATCAAAAGACACTGACTAGAAAGTTATTTTCATTATTTTAATAATAAGAGGCTTTAGTTCAACTATTAACAATCAACATTTTGCTAATTAGAGGTAGGAATGTAATGTTGATCACTTTTTCAAAAAACAATGCAGTGTTAACCAACACACAAAAACTTTTTGTAAACTTTTATCGGCGTTAAATCAATAGCCACGCGAAGGACGTCGCGGGCACAGCTAGTGTATGTATAAACGTATTAAATAAATGGTTCGTTGTTACAGCACGCTGCGGGAAGCGGGCGGGTCGGCGACGCTGGTGGCGGCGGAGGCGCGCGACGGGTCGTGGGGAGCCGCCGCCGGCCGCGGGCCCGGCCTCACCGTCGACTGGCCCGGGGACAACCCCGCTCTACGCCCGGGGGACAGGTAACTAGCCTTTGAATCTTTTTGTGTAGCGACAAAGCGGCAGAAATGTAACATTTTAAAATTTGTCGAAGTTCATCCTAAGTTCAAAACATTAGGACCTGTTTTTTCTAAGCGACTTATTATGAACTTACACTAGAAGAGATTCGTTCTTACGTCGTAATTTCGCAGCTATGTAAATATGAGGCTAAAATTACGTGGGCAGAAGTCACAGTGGACAGGACAGCCGCTCGAGTTAGGAACGCCTGAGACCTGAACAGGATAATTAAGTAAGCAGTTAGAAGCCTCTACCTCACAAAAGACTATAAATTATCAAAAAACACACCATTTCTGTTAACAGGTGCGAAAAAAATCAACCTTTTATTTTGAAAACATTTATTTTAAAATATGGTAACGTGCTCATTACGTGTTCCAAAATCTAGTCTTAAATACATACATACATAAGTCACGCCTTTTTCCCACAGGGGTAGGCAGAGATTACATCCTTTCACTTGCTACGATCCCTGCATATTTCTTTCGCTTCATCAACTCTCATTACAGTCCTCATGCATGCTCGGCGATTTCGGGTACTTTTGACCTAGCCTGCCTGCCTCGGTCTGCCTCGTCCCGTATCTCCACTCACACCCGATTCATATATCCCTTTAGTCAATCTATTTTCATCCATCCTTTCCACATGTCCAAACTATCTTAGCATACCTTTCTCTATTCTTGTCACTACATCCTCTTTCAAACCACACTTCCTTCTTATCACATCATTATATATCCTGTTACTCAATTTTACTCCAGCCATGCTTCTCAAAGCTCTCATTTCTACCGCATTTATTCTACTTTCGTGTCTCTTCTCCCATACCCAACATTCACTCCCGTACATCAGTGTTAGGACTAGCACACCGTTATGCACTGCTAGTCGTGCCTTTTCAGAGAGCATCTGACTGCTCATAAAAGCATGCATATCCCCATTCACCATGTTACCAGCTTTCACTCGTTTCTCTATGTCACTGTCACACTTTCCATCTCTCGTAAATACAGATCCCAAAATGTCTAGTCTAGTCTAGTCTTAAATGGTGGCATATAATGTAATGCTACTGTCAAACAGCCACGACTAAATGTGTAAATATAAATATTATTGATGCGTGGAGGATGCGCCTGTGCCCGCGGCTACCATTAGTCCCCGTCGGTGCTGCGCCCGTTCACGCCATTCTTACATTCATCAATGGGTGTTATCAAGACGTATTGCAAAATATTCGGATTATGGTCAGCAAAAAAAACTGGTTAGCTAAAATAACTTATTGGTCAGCAACATATGGGAGATATTTCCAATTGGTGAGCAAAATAACTAATTTGGCAGCAATGGCAAATTTTCTCTGACACAAATATTGTTTTAAAGGGTCATACCGTAACCTAATACCAGTACCAGTAGGTAATAACTATCAGAATACATTTTCCCGGAATTGAACCTAGATCTTTCATTGATCCTACAACATAATAATATACATTAATTGCTTCCCAAATAATTATTTCGCAGCTCACCTATTTTTTTTGCTGACCAATTAATTATTTTGCCACCCAAATAATTAAAAATGTTGACAAAATATTTGTTTGCTGCTCATATATTTTTTTCGGCTGCCTTTTTTTGCTGACTAAATAATTAAATGGCTGCCCAATTAATTACTTCACTTTCTCAATACGCTCGTATTTATCGGGTGACACCACTGTATATCATTCATCCCGTAAAGTAATCTTGTATGCAAAAAAGGCAAATTTATGTAAGTAATTATAATTTTTCACATGCATAACGTGGGAATTCTGATAAACCATTTTTCAGTAACCTCACCATGCTACTTAGAGTAAATTTTTTTCTTGACTACTAATTAACTTATTTAAATGGACGCTTATTGCTGTAAATTGTGTCTAATAATTATTTATCTCGTTATATTTAAATACCAACTTATACAGGGTAAAACGCACATTTATGATGTTCCGTTTAAAAACGAACGATACTTTTTTAAATCATAGCAAAGAGTTTTTATCTCAGAAAGGTAGTCATTTTCTTAATTTGGGAGATGAAATATCTATAAACATTTAATTCTTTAATTTCATTAACAAGTTAGTGATTAAAGACTTATTACTTTATTAATGTCTGAGTTTTATTTATTTCCTCGCAAATGTGTTATAAAACGTCGTATGACATATCTACGTGCGGTTTGATAATAACAGCCTCTGCCTTCTTATAGCCCTCACTCACCTACGGCTCGGGCTAGCAATATCCCCTCGGCTGTAATTTTCAACTTACCGCACTTATATCATAATGTACTATTATTTTTGACTGACTTTTGACTTTTTGGTAGGTAGTCTATTTGAACACCCTGACTGTCACTATTTGACGCTGACTTTGCATACAGACCAGGGCGCCAGGGACCATCCTCACTTGTTGTGATAAAGTAGGCTGTATTAAATTAATGTGATCATAAACTGAGATGCGACGAATAGCTGTCCAACAAAGTTATATAGTCTTTGAATTAAACTTGTTTCAATTTTCTTCTTATGTATAGGTCAATTAAGTACATTCTTTAATTTCTTCGTAAGTTAGTAATTTCAGATTGACCATACAGTTAGCCGGATAGATCGTCGCTACTATGACTGATTGTGAATTATTTTTGCATTTAACGATGGAGCAGAGCAATTACCTATCGTTTACCGAAGCCGAAGCAGCTCTTGTAAGGAAACATTAAGGAAATAATATTAATCACTACGTTTTATTGACTGTACAATGCACTCAAATTGCTATTAAATGACCGTTTATTTCAACCCCTGATTCAATCATTACTTTCTCAGTAATAACAGGCTTGATATAGGTACAGTTAAAGATTATACCTAACAGTTAAAGCCAAGTCAAAATGTTCCGGGATCCAGTTTATACTATTTATGTACAACAGGGCCTTGATCACGTTAAATAAGAACGTACCTACCTATTTACCACAACCAAAATTTGGTTCACTGAGATTTGGTTGAGGTATATATTATGTTCTTATGTAGCGCAACTAGGGCTCAGGTATGACTGTTAGTAGCACCATTTGTACAGTAGGTGTCTACCATAAGTATGAATGGGAAAATTTCGTTTCTCTTTTTCACCCACTCGCCAACATATACCTATTTGCCCGCAATGCCACATCACAAGTAATTCTTATGGGAAGTCATTAATTGGGCAGCCATTTAATAACGACAAAATGACATTATGGTGGATCAGAAATCTATTTTTTCGATAGTACCTACCTATGCGTCTAGAATCCATAGTAAGTAGGTAGGTATAATAGGTTGGGGAAAAAGTTTCTTCGCATTTTTTAAGAAAATTCAAAACATTTTTTAATATAGTTTATTTACATTTAACTAAAGTATGTAGGTACCATTTTGTTCGATAACTTTTTGCCATCTTGTAGGTAGGAACATGATCCCATTGCTATAGAAATTTTGGGACTTCTGGTCAAAATACCGCGACAAGTGGTTTTGGCAGTCCTCTCGTGATGTTAACCTGACACTGCCTAAAGAATTCTGAAGAGACCGAAACAGGTGGAAATCTGAAGGTGCAAGGTCAGGACTATACGGCGTATGCATTAACACCTCCCAGCCAAACTCTCTTAATTTTTGCTGAGTGGCTAAAGATGTGTGAGGTCTAGCGTTATCATGATGAAAAACCACACCCCTTCTGTTGATTAATTCCGGCCGCTTTCTCTCAACTTCTTGCTTTAATCTCATCAGTTGTTCGCAGTAGAGTTCAGAATCGATGGTCCCGCCTGGTGGTAACAGCTCATAATGAATAATGCCCTTCCAATCCCACCACACACACAGCATCACCTTGTTGCGAGTTAACCCGGGTTTCGCCACAGTCTGTGAAGCCTGACCGGCCTTTGACCACGACCTTTTTCGCACGTTCTTGTCGTACGTGATCCACTTTTCATCACCAGTTATCAGCTTCTTCAAAAATTGTTCAGTTTCATTACGTCGTAATAAAGAATCACAAATGAGTACACGGTTCATTAGGTTTCTTTCAGTGAGCTCGTGAGGTACCCAAATGTCGAGCTTTTTTGTGTACCCAGTTTTTTTCAAATGCGCCAAAACTGTTTTGTGGTCAATTCCCAGTTCTTCAGCTACGTCGTAACTACTGACATGCCGATCTTGCTCCACTTTTTCAAAAATGGCATCCATTTTATCTGTAATAGGGCGACCAGAGCGACGTGCATCTTTGACATCAAAATTTCCGGATTGAAAACGCCTAAACCAAATTTGTGCTACTCTCACAGACACTGCACTAGGTCCATAAACATCGCAAATTTTTTTCGCGGCTTGCGTTGCATTTTCACCTTTTTTGTAGTAAAATTTTAAAATGTATCGAATTTCTTCATTAGATTCACTCATCTTGGCGGTACGAAAAACAAATGAAAATCACACATTTTCCTAATTTGAATTTGGAATTATGTTCTTTAAAATTTAAACTTTCAATGATACCAAAACCAACCAGATACAAATAGTATAGCCAAAGAGATTTTATTACAAGTTTATACATACTATAATGCGAAAAGACTTTTTCCCCAACCTAATACAAAGTTGGAATATTGTTTAAAACTATGGGACTAAAGCTGACACCTACCTATCCACTGTCTCTATTTTCCATAGTCGAGGGCATTGCATTCACACAGCAGGTAGGTATGTTTCGTTATAGCCGTGGTGTGTCGTCCCGTAGGTTAGTGGAGGTGAACGGCACGTCGGTGGTGTCGTGCCGCGGCGTGGAGGAGCTGCAGCGCGCGCTGGGCGCCGCGCCCGCGCGCCTCGTGCTGCTGCGCGCGCCCCCCCCGGCCCTCGCCCCCGCCCCCGCCCTCCACCAGCCGCCCGCCATCACGCAGGTCGGTGCCCTCCATAACTCTGACATACCCAATCAAAACCTAAATACTTGCGAGGTAGCACTTGTAACGAGGCGCTATAGCTATATTAGCGACTCGTTGCTGTCATTGCGCTCTTCTCTGGCCATTTTTCTCTTGGTTTCCGTTTTTAAATTTACTGTCTATCTCTTTTTATTTGTTTTGTTCTCGAAGTTCATTCTTACCAGAGTCAGCGTTTAGAGCGGTTGACTCACCGCTAACAATTATTTTAATATATTTATAAAGTGATGATCAGTTTTAATAAGCTTGAACTAAAAGTTACAACAACCCACAAGATCAGTTTCTGATAAATAAAGTCTAAAAGTCTCTTTAAGGCACTATTTTGTGCCTTAATTCCTTAATATACAATACCTAAGTGACGACCCAGCGCCTTTCATTATTCCTGGCTTTACCCTGTCACACACTGCTCTGCTCCTACACATGCAGAATGCCTACGTAGGACCTAACTCTGGAACATTATCTTTTGGGAGGTTAACGAGATAGTTCAATCTGTAGTCGGAGGCGGCGTCGCTGCGTGCGGAGCTGGGCGCGCTGCGCGCGGCGGCGGCGGCGGCCGAGCGCGCCAAGGACGGCCTGCGCGCCGACAACACGCGCCTCACGCACCGCATCTCCTACCTCGAGGACCAGGTCGCCGAGATGATCGCCAAACACACGCAGGTATATACCCATCAGATCTATACTAACAAGCGCGAAGAAATGCGGCGCGAGCCTAAATGGTAGTCAGTGGGCAAGACATGATGCAGCATTGGTCGCCTTGAAGTTAACCGACGTTCTGGTGAGTCGCGCGAAGGTGCTGGATGAAGAGGCAGCGCAGGACTTTTTAATGGAAATCCTTGGGAAGCGACCTATCCATAAGTGGACGTATGAGGGCACAGGGGCCTCTGCGGTCACGTTGTGTATTAAATTGTAAACGCTGAATTTTAAAGTGACATTTTTTTTTCTGATTCATTTACTACTCACCATTATTTTAAATTCCAGCTCCAGCCGATGAGCAGCTCCGACAGCAGCTGCATAACAGTGAACAAGAGCAAGAAGAACGTGACGAACATCAGCATCAGCTCGGAGCCGGGCGGCGGGGCGCGGGCGCGCGGCGAGCTGCAGGTGTTCCAGAAGGGGCCCGACGTGACGGCGCTGGTGGCGCGGCTGCCCGGCCTCGCGCCCGCCGACCGCGACCTGCCGCTGCGGCGCCCGCGCTCCAACGCCTCGGGCGCCTCCTCGCGCGCCGCGCCCTCCCCGCGCGCCTCCCCGCCGCCGCCGCCGCGCGCGCGCCACTCGCTCTCGCACCACTGCCTGCGCGCCGGCCTCGACTACGGCGCCGAGACCGACGCCGCCATCCGCATGATCGAGCGCAACCAGCGCCACATCGAGAGGCGCCGCCTCGAGTCCGAGCGGCTGGCGGACGACTGCCGCCGCTCCGACGGCGACCTCGACCTGCGCGCGCTCGGCGACGGCGGCCCGCGCCGCGACCGAGACCAGGCCGCCGACCGGATACAGGAGAGCATCAAGAAGACCAACTGGGCCGAGCGGAAGACTCTCTCGATCATAGAGCAGCTGAAGCGGTCGCAGCGGCTGCGCAAGCTCAAGAAGAACGACAGCCACGAGGACGTGCGGCCGGACGACGACGAGCGCGCGTTCCGCCGGATCGACGGGAAGGTGCTCGAGAACGCGCACAAGTCGAGCCGGCGCTCCTCGAAGCTGCACTCGCGCAGCGCCAAGTCGTCCGAGTTCGAGTCGGAGTGCTCCGACTTCCCGAGCGGCGACGCGTACGGGAGCTCGCCGCGGATCGACTGCGGCTCGGAGGCGGGCTCGCGGCTGAGCCACTGCCGGAGGAGCGAGGGCGAGCGCGCGCGGCCGACGCCGCCGCGCAAGCCGCTGCGTCTGTCGCTGCACCGGGCGCGCAGTGCGCACTCGCTGGCGGCCGGCAGCGAGCCGGAGCCGGAGGGCAAGCGGCCGGCCAAGCGCTCGCACGCGGGCGCGGGCGGGGGCGGGGGCGGGGGCGGGGGCGGCGGCGGGGGCGGGCGGGACGCGCGGCACACGCCGCGGCCGGCGCGGCGCGCGGGGCTGGCGGCGCCGCCCGACCGCCTGTACCCCGACCCCCCGCCGCTCGCGCACCACCACCTGCACGCCGCCAAGTGGTGCTAGCACTCGGACTGATTCACACTCGAGCTTGTACACTCGTTATCGCTCTCGATGAATGGAAAATGTATTGAACTCGAGCTGAACGGAAGCCAACATGGGTACATTTTCGTTTATTGACAGCGATGATTCATGTATCATAGTGATCGTAGTGATACAGACACTGGTACCTCCTATACCGGCACCTGATATGTAAATATGCATACGATAGGCACCCACCGCGTTAATACTCACCTTGATGTAAATGTATCTATTTATTTAAGAGAGAGATCTTCCGTCCGTATTAGGTACTTAAGTTGCACTAAAAATGTAATGGCAGTCGTCTGATATTCGTGGTTCATGATGGAAGCTAGTATTTTTGCAATATGCAACATATCACATGAAATACCCATCACAGTAACCACTATAGATAAGTAGAGGCGGTACAGTTGATGAAATAAAAAAGATTATTGTTCAAAATGACCGTTTTATTGAGACCACCTTAAGATTGTTACGTATGCATTATGACTATGTTTAAATTCAAGTCCAAACATTAAATATTTGTAAAGATCAAATATAACAAAAAAATGATAATTCGTCTCCACGTACCATTAAAACTTAACACCGTCCTAAGTTGCGTGGCGGCGCGCCGCTGACTCGGTCCAAATATAGGTACATATTTCAAATAACGATCATTATCATTGAGGTCTCGATTAGTGGTGAAGATATTCACATTTCTTTAACCTAATTCACTATATCAAGTTATGTACACATTAGAAGCATTCCGTGTATAGAATAGTAATTTACATTATAATCTACTTGCCATTACACGCGGATGCTTCTAGTGAGCACTGTCCCTAAGATCAAACAATAATTACACCAAAATAAAAAAAAATAAGTCAGAACGCGAGCACTACACCCCTAATCGCGACCTCACAACTAACATCTACAACTATCAATAATGAATGTCATATTATACAACATAGAATGGAACTTCAAAAATATTAAACCTCCATACATGAAAACAGTAACAAAATATATAGTTATAATTAGTTGCAACAAAACGAAATAGCATATTTACAAGTAAACGTAGGCTCAGAGCTGCACGCCGCAGTCTACTGCCGAGACTCATTCATTTGAAAAATCTAAATCAAGTGCAAAATCATTCCTCGTCAAACTTTACAAAACTGACAAAAAATTTCAATAGATTTTGAATCTTATCGGGTAATTCATAAAGAGAAAAAACATTAAGAAGTTTAAAGGTTAAAGTTGTTAGTCTGATAAACTGATAATTGTCTTAACTAATTTAAAAACTAAAAACAAGAATTCCAACTTAAACTTACTTGTGGCTATAATAATTTTTAAAACGCCATTTTGAAAACAAAATATTTTGCGCAATAATTGCTCACATCCTTTTTAATACAAACACGCAACGATATTAGTATTTTTATCATTTATAAACCAATTGTGGAAATCAATAGGTCGTAATATGTAAATAATGGACTAACAGAAATTACACAACATAAATCTAATAAAACGGCATGCAGACCCTGAGCCTTTTCATTATCAATAATAATATAATAATTTTATTCTTATGAGCATTAGCATGGCAATTAATAAGTCAATGGCCTTTCAATTACCATGGTAAAGTAACTAATGTTGACTCAGTCTGTGTGGCGTCGCTTTATGGCAGTTAGCGCTTTGTTAGTCGGAGGTATAGACAAAGCAGTGACGTCACACAGCAACACTAACTATAATCCACAGTACACGACCTTACCGACAAGATCCTTCGTATTTACAAACACTACGGTCAATTGTTGCCTTGCGCAATGATATCACACACCAACGATTGAAATTCAACTTTAATGTCATACATTTAAATTGGACAACAGAAGACAAAATGCAAACACTGATTTCTACCCGCTATGCTAATTTGATATCTAATTTAAGGCATTAAGGTTACAATTCAATTGTCGCTTGTTATCATTCTGCCAGGTATGACCCAACCGCTTAGTCTAAAACCTGATTATTTATAATATCTCATCCAGTCCTACGCGTTTGGTAACATTGTAAATCTCACAAACGAGTGAAATCAAATATATATTCAAGTTCGTGCCTCCCGCTTGCGTTTTCTTTGAGTAATGTCAAATATGACTTATATACAATGCTATGCATTCTTAATAGAATAATTCACCAATAAAGCAACCATATGGTCTACAAGGTAAAAAACTACTTACATTCAGTGATCGCAGGTCGACAGGACTGATTTATAATTAGAAATATTGAAAACAGATCCATAATAAATGCTTCGATGGCAAAATATAGCGTCTACAGTTGTGGCGCTGAGTTAAGACTCAGAAGCGTGAAGTAAAGAATCGATAATATTTTACGTCGAAAAGGCCAGAAAAGTAAAGTTACACTTACATACAAAAAAATTTCACATAAATACTAAACTGCACTGTAAATTAAAATCAGTCATGAGCCTACTCACTCCATTCGTAGCAGTCTTGCGGGCCAGAACTATCTCAGAACCTAAGGCTTAGAACTCGAAGGTGCGGCCGAGGTTGACGTACTTCTTGAGGGCGTAGGGGAGGGGGAGTTCCTTGACTGCGCGCTTCATGCAGAGGGAGAGGCGCACGCGGCGCGCGTCGGCGGAGGGCGCGTCGGCCGCGCGGCGCTTGCACCGCCGCCGCCCGCCCTCCGCGCCCTCCCCGCCCTCCGCGCCCTCCTCCTCCGTCGACGTGGACGAGCGCGCGCCGCCCGACCAGCGCCCGCGCTTCTGCAGGCGGCGACGATCTGACACAAAATACTATTGTAAGCTTTTTGACAGGCGAAAGTCGACTGTAATTAACATATTTCTGCACACCCTATAAGACTTAAAAAGCCTATACAACAAAAATTCTACTACTATTTAACAAGTAATAAAAAAAAGAAAATGGTAGGTAAGCCATTTCTGAGTGTAGTTACTTAGTTTCCAACTGTGTCTGTACCACTGAGTTTTAATAAAATCTAACCATAGTTTGATGTCAATTTCACTTGCCTCACTGTGCCCGGTGTCATGGTAATACCTCATGCCTACCCTTCGGGGATAGAGGCGTAGTGATATGTTATGGTATCTCATGATAGACGATGTCTGATGGTTATCAAATAAACGATATTACATGACTTACTTCCCGGCCTGGTGTCGTCGACGTCGTCGGTGAGGCTGGAGCGGCGGCCGTCGGACTCGTCGGTGCGGTCGCTGGTGCCGCTGGGCGAGGCCTCGCTGGAGGGCGTGGTCTCCTCGCCCAGCCCGCTGTCCAGCTTCTGCTTCCCCTTGCTCTCGGCGGAGCCCGTCTCCTCGTCACTGGAGCACTCGTCCTCCGCCTCCACGCCGGTGCTCTCCTCCCAGTCCATATCCCCAGAAGTTCCCGCGGCGTCCCTGGACTTCCCGAGGTATATTTCGACTTCCGCTGGCATGCTGGGGTTTTCATTTCTATCTTGCGAGTCTTCGGTCGAGGGGCCGGATCCACCGAGCCTCTCGTTCGCGTCCGGGGTGGGGGGGGTCGGGGAGGAGTGCGCGTGGACTCTGTCCCCGCCGGCCATGTCTCTGAACTCGAAGGTGAGGAGTCCGCGTCGGGAGCGGGTGTCGGGGCGGCTGTCGTCGCTGCTGCTGTGGCCGGAGGGTCTGTCGGCGGGCGACGGCCGGTCGGACGAGGGCCGGTCGGACGGAGGCCGGTCGGGGGAGGGCCTGTCGTCGTCGTCGCCGTCCGGCGCCGGCGCCTCGTCCTCGGAGGAGCTGGAGGAGGAGGAGGCGGAGGGCGAGTCGAGGCGGTCGAAGCGCAGCGCGCCCGCCACGCGGTTCTGGCCCATGCTCAGCACCAGGCTGAGGAGCGCGTTCATCTCGTGTGCCCCTCCCGCGTGGTCCAAGTCGTGTAACGCATTGAAGCCCTCTATAAATAAAAATTGCAAATATATTTATAATATTTATACAATACGATGAATAAAGATAAGGTCGGTGTGTATGTGTATGTGTGTATGTGTATGTGTATGTGTGTATGTGTATGTGTGTGTGTCGCACCGTTGTCGCTGTCGTCCTCGATGGGTATGCAGATGCCGCGCGGGCAGGCCTTCTTGGCGGGCGGCAGGCGCGGCGGCGGCTCGCGCAGGTCGGGGTGCCGCCGCAGCAGGCCGCCGCGCATGGCCGCGCGCACGCTGCTGCGCGCCAGCACCTGCAGCCGCGGCGGCGTCTGCTCCTCTGTGCCATCACAACGATATAACGAGTTAGCGCACATGTACTCGAACACGCTGCCGCGCCAGCGCGCCGCACTTTCGTGTTGGATACACGCGCTCTCATCGCGGCGACACGCCACACGACGTGCTTCCTATGTGCATGCTCGATAAACATTTTGATCCTTAGAGCCGGATGGCAAAGGACCAAAATATACGACTAGGCTGTGAGCGAGGTAAATTCACCATTATTGAAGTTGTACTGGTCTAGCTACTATGATATTCAAAACGACGACAGTCTGCTTTAAAAATTAAATTTAAAAATTAAATAAATAAAAAAAAAATAAATTAAATATAAATAAAATAATAATATAAAAATAATAATAAATATATAATAAAATAATAATAATATATAATAAAATAATAATATATTAATATTAAATTAATTTAAATTTTATTTTAAAAGCAGACATTAGCTACATTTTGGGTAGAATGAAGAACGAATGAAATCTATTGTTTTAACAAAAAATGTGAAAACCATAAAGTAAGTGAAATTCGAACTAATTACTCTTTAATTACATGATATTCAATGCCAACAATATTATTGCCTATTATTGTGTGATAAGGATGCGTACCGAGCCTGATGAGGTCAGCCGACTCCTCCTTGGAGGGTACGCGCAGCGCCGCGAAGGACACGTTGAGCAGGCTGCGCGACACCCACTCGGAAGCGTTCACGCGCCGCATCTGCACCAGGTTGTCGTTCAGCGGCATCACTAGGATACCGCCCACCTGTCGAATACGAAACCATTCATCAAAACAAAGTCGCTTCCTGCTCTGTCGGTATGCTTAGATCTTTAAAACTATGGATTTTGATGCGGTGCAAGAGGAAGGTACGATAATTGCACCAGTGCGAAGCCGGGGAGGGTCGCTATTTAAATAATTATCTTCAAAAGCGCGAACGGGTTTTGGTGGAACCCGGCACCACAGAAATAAAGACGATGGAAGTCGTCAAAAACTCTTTCTCAAATGCCATAAATGTAAATATAAAATGGATCATAAAACGAACAATATTCCACTCCTATCTTGTCCAATAAGATTATACTTATACTTATACTTAACACTCTATGTAGAGTGTTAAGTATAAGCTAGACTTAATTATTAATCCACCTACTGATAAGAAGTAATCAATTATTAAACACTACAGTTTTCAACTGTTAGTAGCAGTGTTGACGTGTAAACAAGATGGAATTAAAACCTGCATATCGATGACCTATTAACACTAAAAAGAAACGAATCGCATTTAATACAAATAATACCTACTTACGCTTTAAAAAACTTAACAAATGACTCATCCAGCTGATAGGCGTAGTAGGCTGACGTTTTTTACATAGAAGGTCTAGAGAAAATACTCCATGTTGTTAAGCAAGAATGGTGTCCAGAAACGAGGGGAGCTGATGCCTTAAGGATATCCCCTCACTTAGTCGGTTTACATTACGCCTTTATACGGGTTATAAATGGAGGAAGCAGGGAAACAAATTGGGATCAGAATAGAGATATATTGTTTATTGATTAAATAAACAGCTCAATAAATGCTACAAAAATATTCCTCGACCAGAGCCTAGGAACATGAGCACCGCAACATAATATTTATCACGGTTTAGTTATTCATTCTATTCAAATAATTTTGACAGTTAAACATGAAAAAACCGAATTTTATTGTGTAGGTGTTGTGATGACTTAGCATAGTACCTTAATAAGCTGTTTGAAATAGTTCTTATACTCCTCGGGGCAGCCAGCGCCGCAGTAGACGCGGTCGTAGGGCGCCGGCAGCGGCGCGATGCACAGCCCGTTACCTGGCGAGGATGCTCAAAGTTACTCATCTACTCATTGCAACACTCCTGCGAAAGATTTTAGGACCAATTTCAAATAAAAATTTTACAGAGTGTAAATAAAAATTAAAATAAAATATTTCACAAAAAAAAAATCTATTTTGGATGCAAACCTAGAACTTGTAATTTTAACAGTTTTCATCACTTGTATAAAAATACATAATAAATATCGAGAGCTTCAATTCTATCAATATCGAAACTTGTAAATTACTAAAACTACATTCTAGAAAGATCACTATGGCATGTCATATGGTTGAGAAGATGGTTGTCGTATGGTTGAAGTTTCTGTAAAATTCTAGTGACTATAACACAGCTACTCAACACTAGAGTACAAGATTTGATATATTTCAAAATGTTTAAGTATTTCAGAATTTTCTACAATCCTCTGGAACAGTTGAGAGCCTTCTAGAGTATTTAGGGGATTTTGATTGACAAACCAATGCCGTAAACAAATAAGATTCAAAACATCTACCAGACTAACTTACAACTAATCAAATCCTTGATTTAATACAACTGCAGTCTACTAAACTAGTCTAGTCTACTACTTAAATATTGCTCTATTGAAGGAGCCAGTTTTTTTTTTGGGCCAAACCTTTTTAAAACGTTCCATACATGCTTGTGGTGATTTAGGTTAAAAATAAAATGATTCACAACCCCAGGTGTAAAGTGCATATCTTACGATATCAAATGAGATTAGTGATGGAAATTTTATTGCTTATAAAACATCAACTTTAACTTTGCTAACATTATTTCATATGCCATCAATCAATGTTTATTTTATCATAATATTATAAAAACTTTTCATAATTGTATAAATTATCTACAAACATTATTATACAATTATGAAACCTAAAAAAATTTTATCACTTCATATCAATAATAAAAAAGAAATTAAATATATTTTGTAAAAAAAATGATGAAAAGAATGGAAAACAGTAAATATATTAAATACAGGTAGAAATGTGAAACCACATGCCAGTGATCAGTCTGAAGATGCAGAAACTTTATATCGAGCCATTAAGTCCATCCACCTGTACATTGATAAAAGCATACCAAGGATATAAATAAAAAACAAAATCATACAAATACTCACCATAATAGAACTTTGGCACACAAAAATCAAACTCATCCAAAACTGTTGAGTTATCCAAGAACTGACTAATTTTTTTATTGGCATATTCTATGACAGAAGGGTGGACCTCCACACCATGGCTAATGCCACTGGAGCCTATGATGAGGCCAACCAGTGTGCTGAGGTATCCGGTGCCCGAGCCAACATTCAAGAACGACAGCCCTGGACTCAATTCCAAGCCCTCCATCACCTCACTGTTGAAACATAAAAACATTACAACGAAAACATTCCTCTTTACTATAAAAGGATTATACAGGAATATTATTGGTAAGGTATTTACTATAGTAACCAGTACCTATGTTCTGCTACAGATGAAGAAATAACTGAATACTATGACTAAATTTTGGGTATCCATAAGATGAGATGTATCACTATTTTAAAGTTAACACCCTTATACATAAAAGCTATTTAAGCTTTAAGCATTTGTCTTTGTCTAACCATAGTAAATCTGTTGCTTAAAACTTAAATTGCATTTATCAATAAGGGGGTTCCAGTTTAGGATAAGTAGTTCAAATGCAAATCTTCTATTATTTACAGAAACTATTCTGTAAATTATTATTTATTATAGAATACTCCTTGGTGAAAGAAAGAATGAAATTAAATATTAATCATGATAATGCAAGTCTATTTAGATTATCATTTTCAATTATAGTTAATTGACTCCATTGTAGGTAGTAATGAAAAAAAATATTAAAACGACTTACCTATAGATACAGGGCGCGGACATGTGCAGAGGCCCGCTCCGCCAGGCCAAGTCCTTGTATGCTTGGTCTCGGGAGTCCGGAGTCATGTAGTCGGCGCGATCCAACGCACGGAACACCTTTTCTACGCATCGTGTGCGGATGTAGTTCCCACCCATCAAATTGTCGATCAGCTCATCGTTGTCGCGGCCCGAACTTACCGCACCACCCATTTTGTTTATTTTGTTCCTGCGCTCTCTAAAATGTTCTCTTCAACACCTCAGCTGATTGAGCTTGTGACGTCACAGTTGTTTTTCAACATATTTTTAAGTTACAACTAGGATTCAAATACAAAAATCAAGTATTGAAGGCTCACAGCACACAAGCGCTTTTAAATATATTCAACAAATCACGATAAAACAGATAATTTTTATATTTTTACAAAGTAGGTATTCGAGGAGCAAAAATACAAACACTTGTAATCCAAAGAGTATACAATAACTACGTAAGATTGTAAATCTGCCAAAGTTTTATAATATGTTTTCGTTGCCTCAATGTCCTCAAACCTTCGATCGCGTTAATATCGGTCACGAATGCGAGAAATCGTCCAATCCGAATTAGTCCTACTAAATGAGAGTTGTAAATGAAAACAACACTGTTCTGTCAAGACAAACAAAGCATTTTCTTTCAAGTTTTTATTATATATTTTTGGAATTTTTTTATTCTTCTTCTTCTTTTGTATTGGCAATAAATGCTATCTTACGACAACAATTATTATTTGTGCGTTCTTTGATAAATTTTGATTTGCTTTATCTGTGGTACTACTTGCGAGATCATGGCTGTAATGGGCTTTCCCTTTGCAGTTCCTTTATAGGGAGAATTTAACCAAAAAAAAAGAGTTTGGGAGGAGAGTTTGGCGGCATTTGACTAATGGCGGACGTGATTTTTATTTCGATAATTGTAATATTGTTTCGGAGTGGATATTATTACGTAAAATCAGTGTAGTTTTGTGTAATAAGTGTCTGTGATGATGTGCAATATGGAGGATTATCGAAATAAACGTCAAGTGGTGGGAAAAGTGATGAGTTTTTTATCGTGGTAATCCACCTCATCCAAGTAGCACCACAGTGTCTGCCATCGATCGTTTGACGCCAAACTCTCCCAAGATGCATTGAAATGCATTTCATTTACACTTTACACTAGCATTTCAATGCAAACTATTGAAGATATATATATTGCAGACATGGCTGTATGGGCTTCGTTCCCTTTGCCTTCCCTACGGGAGAATTTTACAAAAAAAAAAAGAGAATTTTACAACAACAATAGTTTGGCGCCATTCAACTATGGCAGACGTGATTTTTATTTCAGTGACTGTAATATTGATCGGAGTGGACCTTGTTGCGTAAAATCAGTGTAGTTTTGTGTTATAAGTATCTGTGTTGACGAGCAACGTGGAGGATCATTGAAATAATGGTCAAGTGTTGTGTAAAAAACGATGGGATTTTTATCGTGATAATCCACCTCATCGAAGTAGCACCACAGTGTCTGACATTGATTGTTGGACTCCAAACTCTCCCAAGATGCATTACACTAGCATTTCGATACAAATACTGAAGGAAAAAAAATACCGAAGACTTGGCGGTATGGGCTTAGTTTTCTTTGCCTTCCTAATATGGGAGATTTTTACAACATCAAAATTATGACACTTGCTTGGTGACAGATCATCAGACCACGGGATTGGCGATGTGATTTATTTATTTTGTTGAATTTCTGTGAGAACAGACTAGTTTAGAATACAAATTGTAAAGTAATAGGTGGTTGTTTTATATCCTGATTATGAATCCTAAATAACATAATATGCCACTATAGGAATTAATTTGTCGCGTCACGCGAAACGTCACCTCGTTCCGATTGCGATAAGGTGTACGAAAAACTGGTGTTATTGACGTAACGAAGACAGTGAGAGTGAATTTTGTTCAGCAGAATAATGGCAGAGACGAGTGAAGCGCAGGCAAGTGCCTCGGCGTCGGCGCCAGGCGGCGATGCCGGGGGCGAAGAAGACAAACATGACGAACGTATGTTGGAATGCAACATTTGCTTGGACACAGCTCGAGATGCCGTCGTCAGTATGTGCGGACACCTCTTCTGGTATGAAACACTGCCATTTAATATTACTAGCAATTTCTCATACAGTAAGCTTATGATGTTCTGCAAACTTCCACTTAGGTTTCCTTTCATTTGATATTCTGGCCTATACACGCCGATATCAGAAGTGTTTCAAACATGATCTGTCACCAGTCATCTAGCACTTTTGTTTTATATGTTGTTACAAAATATTTCTGATCTTTATCTTACAAAAAAAATTATATTCTAATTACCCCCTGTAGAATTAATTAGTTACAAATTGATAAGCTGGCTAACATGTTAGGTATAATAATCTTCTAAATATTTTGAGCATTAAAGAGCTTATTTTGGGGAAGTAAATTTTGATAACTTTGTTATGTTCCTTGCTCATTTCGTTTATTAGAAACATTTGAATATGACCTTTGTATTGAATTAACACTATCCACTTTGCATATTTAAATTAGTATTTAGTTCTTTATACCTTACACAAAACTGTATCTTAAATTAACAATGGGTATGAATTGCAGATAAATATCAGGTACACAAAATTAATTTGTTTTAAATTTTATTTCAACAAAATGAGGAATGTAACTGTTCATAGTACTTTTCTCTTAGCTTATTTACTACTGGGTCACCTTATAGGAAACTAAAGAAATGAATGCCCTTGAGCAATAAATTAAATATTTTTTTCCAACTTATGGCAGTACAATTTGATATAGCAAATAAAAATCTATTAGTATGCCAGATATAAAGAGAAGAGGACATGTTCATTATTCAATTTCTGTTCACTTCTCTTACCAATTTAATATTGAATGATAATGCTTGCAATACAGTTTTGATCAATTTTATCTAACAGTTATTGGGATAAAACTGTTTCTAAAGGAGTAAGATTGCTCCTATACCACATAATAAAAAATATATAAAGAAAATCCTTTGTCAAAAATATTCGGAAATAAAAATGACCTGTGGTACAGGATACATCCTTGTACAGATATGAACCTGCCATAATCTACTCATGTGCTTTACCCTTAGTAAGCTGTTATTGCTTTAAGCTGATTTTTACTGCACTAATAGATTGTCATCAAGTAAATGCAGTTACAATGTATGAAAGTACATATTTTTATCATCAAGTCAACATTTAAATAATGGAATACATAAAAATTCATATTAGAGTTGAATTTGTTATTTTTATTTCTTCCATGTAGCAAATACTAATTAATATGAATTCAAGTTAATTAAAGGCTACTTACCACAAATTTTATGTAAAAAAATCTATGCATCTTGGGATGTCGGACAGAACTTCAGAAGTAATAATTTCCGAAACATAGCTAGAGTTGTGGGCTAGTCAGAGAGGAAAAGCCTGCCTGCCATATGCATGAGAGAAAGGGAAGCCAGACAGGCAATGTAAAATAAGCAGTTTACCTTCCCTTAACGATTTGGTGGTCACTGCTAACACTGGTGTTAGCAAGCAGTAGATGTTTCTATTGTGTATCATTTTGTGACTGTTGAGTAGGTAGTTAAGAAGTTATCACTTCAAAAATTATGAAAATTTTAACTTAGAATACCAACACCTCTCTTTCCACATTAATTGTTGGCTCACCCAATCTTCATACCACGCTCGACTATGGTTACAAAAGGAGCGAAAACGGCGTCCACTGTTCAACATAGGTCTCCCCTAATGCACGCCGCCATTCTCGATGATCGACCACTCTCTTCAGCACACTCCATCCAACCTACTAATATCATCATCCCATCTTTTGTCGCATGTTTTCCGAGTCGCGGTCTCCTCTGCCGTAGATCTGACCCCAACGGCCAGTTCTAAGGCAAATATGACGAGTCCATTTCAGTTTGCGACTGGGCAATGTCAGTGACTTTTGTTCTCTGTCGGATCACATAATTCCAGATGCGGTCTATTCATAGCTCGCGACATAACTATTAGAGGTAAGTCCACGTCTCGGCACGGCAAATCTCCAAAGGGGCTTTTCTCGTCACATCAATGGCATTGTCAATAACTTTGTGTGTATTAAATTACGCCATTGCTTGCAGCTGGCCATGCCTGCACCAGTGGCTGGAGACCCGCCCCAGTAGACAGGTCTGCCCCGTGTGCAAGGCAGCCATCAGTAGAGACAAAGTGATCCCGCTCTACGGCAGGGGTAACACCAAACAAGAAGATCCTAGGAATAAGGTACAGATTTAAGAGTAACGCCGGCTGCACGCGCCTTTAGACAGCGCGTCCCATTTTCGATTCACGAACTGCGCGATTTGAATTACGTGACTATGAAACGAAACTGCTATCTCGTGTATTTTAAGCGTGTGGACCTAGCCGGCGCTGATACTACGCGTGACTGCCTGAAATCAGCCCAAGATTAAGAACATAAAGTCATTGTTATGGACAATGACCTCAATTTGTCTTTACATAATATTAGGTTGGGGAAAAAGTCTTTTCGCATTATAGTATGTATAAACTTGTAATAAAATCTCTTTGGCTATACTATTTGTATCTGACTGGTTTATATATCATTGAAAGTTTAAATTTTAAAGAACATAATTCCAAATTCAAATTAGGAAAATGTGTGATTTTCATTTGTTTTTCGTACCGCCAAGATGAGTGAAGCTAATGAAGAAATTCGATACATTTTAAAATTTTACTACAAAAAAGGTAAAAATGCAACGCAAGCCGCGAAAAAAATTTGCGATGTTTATGGACCTAGTGCAGTGTCTGTGAGAGTAGCACAAATTTGGTTTAAGCGTTTTCAATCCGGAAATTTTGATGTCAAAGATGCACATCGCTCTGGTCGCCCTATTACAAATAAAATGGATGCCATTTTTGAAAAAGTGGAGCAAGATCGGCATGTCAGTAGTTACGACGTAGCTGAAGAACTGGGAATTGACCACAAAACAGTTTTGGCGCATTTGAAAAAAACTGGGTACACAAAAAAGCTTGACATTTGGGTACCTCACGAGCTCACTGAAAGAAACCTAATGAACCGTGTACTCATTTGTGATTCTTTATTACGACGTTATGAAACCGAACCATTTTTGAAGAAGCTGATAACTGGTGATGAAAAGTGGATCACGTACGACAAGAACGTGCGAAAAGGGTCGTGGTCAAAGGCCGGTCAGGCTTCACAGACTGTGGCGAAACCCGGGTTAACTCGCAACAAGATGATGCTGTGTGTGTGGTGGGATTGGAAGGGCATTATTCATTATGAGCTGTTACCACCAGGCAGGACCATCGATTCTGAACTGTACTGCGAACAACTGATGAGATTAAAGCAAGAAGTTGAGAGAAAGCGGCCGGAATTAATCAACAGAAGGGGTGTGGTTTTTCATCATGATAACGCTAGACCTCACACATCTTTAGCCACTCAGCAAAAATTAAGAGAGTTTGTCTGGGAGGTGTTAATGCATCCGCCGTATAGTCCTGACCTTGCACCTTCAGATTTCCACCTGTTTCGGTCTCTTCAGAATTCTTTAGGCAGTGTCAGGTTAACATCACGAGAGGACTGCCAAAACCACTTGTCGCGGTATTTTGACCAGAAGTCCCAAAATTTCTATAGCAATGGGATCATGTCCCTTCCTACAAGATGGCAAAAAGTTATCGAACAAAATGGTACCTACATACTTTAGTTCAATGTAAATAAACTATATTAAAAAATGTTTTGAATTTTCTTAAAAAATGCGAAGAAACTTTTTCCCCAACCTATTACATAAGCCTTTTTATAAGACCTACAAATCATCATTGTCTCAAAGTTAACCTTAAAACAATTTCTTAATGAGTTTATTTCTTAAATTAATCAATGCTCTAATGGTAGGTACCACCTCGGCCAGCTGGGCAGCGCACGGAGCCCGAGAACAATAGCGGCTTCCCCGGATTCGGGTTCGGCGAGGGGTTCCACATGTCCTTCGGCATCGGCGCCTTCCCTTTCGGAGTGTTCACGTCCACATTCAACTTCGGGGATCCGAGACCCAGTGCAGGTATGCTTATATTACTATTATGTTGTTACGGATTCAGTACAAAGTAAATTTGTACATTGTGCATAATTTTTCCAAAATCATGTTATAAGATGTAATTCTATTTAGAGTATCTCAAAAGGTTTCTAGCAAAGATTTTCTGTAACGTCACAAAATCTGTAAATAAATACGTAACCTATCTCGTAGAATAGTGTAGTCAATGACAACATATTTATTTCAGCTCCTCGCGGCACAGCTCAATATGAGGAGGAACAGTTCCTGTCAAAAATATTCTTGTGGGTGGCCATTCTTTTCGTGCTGTGGCTGATCTTCGCATGACCCCAAGAGGTGCTGATCGTGCGCGCGACGCTCGCGCCGCAGCGGCCCGCGCCCGCCGGCTTCGCGCGCATCTTCTGAACGTGACGTGACGGACGCTCGGCGCCGCGCACCGCCGCCAGCCCAGCACCCGCGGGGCGGCGTGCTTTGTGCCTCACCACTCGTACACTTAGCACTTCGTTAGCATTCTGCACATGTAGTATAAGCAATGTCTGCTTACGCTGATTCATATTAAATTATAATGTACATTACGGTTAGCGCTACCATCCAGTTCCAGCAGTAGTCTATTCTTGTCACGAATGAATTTTTTTTCCTTGCATCTCATAATTATGTTTCTGATAAACAGACTTCAAATCGAACATCCACTCACCACCGCTCGTTTCTGTTATGTTGTATCACCTACTGAATGATCCCACCTTTCCTGCGGAGAGGCTTTAATGATAGTGGACAGCATTGTTACATATATCTGGCATCCATGTGGGTGTCCATATTCCCGTAATTAGGCATCATAGTAGTAGATATTATAAGTTGTATGGTTTGTGTAATATATGATAAAATCAAGATCTATAAAGACTGTCTCTGGCCGGGATGACAATGTATCTGTTACACTTGCTAATTCTTCATAATAATCATTCTTTAAATAAGATGTTACTGATGAAGATGTTTATAAATAATTGGAAATAATAATATTATCGATGCTAATGGATTTTTAACGGAAAATTTCATTCTTTATTTATTATTTGTTTATAAGCAATAATGTATTGAGTATTAGCTAGGAGATATTTCAATATTTGTTTGGTTACTTTGCACAGCTGTTTCGGGCGACTTATGATGAACCACGTCCAACTGTTTATAACTTCCTTGGCATAGCATAGTCATCGTTTGTTACGAAATCTTATAAGTTATATGCATATAAATTGGTAGATAAGTTATGTTAATATTTCTGTAAAAATAAGTGTATATATATGAATAATCTCCAGGATATGTTGTGATGGGAAGAAAATTGTTTAAATTATAAAAATAAAGATATCTAATGCTATGATAAGCAGTGTTTTTCTTTATAAAAGAAACCTAATAATATATTGACATAGGTAATTGTCAGAAAACTTCCATTGCTGATGGTGTTGATTCTAAGGTACAGCTACCATCAAATATGACCATTAACTTGTGTCAGAAAGTTTTTAATGGGTTTAAACCGGTATTGCGATGTTGTCATAATAAAACGTGACAGGAACGGTATCACTGTACCTGGCACTTGAATCGTGATTTTTCGAATTGGACGTGATCCATCAGGCCAGAGGGTTCTTCTCTCAAGACGGAAGCACAGTATATTATTTGATTGCAAAATACATAATATCAAAATTATAATGGAAAAGCCCTTACAATATTAATATTTAAACACTAGCTTGAGCTCCAACTGCTTTATTCACAGAAATATAGAAACTTAATTATTACATTCGTCACTTATTTAAACATGTATCATACTTATTTTTGTACATTTAGCAACAACTTTGACATTTTAACGTAAACTTTAATTTAATTAATTAATTTTGACTTGCGTCCAAACATATTGAGAAAATTATTTGCCTTATACTTACTTGCTCAGTAATCAAAACAAAAAGCTGTAAACACGCGATCTTTACACATGTTGAAAATAAATTTTTAGTTAAAAATCTTAAAAATAATAGTACTTCATATAATAAATACGTCAAACACATTTGCAAGAACGTTTAACATATTGTTTTTCTAGTTTATAGTTTTTGCGGTCATCTAGTCCACATATTTTCTTGCAATTTTCCCATGTCATCAGGCTTGTAACCCTGAAGGGGTAGGCAAAGGTGTTAGGCTGCCTGTCCACTACCGCGGAGCGGAGATTTTAGCAACGCTATTGGTTTATCGAGATAACGGGACAGCAAAGTAGAGTTTTGGAGAAATGCTATTGGTTGATTTTGACACAGCTCAAGCACGCTTCTCCCCGCTCTAGTGGACAGGCAGCCTCAACATCCCTAATAGCTTTTCACGTTTTAGGTCTTCATTGCGAATCCGGAGTGCAGTGTAAGCAATCCACCCGCAGTATAAAATATAGTTAAATTCAGTAGTGCAATAAAATTAGTTAGCGGACGAGGCGGTCTCTAAATTTGACTAAAGATTAAAACATCACAATAACACATTTACTTGTCAAGATGAATTGTAAATAAAGTATGATGTAAACTTAAAGGCTCGACAGACTACCTCAAACTGTTATTATTCCTATTTTGCACTTTATGTATATCGTAATAAGGTTGAAAATCTAATAAAAATATTTGACAGTTTTATAGTCTGGTGTGCAAACCTTACACAATATTCTTTTTCGAATTGAACACTGCTCTCAGATAAAACAGCTGAATCATAAAGCGCAGGCCGCATTGTTAGCGGGCGGTCCTTCGAGCGAAATAAACGAGCCTCGTTTCACCTTTTCGTCCTTCGGTTCACCGCGAAGTACAGAGCTAAGCCACGTCAGCGATGCGAACGACAAAATGAACATCAAACTACAGATATACATTAACATAGACGACGCAAATGCAAACCCCGACCGAACGTCGAGGTTGGCCGGTGCTAACTACAGTCTGCGCGCGTTCGATGGCTGCAAAAACTAAAAAAATGCGTCGTTGTGTGATGATTGGCGGAAGGGCGGTGTTGGCTACAGATCTGGCCATAGACACATTGCAGGTAGCATACTTTTTGATACATTTATGTTTTCTTTAATTTTTGACTTATATTCTTTTCTTGCCATTTTTGACATTGATTTTTTATTACTAATTATTAAAAACTGTTAGACGGAAGCTCGGCTTCTTATTTATCTCCGATACCTAACAGGCGGTATCTTTCAATCAGTTTGGATTTCCCGTCTCAAAACTACGGCTGTGACGTCACAGTAGACGTTAAAAACACACGCTTGGCTTCCATACAAATCGTTATACTTGCATTATCTATGTAAATGTATATACATATGTGTATCAAACTATTGAGAGGCCTTCACCTTGTTCGCCAAAGATTCGCTTACTTTTTCATAGTTTCGCTATGCTGCGCCCCCGCATGTTGGCTATGTCGCCTGCGCTTCAGATTCCTTTATGGTCACATTGGTAATGTAATGGACAAAAGTTACGTCAGTATGAATATAGATTAAGGATAATGCCAATTTTATTTTGTAAACGAATAAAATTTG